>VZSF01004645.1:74853-95199 GCA_013398295.1 Chionis minor
ATAATAAAAAGAAAATAATGAAATATATACAAAATCATACCTGCTGCAGGCACTGGGGAAGTCCCAGATTGGATTCAGTGATGGATGGGAGCTGGATTACAGATTTGGATTCAGGATCAAGATCAAAGACAGACAAACAGACAGAGTCCTCCNAAAAGACAGATGTTCTCTCCTGTCTCTCTTCAAAAGGAGTTTATGGGTTTAGTACTTTAGAGACTTATGAGTTTAGTAGGAACTAAACTACTGTAATGAAAATATTAATAATAAAATAATAAAAAGAAAATAATGAAATATATACAAAATCATACCTGCTGCAGGCACTGGGGAAGTCCCAGATTGGATTCAGTGATGGATGGGAGCTGGATTACAGATTTGGATTCAGGATCAAGATCAAAGACAGACAAACAGACAGAGTCCTCCTCAGATGCCAGCCATTGAAGAAAGAGAGGGAGTTGACCCTTTGATCCCTCAGCTTTATACTGAGCATGAGGCAGATGGCGTGGAATACCCTGTTTTGGGTCACCTGTCCTGTCCACTTCTCCCCACAGGTGTGACCCCTCTACACTTTTCTGCTTCTGACCCTCCAACAGGGCAAATAACAAAGTTGGTTGGCCTTGGTTATTATAGCAATAAGTATAAGCAGGAGCCTCTCTGCATACCATGCCTTGGCATCAACTATAAACATCGGTCTCATCACTCTGTGAGCAGTTTCTGCACAACATGCAGAATTTCAGTAGTTATAAGAGGCCTAGCTAAGAAGTAAAACACTCAACAAAATTAGCCCTGTTTTACCTCAAACCAGGACAGAGGATTCTTCATTTTAACTCTTACACTTGCAAAGCCCTGCATCCCTGAAATATCAGAGGTGGCAGTTTAACAATTAGTTAGTGAAGTACCGTGTCCATAAAGCCCACCAACATTGTTTTTTAAAAGATCATGGGCATGCTGAGCAGAAAAGCAGACCCACTGGAAGCAGTGCAAGGGCGGTACTTTGGGACATTTGGAATAGATTCCACTTCCCTTGGGAATATAGGGAGCAAACAAAGAAAATTAGGTATGAATCTATTTCCATTCACTTATTAAATCCCTGTAGTAGAATCTGTTTCCCTGCCCCCAAACAGGCAGGGGGGGAAAAAAATAAATCTTATGAAAATTGCATTAATGACTGCCTTAAAAAAACCCGAAAACTAAACAAAAGCCCACACTTAAATAAAGTCAAGAAAAAATAGCTGTGTGATTTAAATGTTCCATATTGACAGCCCTAGCAACCAAGGAGTGGGTTGATTAGAATATGGCTTTTAATGGATGCATAGCCATTTGAAACAAAGTTGCCTTTATTGAAATAACACTCTTTACAGAAGTAGCTGCGTACCAAATGACCTTGAAAAGACATAGCAATTACTACCACACATGCAAGATACATTATCGTCAAAGCTAAGGCTTGATTTCCTAAGATATCAGAGCCAGGCTGGAACATTAGGAACTGGGATGAGTTCTAAGATAAGATATTAGAGTCAATAAGATAAATGCGTAAATAAAAAGCTCCATTTGTCGGGGCAAAAGCTGCTATTTATGATTGTGGGAAATTCAATTTTGCATTAAAGAAAAATATACACTACAACCTCTCCCAAATGTTGAAGAGTTTCAAACTGAGCTTCCAGCATGAAGAGCACCTACTGCATTAAAAACTCACTGTTAATTATTGTTCAAAAAATAGCCTGTCGGCATTTGCTTAGCCTGCGAGATCCTCAGGGTGGCACAATCTAATAGCTGTGCTTATATAGCATCTACCATGATAAGGATCCTGTAAAAATAGAAACCCAAGTAACTAGAGTCATTACACGCACGCATACATATATGCAGTTTATGCAGATATTATTGCCAAGAAATTATTCTCCCATAAAGACAAGGATTGGATCTTGCTGCCCCAAAATGAGAATTTAACTCTAATCACATAAAAAGAACAACTTCATAAACACAGGAAGAAAGAGCAAAATGATGCTTCCTGTGAGAAGGAAGTCCATTTAAAGCACGAATAAATAGATTCAGTCAGGAGAAAGAAGCTTGTATATGCAAATAGAGGTTTATTACCCATTTTTGTGCTCCTAAGAAACATAATTTACTGACCTTTGAGAGAAGGGTCAAGTAGGCTTACAGAATAAGAAACAAAGGCATCTCTTTTGGCAACTGCCATGTTGCAGAGCTGTAATTATCTTTCCCTCTACCCGTGAGCAGCAGGAAATGAAGAGGGTTGCCACTGTACTATGTCAATTACTGTAATGTTAATTTCTAAAAAAATGCTAGGAAAGTTTCCTCCAAAAAAAACCAAAAAAAACCCTGTTCAGATTTTTGGTGTATTTTCAGTTTAAAACTCGTTTCCCAGTTAAAACAGAGCTGTGATTCCCCTTCTCCCAGTCCTTTTTGGGAGCCACCCACAAAGTCTACATGGTGAGGAAGCCCACTTTGCTCCTCAATAGTTAAGAAGATAGAGGGCTAAGTGTGGTCAAAGAGGATCCAGGAAAGATGGAGGCGGCCTGAAGACAGGGAAGTGGTGGAATCCCCATCCCTGGAGGTATTTAAAAGATGGGTAGACATAGTGCTGAGGAATATGGTATAGTGGTGGTTTTGATGGTTGGACTCAACCTTAAAGGTCCCTTCCAACCTAGGGGATTCTACGATTCTATGTCACAGATTCAATAAGGATGCAAAAACTGGGATGTCCCTGCTATGCACTGCTAGAGGTGGATCCTTACAAGCCCTCAGCTTTTCAGCTTAATCTTCTGTTGGGTTTGATATCACTCGAATTTATTTAATCATGGGCACAATAATCTTCTTTTTATGGGAAATAGATGCACAATACTTAAAAAAAATTAAAAAGAAGGATTCTTTTCATCTCCTATGCTCAGAGATTATTGGCTGTTCTGTGGATTTTCTGCAGGCTATAATTTATTATGTTAATATTATGGATAATCTATTCTGTACTATTAGAACATTATCATAATTTTATTATACCTAGCTGTTGCACCATGGGATGGATTTAGCCCAAGAGGACAGGTCTGTTCAGCCGTCCAGCTTCTCCTACTACTGCCCGCACTGTCCCAGGCTCTGCATCACTGCTATGGGGGACACCTGAAATCCTCCCTCTGATACAGTGGACTCTCCACCTGGAAGGAGGAACAGCTGCCTTGCACCAAGGTGTGTCTGTGCAGGGGGAGAAGGTGGGATTTGAGGCACGTCTGCCCCATACATAAGCAGGAAGCAGAGGTGACCATATCATCAAATACTTTACTGTCTCTCTTGTATGCTGCAACAGCATTTTTCACAAATGGAAAGCTGCTTTCCAGGATTCCCCTGAGAGATCCCTTAATGAGACCTCTGAGGTCCCATTTTGGCCACTGGCTGAATATTTAAAATTGCTTTCACAGACCCAAAGGAAAGGGCTTTTTTCAAATAGTTGCCACAACTCACCTTCAACAATGATCATTTAGCATAGTAAAAATTTGTGTCTTTCAATATATGCAGTAACACACCTATAGAACTACATCGATTTGTCTCCACACAAATACATTCTTACAAACACGCATTTGATTAAGAATTTATATAACTTCAGGCCTCAAGGAATTTTGGATCAATGCCTTTAGTTTGCTTTTATAAATAAACTCAATTAAATAGTACTTACAGCAAACCACGATGGGCAGGAGAATAATTTTCCTGAAGATTCACTTTCCAATTTTTACCTGTTACTTGGGTCTAGGGAAACAATTACTCCCTAAAGGGAACTTATTACAGTTTGTGTTACCAAACATCTTACCTTTCCCACCTGCCAATGCAAGAGAATAACTATAAGGACACACATATAGAAAAACTAGCATTTTTCAGGCAAGCAGCATTTGAATCAAGACCAGATCTGCGCCAAGTCAAGAAGTTCACCATGCAGTCTCACAAGACCCATAAATCAGGTCCCCTGAACATACGTAGTATTTTGTATTACTGTATAGAGTGTTAACTTTAATACCTTAATATATGCACATAGTGGTCAGGTTATGGTTGCTGTGGGAACTATAATTTTGCATGTCCTGACCAATCTGCTGCTGAAAAAATAAGTAGAAAGCAATCGCACCACTGCATTCCCTTCAGGGGGTTTTATACATTTAATTTCTCTCTTTTTATATTTGAAGGAGGAAGAAGCAAAGACATGTGTGAAGATGCAAATATATAGGAAAGCTGAAACGGATGTGAATTAGCTTTCTTCCTTTTCAAGCAGTTTGCATGAAGCCTCTTGTGTCCCCAGCCCAAGCAAGCATAACTGCACAAAAAGTATGTACTCTTGGGTGTGATGAAGCCTATTTCTGAGTCAGAAGCATCTCACCAAGGACATACTACAACCCCCTTCTTTGTCATAATGCACCGAAGCCAACTATCAGCATTCACTTGCAAGTGACAGCTACAAGGAGAAACAATCTGCAGCTAAACACAATTTCTGCTGATGAAGCCTGACCCACACCAAATTGTTACTTCTACTGTCTCCTCATGGTTCATTTCTTACCTGTTTTAAGGCAAAGGGGTTTGTCTCTGTCCCGTTCTTCCTCCAGCCTCCCCCTCCTCCAAACCAACCATCACTTGCCTCCAAGATTTGAGTACTTTTATCTGACATCTTGGGCTTTTCCCCTATTAAAACTCTGCTCCCTTCCAGAGAAGATTGTTTTTTTGGAGTCATCAACCATATTCAATATATCAAAAAACTTGATTGCATCCAGGCTTACTCCAGGGGCAGGGAAGCACAACATATATGCAATAATAAGCCCTCTTCGTACTACTAGTACTGCTTAATCTAACTCCCACATCATATGGAACAGCCATGGCCATGCAAGATAAGAGCTGTTCCCACCTCTGCCATCCACTCCACCAACAGTAGTCTAGTTGGTTAAATGCACAGAAAGTGGTCATATATAGATGGCATGAGAACAAATCCCAGCTAATTTGCAGAAAAGAAACACCTTTATCTCTAAGCTCAATCATCAGAACCAATAAATGTTTGACGTCCAGTCAAACATTTGACCACCATTCAAGAATATGCTATTTGTGACCATGCACAATACCCATGTCCAAGATCAGTTCCCGGACAAAAATAAGCTACAACATGTCTATGTTCTTTCACACATACATCTCTCATATATAGCATTACAGTTTGTGAAAGACTACACACATACACATACACATAAATATGCATACACATGCTTATCTTTACACTCTTAATCATGTTACATATGTTCACAGGCATACATACATTTAATTATATTTTATATGTACACGCACATACATGTACATATGAAACTAAATATATGCACAAAACTATAATGTGTATACTCTGATTACTTACAGTATTTATTCATTGACGAAGTTCCCAATATGCGCAAAAAAAGAGAAATAAAGGGCCCTATTTGCATATATATGTAGTAGTTAACCACAGGGTAACATAGCTAAAGAAGGCAGAATACATGATCCTTCTTAAAACTGAGGATAGAGATTTTATAAAAACGCCTCTTTCTTCCTTCCATAAAATTGCATTTGGAGTGTGATTGCACCAAGCGTTGGAGCCAGCTGCCAGGGCAGGGAGTACAGAACTGTTCTTTGATATGCTTCCGAGTGACAAAACTCCCATCAAGAATGGAAGAATAGCCACGTGAGAACATAAAAGCAGAGAATAATATATTATTACATATATCATTTTTCTTACATAGGTCTTACATATGTCTTTTTTTCTGGGTCCTGGATCTTCCCTCTCCAAAGATGTCAAGCATCTGTATTTGAAAACCACCTCCCTGGCTTCAATGTAGGTGGTGGTGGAGTACCACACTCTTCAGCGTCATTAGTGGAGGTAGAAAACAGCCCTTTCTTACCAATGTACTTACTGTTAAACACAGAGACACATGAGCTTACCGGTTTGGTACTTCTCTGCCCAGTAGGAAGCAAAGCTTTGGATTTCTCTGCTATTTTCTGTGAAAAAGGGATGAAAAAATAAAAGGTAAAATGGCTGAGAAAACAGAGTTCAAATATTTAGGCAAGGAATCATATGAAGCTAATTCTTCTGCTTTTTAAAGAAAAGGACATAGAAAAAAGTCTTAATATTTAGAAAAAGGGAATATAACCGCTTTGAAAAGTTTGGTCTTGCAGGAATTAAAAGTCTTCAAAGCTTCCAGAATGACAAGGTTATCAAAACTGAAACATGCATTTAAGGAATGACAGCTAGGACGTGGATAAGTAGCAATTTACCACTCAGATTGGTTTCCTGACGCAACCGGGCATTCACAAGCGGTAGTGGCTAATTTTGGCACTTCTGAATTGATGACAGGTTTTAAAAAAACACAGCCCTGTATGTACAGTTCAGATGGATTGTACTCATGAACGTTAAAGCACAAAAAAGGTGTGTGTATATGGGGGTGGAGTCCTTTTCCTCAATCCTTCCAACTTCTCATTTAATGGGCTAAAGTAATTTTATTTAAAAACCCCGCACTTAGGTTTTTGAATAGGACAGAGAAATAATTAAAAAAACGAGATAGTGCTAGAGATAATGCAGTGCTATTATATAATATACAAGCCATTGAAGTGCAATTTTATGTACTTGTATTTATTTATTTCTTCAGTAACCATAGGCAGCAAGTTGTTGTGAAACCAATCAGTACAGAGTATTTCTAATAGAGATACATTCTTAAGTGCATGTTTCCAGCCAAATTTCATTACACTTGTATAATTACAATATATTCTTCCTATATGTTACAAACTCACTAAAGTAGTATAAAAAAGCAACCAGAGTTTGTCCAGGTTGTATTTGCATAGGATTCAATTAACCCAGGTATATATTCAAACTTGTTACTGCAGGGGAGAGAAGCCATTTCAGGATGGTAAATTTAAATCATTACTACAGTGTTTAAAAGCAAAGCAAATCTGCTCATCGGTAGAGCCTCCCCAGGGTAAAGTGGGAGAGCAGGAAGCAAATTAAAGAGCTAGAGTTCAGGTTTTGTTTGTTTTACTAAACAGATTGATCTTAGTGGCAGGATCAAACCGCAAGAGGGGTTTGGAAACCTTCTGGCAAAGCCATACAGCACAGCAGAACCAGAAGGTGGGTTAACATTTAAATTAACAACGTTGCCCGCACACTTTCTGTAAGTAGAAAAGATGAAAGGGGGACTGTGCAATCACTTCTCTGTCTCCTCTGAAAGCGAAGACACACCAAAATAATGTCATGGCTAAGCCAGGGATACCACTGAAGGTCCACCAGATACACAGCTGGCAAAATCACACTTTTTTTTCTTTTCCATTGTTGCTGAATTGTTCTACAGTTGCATGCATGTGCATATTCCAATGTACTGATATACTGCTTGCCTGATAAAGTAAGAGAAGAAGGAGGGAACTACATGTGAGCAGCTCCATGGAGATGCTCCACGTTCCTGGGAGCCATGCCTGCTCCCACATAACACTTTCCCAAACTCACAGTAGAAGCAAGAGAGACCCTCACCTTCTGCACAGCTCCATATCTCTGGATGGCATCTGACAGCTGATTCTTCAGCCTGTCCAGCTGAAGTCGCTCTTGCTGTTTTGGAAAAACAGAGGCCTGGTTAGCAGGTCGGTAGAGATAAATCAAGTAGTAGACTCTGTCTCCGACCTCGGGAAACAGTCCTGGTGGGAGACACCAAGTAAACAAAGTGGGCACAAGTAGTATTCTAAAAATGCAACATCACTGGGACTGCTGGGATGCTAAGAGGTTGTATTTTAGTAGGGGAGCACAAGATGCTTTGATCTTTCAGGCCAAAGCAATTAAAAAAATGTCACCTTTGATATCCAAGATAGCACTCAAGTCATGACTAGTGTCTCGTCTGCCACGTGAGCCAGACACTTTCTGTGGCAGGGATATATAATAGGAGATTTGACTGTGCTGTTTAATGCGTGAAGGGGGTCTCGCTCCAATACTAGTTCTTGTGACTAGACTGTGAAACTCAAGCAAGTAAATACCCTACTGCCATCAAAAGAACAGAAGGCTTGTAGCATGGTGTCCTCCTTCTACTTACTAAAATTTTGCCTCATTATCTGCTGGATATGACAACCCAAGGGATCCTCCTATAAAAAGTCCTTTATTTGGATGATACCTCATGATGGAGTTCATCCCTTCACTTGATAGCAATAGGTGATCTACTGGACTTGAGAGGTCCATCAGCCATTATAGCATTCCTTTCACCTGGCCTAGGGCCTGATTGTCAGAAATCAAATTACCTCTGTGTTTTCCAAAATGTGTACCCAAATGTCCCCTCCTTTCTGTCTGAAGCTTGCCCTAGCAAGATACCAATCTATACTTTAAACAAAAGTGTTCTCAGAAGGAAGACCCCAGTCTAGCCTAGATATAACTATCCAACATGTTGCAAAATTGCTATGCTCAGAGGAAGTGACCAAACCCCAACAGCAAAATGTGGCAGATTAATCCCTAGGCAATGGAAATTCTCCTGGAACTATTCTACCCCCTCGATCTCAAACTTCAGGTGTGCAGGAGCTCACGTGTCCAGGCTTTACACAGGGAAATGAGCTGCAAGGAAGTGAGGCTTCATCTTAAATGCCAAGGAAACAACAATCTACACTAAAGCTACTAAGCAGAACTGTTCACTTTACAGCAATTTCAGCAGTTTCAGACAACTACTTAAGAATACAAAGGTAAATTTAATAAGGAATGGGATAAACATCTTTAATTTTTAATGGTAGTATTTTCATACTCATAAGAATATCCCAGTCTTACAGTTCTTCACCTAAAGATTTAAAACCATTTTCAGAACAGGGCAAGTATCATTATTCCCATTCTACAGATAAAGGTCTATAAACCTTATTTTTGTTACACATGCAAAACAAGGTAAGATTGCCACCCTGGAGAGCTGATCTAATGGTCCAGCACTCATCTTACAAAAACCTGGAATTCCAGATAGGCCTCTCTGTTTAAGTCCTTTGGGAGCAGTTTGAAAGGAAGCCCTAAAACAGCAATGTGCTATTTTACATCAGTCTTGGCCTTGCATCACACTGGTCCACTTACATCAGTATCTTTTCTCCTGAATTACTATCAATTTGGTCAGCTGGGCATCCTGTCTCCAGCAGCACCTAGAGATTCAAGGGAAGTCAGAGAAACTCCCCTAGTGCACCTTGTTGGTGGTGCATTACTGACAGAAAATAAGAAAGAAAGAAAAGAATATATTTTTTTGTCTGTGTGTGCATGCAAAGTAATACATGGAATAATGGATCGGAAAGGACTGACTATAAAGCTTGAAATTAACGGAAGATTTTTCATGCTGTGAGAAATTTTATGGGAGGAAAGTCTGCAATACTACCCCAATTCCCAAGAGGGACTTACCGACCAGCAGCCAATACCCACCAGAACTATTTATTCTATATATGGGAGGACGGCTAAAGGCTTTATATCAAAATTTGTAGATTTAATTATTTAAACTGCACACTGTTAGAAAAGAAGAGTTAAAAAAATAGAATCTGTTAAATTAATTGACCAGGGAGCAGAAAAAGTTATTATGTGATGCCAATAGAGAGCAGCAAGTTTATTCCTCATATTACCATAATTGTTTGTGTGTCTATTTTCTTCAGCCCTTAAATGTACTCCTTTTAACTTAGCAATTTTTCTCCCCATGACAGTAAAAGCTATTCTGCTGAGCGTCCCCGGTGGACACTAAGTGGGCTTCAAGGGCAAATAATGACATTCTGGTGTGGCACTATAATTGGTTTTAATGTGACCTCAGCTGATTTCCCTTTGGACCCAATTTATGTCACAAAAGGGAGCCGGGACATCAGCACAAGACAGCCTAGATCCCCATATCTCCAAGAAAGCATCTGTTTCATCAAGTTTTGATTCATTTATCCACAAATTATGGAAGAAAAAAGAAAAAAATAGTCCTTGTAGTCCACCACAGTTCAAAGCAATATGTTAACAAAGGTCAAAGTATTAAGGTCAGTGCCTGCGTAAGGTCAATGTCTCTGTATGGAGAACGTTCATTCCAGGCTTCCCTCCCCATCCTCTGGAGCAGATCATCACCGGTTCATTTTTTTTAGGTGGGCTGAATTGCACATGGTCCTCCACTGGTTACAGAGGTCATCAGGGGGGATTCAGCTCTTAAATCCTTATCTCAGATGCCTGTTTGCAAGTGGCAAAAATCCAGGCTGTAAAAAGCACTTGGACAGAGATGAGTTGTGTGTTTAGAGCAGTGTTTTTTCTAGGTGGAAGGACAGTGTGAACAGAGTTGAAGTAATACTGGACTTTGCAGAATGGCAGGAAGTCATTGAGGGTATAACACCAATTCAGGTAAGTTCCTGAACTGGGAACTATACAGATGCTGGAAAAAACGATGTAACAGAAAACTGCTAGGCAGAATCAAGTAGAAACGAATTGTACTTATACTCATTTCAGTTGATGAATCACCTGTTATGTGGGTGAAACTTTTCCGCTCTCACACCAGCCAGAGTTTGCCCCCCACAGTAAGTTTCTGTTGTTCCCCAACATGCAATACCACAAGCCAACATCAGCAGGAACATATGGGCTATAAAGGTCTTTGTGGAAAGGTCAGAAACCTTCTGTTTGTCTAGTCATTGCATTGGAGACCAGGTGATGAGGATCATTCATACCCCTGTGACAACGATGTTCACATGAGTTGAACCTACTGATGACAGAAGATCAGTCTGTTTATACAACAGATGGGGTTGCTGTGGTGTAAATCGTAATTCAAAGTCTTGCTCTGATCTGGCCACTGCCTGTAATTATCTATCCCCACCGCTGCCTTCACACTAGCATACAGCACTGAATGAACGTCATATCCAGACATATTCCACTGCTTTTTCCTTTCTGGACACTTTACACGCTTCCAAACTCACCTGCACCCAATGCACAATGGAGTCTTTAATCAATGCGAAACTCATGTGGAGCCAGGTGACTCTTGCAGTACTTTCACCCAAACTGAGTGAGAACCTGAGACAGGTGTGAGCTGTAGTCAAGTCTTTATTCCTGAGTTCTTGATTTACAGTTCCATACGATCCAGCTTTGGCAGAAGAACTGGTTTCTGCCTCTGTTTTCCCACTGATGATTTATAAATGCAAGCTATGCTTATTGTGTAACAGGGAAGGAATTTATAACAAAACATGGAGCTCAACGGCTTTAAAGCACCCATTATCACTCTTTTTTTCATTATTCCTTCCTCCGTAAGCCCCAGCACTCTCCCCCAACAGTATCTTGAATGACACATACCCTGGATGAGCCTCTGACAACTTCAGACAGCTGCTTGATGGCTTTGGTGCTAGTTGTGATGGTTTTATTAGTCTCCTGCTGGGTTGCATGCCTGCAGAAGAGAAGAGGCAAATTGCAATTGAAATTAATTGCATAATGAGACACTTACAGAACTTTTGCAAGCTGCAGAGAAACTGAGACAACACAACACACAGCACATGGAGGCACAGTAATACTACACAAGTCCAGGGCCTTGACCAGCAACGGCAGCCAGAAAGCTGCAGAAAATACTTAGCAAAGAGGTGGCCAAAATATTCCTCCTGTCATCAGCACAAAGACAATGGCTGTGGACCTGCAAAGTCAACGGGGGAAGATAAGGCAAAAATAGTAGGCGGGCAGGTAATGAGACCATCACAGATTGTTGGTATTGCAACTAAAAAGGTCAAAAGAAGGCTTGTATAGCAAAAAGAGATGAGACTGGGGAGTTACCTGATGGCCTGCCCAGGAAAATTTTGTATTCAGAAGAGAAATCTGAAGAGACAGAAATTGAGCAGGACAAATTTACTTACCGTCATCATCTACCTACTAATGACAGTGACTCGGGAAAGCACTGTGAACATGAAGGTGTGGAGCTGCTTTACAGCTACTGCAACAGGCAGGCAGAGAATCAAACCAGTTCCCTCTCCTGTCCTGGCTGTCCCTGTCCTTTACACCCAAAATTCCAGTACCATTATTTCTTGTAAGGACTGGTTGCTGGCTTTGCTGTTCGGGACTAAACAAAGTAGGGGGAAGAGACATAAATGCTGCCCAAAGGTATTTTTTAGTTCAGTCCAGTAGTTCTCAAGCTTTATAAGGTCAACAAGGCATTTTCAGCCTCTGAGCTTCCCCAGGGAGCACTTCACATCGTTTTAGCCAGAAAGGGGTCATTTTCCATAATGCTTCAGTCAAAAACTCTAGAAAGACTCAAAGACCTGGAGAAAATGTTCTTTCTCCCTTAAAGGACACTTTTGAGCCAGGGTTGTATTGAAAAGACTCATTTGTCAGTGCTCTTTTTTTCAAGGTAGGCAGAACATGGAGTGAATGGAAGTCCTTTGATTAAAAAATGTTAAGATGACTATTTATGGCCCCTCTGTCCTGAAGATCTATGGCCCATCCTGGCGTTTTCAGCCCCTTCCTGCTCTCTGTCAACACCGACGGAGACCAACTCCTTCAAGACTTCTGTCAACTTCACGCCCCTCCTTTGAGGAACAAGACCAGCCCCCAAACAGTCTTTACCACGTGCAACCTTAACTACAAATAGATTGAGACTGCTCAACAAGCACTCTGCTTACAGCATTTCCATTTGGTCAGGGTAGATGGACATAGGCACCATGAACTGTGATATTCACCCCTGTAGCAAAGTTTTGCAGTCTTTATTCACCTAAGCAAAATCTCTGTGCAGACAGCTCAGGTGGAAAAGCCGTCTAGGATAAAAGTACACTTAATTTTATGCATTGTACCTACCAGGTATACAAGTGAAAGCTGAACATACCATGAAGATAACATCTCTCAGCTGACAAACAATAATTCAGATGTACATTAAGGGTTGAACAAGCGGACAGAAGATATGGACTCCTTTGGCACCATACAGGAAAGAGAAATAATCTCGCATGAAGACAAGACTGGATCTGATAACCAGTTATTCTGAGTTAAATTAAGATACCATTTCTATATCCATTCATCAAAGTCCACTTCGTTTATTTATGATCCCAGGACCCACTGCACCAGCCAACTAATTACATCACTTGTAATTTGAGATGGAAGAGGTCATATCTACCACAGAGAGGTATTCCACACTGTCATTGCAAGAGGGAAAGCTGGGAACTGAATTCTGTCACATCACCTACCTTGAGGAGTACACAGCCCGAACCCCAATCTTTTCATCAAGTAAATCTTGCCACCAAGTGCATGAATTTCATAAGCAGCAGTTTCAAGACTGAGACTTCCACAACTAATTCCTCTCAATGCAATGCAAGATGCTGGAGCTGACGTCCAGTCATTTTGCAGACATCATTAAATTATCTGCCCGCAGAACGAGTCAGGGATTTACATACCAGCAATTCCCTGTCCCCAAAGTAAAATGGCTTGTTAGGCTCATGCATCTGATCCTTCCCAATCTCTAAAGTTAAATAAAGTCTCCCTAATTTGCATACTAATGTAAATTTTATGTTAGATATCTTATGTAATAAATCCATGTCACTCACCAACTTTGCACCAAACTGCTGCAAAGTAACTGGTACCGGGAGAACGAAAATTAAAAGTTCTGCCTTCCACCTCTTAATTCAAAATGCACTTTAACTAACATGCTGGTGCTTGATTTTGGTACTTCCCGCTATGTTGTCAGCACAATTAACTTCTTATTCTTCAACCTCAGACATATGCTCAGGAATCAGACAGTGATTATATTTAATTTACATTAAATGCTATTAAGATCTTCATTAAAAAAGAGGCCTTGAAACTCCCCTCCCCTCAGCATTTTATTTTAATATGTAATGGTAACAAGATATGTCATCATCATCATCATCATCATCATCATCATCATTATTATTATTATTATCTTTCTTTATATTCCTCTCCCCATGGAAGTGTGGAAGTTAATTAAAGAGGTGTCTCTGATGAATAAAATTTGCTTCTGAAAAAGTCCTCCACACAATAGTAAGTCAAATACTCAGTCTGTGGAGATACTGAGTACCTAAAATATAAACGTTGTAAAAGACTTATCTGCCTACAGTGCTACTCTGAAAATAAGCACTCTAAGAGTAAAAACAAAGAGGACCTCTCTTAGGGAGAATAACATCTCTCACTGTGCATTTCTGTATGCACAGAGATTGCAAAGACAATGCACTAAATAATACAAAAGATGCCACTGCTGCCTGAGAGTTTCCTATGGCGGCTGTTTTCTTTACCAGAGAATTACAGTCCACTGAATCCACAATCCCCAGCGCGCAGCTGCTTACAGTTTGTTCTTTGAACGATCATATCTCTAATTTATTTATCCAGTTTTAAAATGAGCATAGCAAAGATGCAGATGCAATGACGGCTGCTTCCCTTCTCCGCAGGGACAGAACGAAGGAGCTTAACTACTGTTTGCACCGTGTCTTTGAGACACTTGATGAATGACTGAGTCAACGAAAAGTAATCAGACCCCAAATGCAACAGCAAAGACCAACAAGGGAAAGACTTCTCTCTGCGTCACCGTGCCTGCTGCCACTGAATAACCCCAAAGAGGTTTTGTTTTCTAGTTCCAGCAGGAGAAAGGCATTTCCATTTATAATACAGGATATGGCTTATTTTACTTTCATCTGATCCTGAATATAAGCACAATAATAAGTTTTTCAGGTACAGATCAAGGATACCTTTACTGTACTGGCTTAAACTTCATTAGATTTTGTATCTCCTTTGGCACACTGTGACTGCATAATAATGGAGTAGCATTATGAATTTAGGAGCTGGGTGGTCAAGTAGGTTTGGCTACAGTTAAGCCAGGTAATACAGAATAACTTAGCCACATATTTGTCTTTTGTGCAGCTTACCCCTCACTGCAGTTTACTTGTGCAAAAAGAGATAAAAATTATAGTACGTGGAGCAGAGCACTGAGATCCATGATCTGTGGCTTAAGCAGAAATAAGTTGAGTGTCTGCATTTACATATATTGTGTTGTTGTCGGAGACATAAATATGTAAGGGTGCCTCAAGCATGCGTAAGGAAATTGCTCACATGGTAAGACTTTAACCAAACTTTCCTGTATTAGAGCTGGATTTTGTGAAGGATTGATATCTGTGGGAGCTGATGGCAGGCCTGCAAAGGCACTGCAGAGAAGTCCACCTTTCAGCAGTAACTCACCACTTTTGGGTGGCTCCTACACAGCCAGCATGATCCTACAGCAGAGGTAAGGATATTTCCAGAAATGGGTAATCCAGGCTCATGCATTCAACGGCTGTGTTTGTAAATGTTTATCTATAGGATGGAAACCTGTGCTGCATTACACGACTACAACTACTACGCCCATAGACAGCCCCGCGCTGCGTCTTCAAGGGCTGCTGGCTCTGCTTCCACATGCAGGGAGGGATGAACAGAGTGGGCATCTGTAAGTATTTCTCACCGACGTAAAAAAAGCAGCTAGGAAAGGTCGTTTCACCAAGCCTTGTACTATCTTTACTGTATTGTTACAGTCACCAAAGGAGGAAAGGCTAAATCCACTTGTTCTGGCTCCAGACAGACTAACACTCCCAAATCTTTTTATTTTTCCCCTTTCTCCTTTAGGATCTGATTGTGCATGTTCAGAAATCATTTACAACAGAGCAAAATAAGGGCTCTAATTCTGGTCTGTCAGCAAACCCCTTTGCATAGGTGTAAATCATCCAGCAGGGTAAAAGTCAGGAGAAAAACGGACTGTTACTTCCAAGTTTCAAGCCACACAATATTCTATAATAAAAGCATCATAGATTTCCAATTTGCCTGTCACTTGAAAGTATTAGGAGATACGGCACTATTTTTCTTCAGGGAGCTTAGGGGATGCTCTGTGGTTGTGCGGGAAGAGAAGGGGAGGTATTTCAAATCTACCTGGCATGGGTGCTGTGTCATCTTTGGAGATTAACATGGCTATAGGCTGGCAGCTATGCTGTTCAGCAGCTCTGGATTAAAACATATGAGTTGCAGTCAGATAGCAGGCCTCACAAATATCATCACAAAAATGCAACCAGGGCAATATACAACAATGCAAACCCTATCAAAATTTCCCACCTTTTTTTTTTTCGCATTACTCCTTAAAAATAAATAATAAAAAATGAAGAATCAGTTGTTACTAAAATAAGGAGAGTATTTGCTCCCCTCAAAATCTGACCAGCCTTTGCAAGCAACTAGTTACTCATTGACCTGCTACCAGAAACTCAGGTTTGCACTTTTTAATTAAATTATCTCCAGGTCAGTATATAAGACCCCCTCTTAACCCCGCAGCACCTAGAGATTAGCTCAGCATCACCTCAGACTCTGTCAGTCATTAACAACATGTCAGACAGGACTCAAATCAGGACCCCACGGGAAGTAGCTTAACGATGCCGTCCATTAGTCACCTCTCAAGTTATTTTTCCTTCTCCCACCCATACTATTGCCAAGGAAGTTTTAATTTTACAAGTTTCACTTTATTTCCTAATAGAAGAGCCCCTTGGATCCTTTGTAAACGCCTTGCTAGCACTGAGCTATATTACATCTCCCTCTGTCATTATCCAGTAAGCCTCTTAGCTTATCAGAGACAGAAATTAATTTAATTCACCATAATTTCATTTTGATGAACCCTGGTGCCTACTGATCATGATAGTAATTTTTTTTTCCTCCAGGTGCTAATAAACTGCTTACTTCTTTTTAACTGTTCTTACAACTTAGATTGTGCAGAAATAACCCATCTTCCTGTACCACATTCCTGCAAAAAGCAAGCAGGTCCCTGTCTTTTCATCTCGAGGACCTCAGCTGCCCTCTGTGAGCTCTTAACATTCACCGGTGTTTCCAGTACTGCCCTGATAATCCTTTTAGCACCCCAAGATAAATGGCATCAAACCACGACTATTCTGATTGCTCTGCCTGTGCTTTTCAATTCTGTTGTGCCTTTCACATTTCTGCATTAATGAGAGGACCATGGCTTAACATCTGTCACGGAAAGGTTAATGGGACGTATCCCTGCAGCGATTCTCAGCGGCATAGCCAAAAGTGCCTGTAACAACACCAGAAAGCAACTAAGCAACATACAATCATAGAATGGTTTAGGTTGGAAGGGACCTTAAAGACCATCTAGTTCCAAGCCCCTGCCATGGGCAGGGACACCTTCCACTAGACCTGGTTGCTCAAAGCTCTGTCCAACCAGGCCTTGAACACCATCAGGGATGGGGCATCCACAGCTTCTCTGGGCAACCTAGCCCAGTGTCTCACCACTCTAAGACTAAAGAATTTTTTCTAGTATCTAATCTAAATCTCCCTTCTTTCAGTTTGAAACCATTACCCCTATCACTACACTCCCTGATCAAGAGTCCTTCCATATCTTTCTTGTAGCCCCTTTAGGGACTGGAAGAGGCTATAAGGTCTCCCCGGAGCCTTCTCTTCTCCAGGCTGAACAACCCCAACTCTCTCAGCCTCTCCTCACAGCAGAGCTGCTCCAGCGCTCGGATCGTCTTTGTGGCTTCCTCTGGACCTGCTCCATGTCCTTCTCATGTTGATTTCTCCAGAGCTGGACACAGTATTCCAAGTGGGGTCTCACCAGAGCGGAGTAGAGGGGCAGAATCACCTCCCTTGCCCTGCTGGCTACACTGCTTTTGATGTAGCCCAGGATGCGGGGGGCTTTCTGGCTTGCAAGTGTGCATTGCTGGCTCATGTTGAGCTTCTCACCCACTAACACCCCCAAGCCCCTCTCCTCAGGATTTCTCTCAGTCCATTCTCCAATCTACATACAGTTGTTTCCATGCCTTTCTTCCAGTAATTTACTGCAGCTCTTTGCTGAAGCTTGGATCAGAACCTTTCCAGGATTTCCAGGATTTTCAGAAGCACTATGCCCACCTAAGGCTCAGGGTAGTTGCATTTACAACTTTGTGCAGAAGTTAACGGAGTCAGTCAACTTGCAGGGAGAGGCAGGGAGAGCTACACAACTTCTGAGTCCTGCATGTACTCCACAAACACAGGAAACAATTTACATACCACAAAGGAGTTTTAGAAACTGTGCCTCTTCCCTGAAATTTGCCAAGATATGGATGTTGTCTTATATTTTTAACCTCTGCATCTCTTTGAAAACACAAAGTATGTGGACTCCAATATATGCAAACTTCCTCTTATAACTTACTAGCTGCAGAACACAGGCTGGAAGCTACAGACACAAAATGCTATATATTGAATCCCAAGTACTTCATGCAGATAAAAAAGATGACTGATGTATCTGCTTAAATGCATTTTCTCATAGTTTCTTCTCCTGTAGAAATTAGCTCCTGCATTTCAGAGTAGACTCAGAAACAAAAGAAGCCCATGTCTCCCTATTTAGGAATTTCACAGCCATAAAATCCTCTATGCAAGAGCTTACTGAGTGTGGGGCTGAGCCAGGGACATGCACAGGCTCTGTGTATTACGTGTTACTGCAGGACATGGCCGTCCTACCTATTATATTTTAGCATTAACCCCAGCAGCTACATAGCCATGTCTAGCTGGTGGTCTTAGACAGTTTTAGGGTCACAGGTGGAGCCCTGCTTCACACTACATCAGCTTTTATGTCATTGCTGGATGTTTTTTTTAAATAATATGACATGCTGCCATGTTATCAACAATATAGCAATCCACCCCCATCACTATATGCACCAGTCCTGCCTGATGAAGCTGTTTGGATAGACTGGATGAGTAAGCATGGGTGCACGAGTGTGCAAGAACGTGTCTTACATGCACATGTGCATGTAGGAAAGACAGGGACAAGTGGACAGGAGATAAATTGCACTGAAGATTAATTTAGCCTATTATCCTTCCCGCACTTGCTCTCTTGGTTTTAGCATTTAGCGTGGGTTAATACATGGTATGGCACTGTGAAAAGTAAAGATGAAGGGCACTTTACTGATGTGAATGAGTGATCGATTGCTTTAGCTTTCCTTGAGAAATGACGCTGAAACCTTCATTAATAAAAGAGCCAGCACTTTGTACCTTGGAGTATGAGAAGTTTTGGTGAATGGAGACATAGAGCTTTTGAGGCTTTATTATGATTTTAAAAGTTGCTTTTGCTGTTTCATGTATTTTCTTGCCACCAAATTTTTTGATGAAAGAAGATCCTGAGCAAACCTATGCAAAAAGGGAATAAATCACACAAACCTGTGAGACATAGAATTTTCACCCCAGAAAATACACGTTTCATTTAAAAAAAAAAGCCAACTTTGCTTAAAACTAAGTAATTTTAACTGAGAAAATGAATCCATTTCATTCAAACAGCTGAGAGGTGTTTCATTATTTTGTGAAGTGAGCAAGAAATTAAGGGCAAACAAAAAGCTTGAGACACCTTCCAGCTTGCTGTTATTATTAGCGTATTTCTGGTTAGGGGTATTAAAGCACAAGTGCTCCTATGTGTATACTTAAATTAGGTGATGTGCCTAAATCCAGTTCCTCAATCAGGATTTAAGTGAGAAAGGCATTAGCAGTGATTGTACCACTGAAATTGTCAATGTGTAGCGAACAGGCTGTCTTATAAACCTATGAATAATGTCCACCCTTTGACTAGCAAGACATTATAAAAGGAAGGCAGTGACCAAGCAATTCTTCTGTAGTCTAAAATGCAAAATCAGGTGGTTTATCATGGCCAAGAATCTCAGCTTTAAGAATCAACAGACAGACATCCAGGAACCATTGCAGCAGCACATAAACACGAAGGCTTAGTGTTCAACCATGGCAGGAATCAAGTGCTATGAGTTTCAGAAGGAAGCAGATTGGCAAAGGAAACACATCTGATGAAGTTACACCAAACCCCCAACTTGGTCACAGATGACAAATGATAGAAATGTAACCATAAATGTGAGCCAATTGTGTGCCCAGGTGGCCAAGAAAGCCAACAGCATCCTGTCCTGTATCAGCTCTCCTGTATCAGTGTGACCAGAAAAACTAGGGAAGTGATCATCCCCCTGTACTTGGCACTGGTGAGGTCCCACCTCGAATACTGTGTTCAGTTTTGGGCCCCTCAATACATGAAAGACATGGAAGTGTATGTCCAGAGAAGGGCAACGAGGCTGGTGAAGGGTCTAAAGAACAGATTTATGAGGAGCGGCTGAGGGAACTGGGGTTGTTCAGCCTGGAGAAAAGGCGCCTGAGGGGAGACCTTATCGCTCTCTTTGACTACCTGAAAGGAGGTCGTAGAGAGGTGGGGGTCGGTCTCTTCTCCCAAGCAACAAGCGATTGGACGAGAGGAAATGGCCTCAAGTTGCGCCAGTTGAGATTTAGATTGGAGAAAAAATTTCTTCACTGAAAGGATTATCAAGCACTGGAGCAGGCTGCGCAGGGAAGCGGTGGAGTTGCTATCCCTGGAAGCCAGGTAGATGTGGTGCTGA
>VZSF01004646.1:0-310068 GCA_013398295.1 Chionis minor
CTGCCGGAACCAGGACACCATTCTACCTAGAAATGTCATTTTCTGTAGAGTGGCTCTACTCCAATCTTAGTCCTTGGTACTACAATTTTGCTCTTTAAAGAATTGTCCATAATGATAATATGACATAGTTTGCTAAACCTCTCCTTTGCAATATAGAAATTACCATGTTGACTGACTGATTGATATTGCCTAAAAAACCCCCCGTGCTTACCAATGTATATCAATCCCTATAACCACCTTGTAGATTGACCTGCTGAAAAAAATTGTTATGCAAACACACTGCCATCTGTTGTGTAGTTATTCTTCAGTAATAGAACATAAACTGGAGATATGTCAAAGTAATTTAGTAAGTCGACAAATGTAAAGTGAGACTTGGTAAATGTAGTGTTTTATACTGAGTTTTATTATAAATCATTGTCATCTGCAAGAATAGAAAGTTATACCAGTCATTTCAAAGTCCAGCTTGTTTTGTTTCATCCGTCAAATGCTGATGTCAGAGCTAGTTACGAGGAACGTGGTGTAAATGATATTAATTAATTAATTTTAAAATAAGGATTTAAAGAATTCTGTGGTTGATAAAAAGCTTACTAAAAATTCTGGGAAGAACCGAGCAATTTATAAGAATGTCAGTAAGTCCTAAACATCTTCATTTAAGGAGTTCAGAGCGTACATTCACATTTATACTGTTGGTTGTGCTACCTGTTCAAGAAAGGAGATGTGGAGTTACCACTCACTTCAGAAGCAGAGCTAATGCTACACAAATGAAACAGGTACCTCCTTAGAAGTAGGTGCTGGTTTTTTGAGTATTAGAGTATTACAGTAAACTCTACAGAAAAATGAAAAAAGTATTAGTTGGATTCTTGTTCTATAAGTGCAGTTCTCAAAATGGTGTTTGGACATCCTGATAATTAATGAAGAGTTTTCAAATGAAGCATTTTCCAGTATCCTATCTCTTTGCTAATTTCTATTTTTCCATTAAGAAAAGATAAATTGTATCCAATTATTGAAAATTATGTAGGTCATTGTTATGAATGAAACTGCAATTAAACTCGGTTTTCACAAAGAGAGAAGAGGTTATCTTGTCATTGTGTAGGTGTTAGTGTGCCTTGCTTGGCTGGTACTCCTGCCTCCAGGCCAAGATTGTTTTAGGGTCAAGTCCTACATCAGACTGAAGATCTGTATTTGACTAGGACTGTGCTAAGAGACTTTTAAGTGCCCTCTAGAACTGGAGTCCGAATCACAGTGGTGGTATTCCAATGTGTAAGTTCACTGTCTCATAGCAGGTTTTATTAAAACAATCAGTAGGGGATGACCCTTGTATCCTAAGCAGAGTTTGCCTTTTCCCATGGAGAACAAACACAAGCCCTGAGAGTGGGTCACTGTGGAGTAGACACGGAGTGATCTGTTACCCTACACCAGCAGCTCCCCAAAACACTGTGGGATCTAGAGCGAGCCTCTCTTTTCTGAGGCTGTGCATGAAGACATAGGTTTTGTCCCAAAGGACTGATAATTTCACCACAAATGAGACATGACAGAGTGGTGAGAGCGCCCTGCTTGATCCTACCCCTCCTGCTGCTGGAAGTCATTCTGGGCACCTGCCTCCTTGTGCCAAGCAGCCTGCTGGGGTTGTGGGCAGCAGGGTGGGAAGCTTCTGAGCTTGAAAGGGGAGAAGGGAACCCTGCAATGATCTGTGAGAGCAGGGATATAATATCCTTGAGGAGCAAAACTGAGAGAAAAGGACAGGGATGGAGAATGATCCAAAGAACAATCTGAGCAAGATTCTACTCTACTTGCTAGGTCTTTAAGTTGACCCCAAACTAATATTTTTTCCTTAAAAAAAAAAAACCAAAAAAACAAAACCAAACCCAAAAAACCCCCCAAACAACAACAACAACAAAAAACCAAAAAAAACCACCAAAAAAACCCCCAAAAAACCCCACCAAACCAAAAGCCCCAAACAGGCCAAACCCTCAGTGTCACCACAGTGATTCTGGCACGAAAGCAGTTGTGGGGAAAAAGGGCCTGATACACCAAAAAGATGAGGAGCTGAAGTGTGAGCAGTGGTACCTAGCTTGTGCTGGTACAAGTTGCACTCACCAGGACAACTTCTGGCTCATGTTGGAGCCATGTTCACCCCACAGCTCACCAGCTCCAGGGCTGTTGGTGTTTCTGTGTGCTTCACAGAACAGGTGAATTTTATTGAGAGAATTAAGGAGGACTATAGGGACAATGTTATTTAACTGCTTACATTACTCAAAATGCTGTACCTGAGGAAATGTAAAGAAACTAAATTTATTCTATTTTCTAGCCAAATTTAATAAACTAATCTAACCCTCTAACTTATGTTAAACTACATTACAGTTCTCATATTAGTTTCACCTTAGATTTCATTCCGGTTATTATAGGCTTGGCTGCAATCACTGGCAATTACAGCTTCCCATCCTTTTCCAGAAGTATATAATGTGAAGTGTTTTGCACTTTACACTTTTTTCTATTTATTGTTCACATCCAGTTGGATGTGCTAATAAGCATTACCATGCAAATAATTATCATCAAGTTTTGATATCCGTAGAGAACAAATGCTAATACAGTTAATATATCAAATATGAAAGAGGCTTTTAATTCAAAAAAGAAAAAAAAGATTAAAAATATTAGCTTTTTATATAAAAGCATTTGCAATGATTATAAATTCTATTGAGCTTGCAGAAATCTTGAGTTTTGAGTTTGCAATATCTCTCATTAATGTTTAGCCTCAAGAAAGAGTTTATAATAAAGGGACTTATGCAGACAACAGATAAACAGAAATGATACAGCCAAGAGGGTTGAAGAGCCCCAGGTATGTTTGTTGTCATTCTACCATGCTGATTTCCATCAGAGGTGCTGAATATCCTAAGAGCTGTATAGAAGATGAAGTGAAATGCAATACGCATTGATAACAGCTAAGGCTAGAATGCCAGGAAATTATTTTCTTTTGATTTTCCTCTAAGTTTCTTTTTCTTGTTATTACTTCCTGTGGGATGGAAGAGGTTAGCCCTGAGCCTGCAAAGTCAGCTGGCCGGCTTAAACCTGCAGATCTCAGTGGAATGGTAATTGGGAGAAATCTAATGTGCCGTAAAACAGAGGTCAGTGTGGGTAATCTAGTGTCCCCTGCTGGTTTTAAAAACTGTGAGTATCTCCTGCAGATTGGAAGGGAATTTTATCTGTGTAGGCACTGTGCGCCTCATGGCTTCGCTGTTTCTTTGCACTGATAGCCGGGTCCTTCCATGTGTGACTGGGACTTCAATGTGGAAAAGGGGTAAAAGCAAATCATCTTTGTTTCTGGCAGGTACGTTGAGCTGAGTGGTTTGCTCTAAGGTCGTAAAGCCAAAAAAACCCCAGGAGGACTCCTCCACTTGCTGCAAGCAGAGGAGTGATTTATACTGGTTGGCAGACACTATGTGAAGTGGGAGGCTGGGAAGGGAGGAAGCTCAAAACACAATGAAGAGGGGCAGAGGCTTGAGGTTAGGTGGGAAAGGCAGCCATGCTCTAGTCTAGAAGTTGGGTTGGATGTGGCACGAGGTCAGCTGAGAACGGAGGAGAGTGGGACCTGTGATATTCGGGCAAGGTACCACCACTGTTTTAAGACAAATCCTTAAGTGGGCAGGCCTGGGATCATGCAACTTGGAAATGCTGTATGCATCGAAGTTGAGTTGAATATTTGTCCCTAAATAAAATCTACTAAAAGCAGTCCTCAAATGAAAAGTGAAAATGCACCAAAAGTAAGAGCAATATCAGCGCTTTTTTTCCACAGTGTTTGCAATAAATGCTTTCACTGTTCTAAGGCTGAACTAGGAGAGGATTTTTTTTCGAAATAGATTTTTTTTTGTGTGTAGTCTAGTTAATAAATGCTACTAACCTTAATCTCTTTCCCTAAGCACTATTATATTTTATGAATTTTTTGTAGAAATTAATCACTGAAATATTTAAGTCTTAATTAATTAATTACACCAGAAATTTACAGCCAATGCAGTGTGATGTCTGTTAGAAAAATGACTTAATAGGCTTTCAGTCCTGCCGTTGTCCTGGCTTGTCAATGAATTACTTAAGTGTCATTTGTTAAACGAGTTAGGTCAATAAAGTCCTTTAGTTGTTTTTCAGAGAGTGAGCATTATTTCCAGATAATGTATATCTAATTCTCTTTTCACTTTAGCCTATCTACATTGGCTAGTGTGGGTTATTATTAATTAGCCCTTCATAGCAGATTAGGCAGGAGAGATCATGATGCAGTAATAAGTAAAGGTTCACAGAGACAAAATTCTCTAATTAGGAAGTATGGCTTAGTGGTGAGCAGTGTCTTCAAATGGATTGCCATCTGTTAAATTAAAGCTGATTTCCTTCATTTGCTTATATAATGTTTCTAAAGAAAGTGGCTCTTTTTATTTATGGAAATTATATATTCCCTTTCATTATTTTCTCTTAATTGATTCTGCATTCCTGTAATTAGTAAGCAATGAAAACATACAGTGAAGGAGAAGAGCCACAGTAATGGACAACATGACCCCATCGTAATTGCCATACGAACTCTGGAACGTCATTCTGCTTTAAGACGTTCCTTTGGATGTTTTTATATTAAATGAATGTAAATTCAAATTCCTGTTTCCAGGGGAATGAGCTGCATCAGTCTGTGTCCTTTTTTCCATCCTGGTTACAGCAAACTCTGGAGTAGGCCTAGATATGTAGCCTTTTGCCTTTTAGGCTAAAAGACAAGGATTCTTGCTTTCCTATCCTTTCAAAACTTACTGATTTGGTTTGTAAACGAATGAAAAAATTAACCCTGGGTTATATAAATAAGCATAGTGTATTGGGGCCAACATAGGCAAGAAAATTCTTGTTAGAGAAATTGACCTTTGTGAGAATTTCCCTGATACTCGAGGACATGCTAGAAATCTTTGAGTTTTCCTGACATCCTCGGAGTCCATAGCTTTGCAGGTTTGTCCCTTTGCACAGGAATGTTAATGAAAGGAAACCTATTTAGAAAACAACCTCCTTGAGCTGAAACTGTGTATTTTCCATTTTTCTCTGATTCTTCTTACAGAAGCAGCTATTTGGTCCTGCAGTAAATAGCTGTGGAGGGAAGACAATTAACACTCAGCAATAATAGCTGTATAGATACGCCCTTTGTTCCCGGGGAAGGAAAACACTGATGTGTTTCTGTTATTGTCAGGGTCTGCAGTAATGAACTAAGAAGTTTCTATCTAGTGTTTAGTAGCTCCTGTTTGAAGACTAACATCTGTGGTGACACTAGACAAGTTAGGAATCATAGTTAAGTCAAAGATTATATCTTCAAATTCTGCAACAGTTGATTGCCGTGTGGAGATACAAAGAAATCTCTTTACCTCCCCTGGATAATATAGATAATTAGATGTACTGTTAAGAGATATGCAGCTTCTGCTCCGGCATCTGGCAGTTGCCAGTCCCACAGCAAGAGATGGGCCCTGATGGATTACTTGGATGGGTGGTGGCACTTCTGGTACAGAGGGTGTCCCAGGGTGATGCCTTTCAGGGAGCCGTTGTTAAGATGGGGTGTGCTGGATGCTTTTCAGAAAGCAGGGGAAAATTAACTTAGTTAACGCTCACCTTGCGCTAAAAATTCCCCAAAGCCTCTTCCACTACATATTCTGGGGTTTCATGTGGGCTTTCCAGTGCAACCTAGATATGGTAATTTGTGCATTATGTATTGAGAAATGGATCAATTAAAAACATAGGAGCAGAATTAATCAGATGTTCACTTTATTTATGAACATATGTTCAGTGTTATATTTCCACCAGGATATCTAATGAAACTTAGACAGAAAAAGAGCAGTTTCTAACATGCCTCTTATATGTTCTCCCCTCTCTGGTTTTTAGTTAGAAAGAAAGGTCTTTCTAGTTTCTTTGAATTTCTTATGATGTGCAACTTTGTAAAGTTGTAATAGGCAAGGTGGAAAATGGATAGAGGAATACTACAAAGGGCTTTGCAGAGCTCGCAAACATTTCCTTCAGCGAAAAGTTTGAAAGTGTCAGAAGGAAAAGACAGAGTTTCATTTTAAAACTCAATATACAGTCCCTGAAGATACCCCCAAGAGGATAAAGGAATCACTGAGGAGAACAAGTGCTAGATTGCAATATAAAAATGTTCCACTTTTAAGTCATCTCACTGCAACAGGGTCTTTAAATTGGAACAGTGAAGTTGGGCCTTTCTCAAACTATGGACAACGCATTAATTGCAGCTTTTTTCTTTTTCTTTTTTTTTTCTTTTCTTTCTTTGTGTATTAAGATTTGATGGGGTAAGAATGCAGAGACCTGATATGGAACAGCAGAAACATATAAAAATCCTTTCTACTGCCAGTAGCAAGAATGCATAAAAATATGAGTATACTTAATATCTTTTCTGACACTTTTTTTCTCAACTCCAAACACCCTTTGCTTTTGAAATAGGAAAGTGGACCATAGAGAGAGAAATATACTATAATTTTCTTCTAATAGCCCCAAACTCTTCCTGAAAATGTAACAGAGGCAACTCAGCAATTTTAGTGCCAGATGGATGAAAAAAAAAATATTGCATATTAAGCTTTCTTTCTTAATTAAAAACTGAATACCAAGGCTTAGGTTTACAAACGTCTCCAAATGGGTTTGTGTCTTGGGACAGGGTGCTGTTAATGCACTGAATATTTGCCTTGGATATTGTTTTGTTTGAATGTTAACAAGGTGGTAATCATTGGTGTTATACAAGAGTGAAAAAAGGTAGAGCAGGAGTAGGTAAAACAGCGTTTCAGCATATGTCATGGGGAGCAGTCCTGAGGGGCAGGGATACAGACTGGATGGTCTAAGAATTTTTTTTTCTAGGTCTAATGCTTGAGCTTGCTATTTGAAGTCTATTGCATTTATGTCAGTTTTATGATGCTTGAGCTTAGCACCCCAAGCAAGAGGTACGCTGCAAGTTCTTGCACATACTCACAACAAAATTCAATTAGGCTACTGTCTACAGTCCACAGCCCAACACATACAGCAGGGCAAAATCTCTGGTGGATTTGCACGCACTCATCTCTGTAAAAATGATTTAGGTGAGGTATGGTATGGGCTGCAATGCTTAACTCATGCTCCTCATCTTTCTCCTGTAGGACCAAAAGTGTTCAAGGTGATAGAAGTCAGAGCTGCCTGTTTGCTGTATCTCAGATAAAAAGGGGAAGCTGTTTGATCAAAAGGAAAATTCTTATCACGACATGTTGCTTGTTCTGTTTGTCTTATATCTCTTGAAGATCACTCAACAGCTTTTCATTTAAGGCATTCAGTTTTTTCCATGCAACTGCACATAGTTTCATCTGCTGAGATTTGGCTACGGTGCCATCTCCTGCACAACATAGTAGTGAGAGAGCTTGGTTGACAGGATAATATCAGGCTTTGTGCCACCAAATTTAGTGATAAATGTTAAAATTATATCTGATAAGTAGGACATCAAACGGTACCAGTTCAGCGCTACCTTTTCCTTTTTTTTTTTTTCTCCTTACACAACAGCTGAGTGCAAAGAGATAAGTTCTTAGGAGTTGATTTGCTTACATTGTGGTGCTCCCAGGTGATGGCTCTGTTACCACTCAGCAAGTGTAACAGAGAACTGGCTGGAACAGATTGCCTGTTACCGCACTCCTCAACTGGTACAGAGCAATGGATTGCTGTGTTTTTAGAATAAATTAGGATAAAAGCCAAGCTGTAGTTTTAGAGGGCAAAATCTGGGGTTAAATTCTGCTGTTAAAGAAAATGTGTGGTATTTCCCACTAAGTTATGCTGTATAACAAGAATGAGGAATGAACATCTGTCATATGTAAAAAGAAGTAATACAGAGTTACCCTCTATGTACAGAATAACTGTATTCCATAATAAAAATTCAGTGGATGAAGATTGATGATATTTCATCTTCTGCCTATCGGAGACTTCTATATGCCTAGCTCATGTAATTTTGCCTGTTTGAAAATGTTAGCAGGAATTAATTTTTGACTAAAAGCATAAGTACATCCATTTGATTTACTTAAAAAGCAAGACAAAATTATCATGACCAGGCATTGCCTCTGCTGTAGTAGAAGTCTTATAATAATGCTTGCAATTAAACAAATGTTGTCTTATCTTAAAATGAAGCATTTGACAGTAGACGAGAATGCGATAGGGAAATGCAGTAGGTGATGGAAGTAGATCACTCTCTTGAAAGGAAAAACTGTAACGTTTGGTGAAATCAAGAACAGACAGTGAGATGATGTAGGGGTTAGATAATTACAGGGCTTTGGGGGTAGGTGTAAGTGGAGGAGATTAAGTATGCCATGGTCTCGAACAGTCCCCCACCCAACAAGACCGGCAGCAGTCGTGGTCTGTTGCAGAAATGTATAGACACGCGTGTGCTCTGTGAGAGCAGGTCACAGCTACTGGCACGTGTAGGATTACCAGGGAAAGGGAAGGAGCCGAGATTCGAACAGATCCGTGAAGAAAGATGTACTAAGAGAAGGATCAAAAAGTAGAAAGCAACCTAAGAGAAAGCTGACTTACACGAGCAAAAGAAGGGCAAGATCTCAAGGAGAATCACATAGATTTTATTAGGAGGATTTTATTAGGAAAAGATGGTTAGAAATACTAGGGTCGTGCTTCCTTGTCTGAGAGCTCCACATGATCATATTTATGTAACAATAAGCTGTGTTTATGGCCAGAAGGGCTTGTTTGATATCCTGTTGTTCTGTAGGTTTGCTGAGGTCTGATTTTTGCAGATAGCCGAACAGGAATGTGTCCCTGAATGTTGCATATCTCCCATAGTGTCTTAAAGGCTTTTCGTAGAGAAACTGTCATGATGCATGTCAGAAAACTAACCGCACCAGAATGTTTTTAGCTTTATATAAGAAAATACGCTTTTTGCTTTTGCTAAACATAAAAACAGGAAATATAAGCCAGTTAATAAAACAAGGAGCAAAAAAGAATATGAATTATTTAAAAATAAAATTGTAGCAAAAAACTTATTTGACAACAGACCTAACTTAGTTTGCTAACACACAGAAATAATCCAGTCTTTCACTCAGCTTCACCTGGATATTGTCTTGCAATAGAGTTTTTTATATTTTATCTTTTTTTTTATTGCCCCTTAGTCAGAACTTTTCTCTACAGGTATTTTTATTTTCAGATTACGAATGCTGAAATTTAAAATTCTAGTAAAATTAATAATGTGCTGTAGGTTGTCTAACAAAGGGTATTCCTTTATCTCTGGATATTTTTTCCAGAACGCTAATACTTCCAAGGCAAATGTGAGAACAGAGATTTGTCCAAATAGTCAATTTATTGTTTTATCTTATCACTAAAAAGCTTGGCAATGAGTATATCTCTGGTCCTAAGTGCTACCTATTCACAGAGGACTTCATGTCAACTGATTTTTAATGATAGAGTAATCGATAACTTTTTCTGGTTTTGCTGATCTTGCAGATAGTTCACCCTATTGAACAGTTACCTACAATCCCTATGGGTTATTAATGCATGCCAAGATAAAGTAGTTTTTGACCTCAATAACAACATCTGTCTGCAAGGCCTTCATGGTTCATGTGTTCTACTGTTTTTTTACTTTATGGATTTATAAGTTAATATCATCTACTTGTATCCATTTGAACGACTCATTTTACATGTGCCTTATTCAAGTATCTGGTTTCTGGTGATTTGCTGACTTCATGGAAGTCTTTATACTTAATTTCTATTCTAAGGCAGTTTAAAAAATTAAAACATTAAAAGTTGTCTCTTGTTTCCTTTTTTCAGAAAAAAATGCCATGCTATGTCTATCTTTCCTGTGTTGCGAAGCTGTTTTGTCAGTGTTGTGGGAATGAGGTGAAGTCTTCACTCCAAAATTCTCTAGACGTTTGTCCATAGGTTCATATATCAATTTAATGTTGTGCATGTTTTATGTTATCTTTGTGCAAAAGTGAAGAAAACTAAATAGCATCAGAAAAGTGAAGCCCCTGTGATAATGTTGGGCTTTATTCTCTATGTATGAAGACTATCAGAGATGAATAGTTATGTCATGTTTATGGACTGTACTCTAAGATCCTGGGGCAGTCTTCTTTCTCTGCCATTTACAGCTAGCGGTACCCTTGGGAACTTACATTGGTAGCAGTAGCAAGGCTGAATTTGCTTCAGAAGGTCACATTTAATCCAGAAACTTGCTGGCATTTCTTGCTGCTGCTTCATCCCATGCACAGCATGCCCAACAAGTGACAAAAGACAGAAAATGAGAAAAGATCACTAAGAAATAACATCGAAGTGGTGTAGTATTATTTACAGCCAGGTTGGCTCACAACGGTGGTTGTTTTTTTTAGGGTTTGGCGTTTTGGTTTTTTTTTTTTTTTTTAACTCTAGCAATTTCTCACCAATCATGACTAATCTCATGTGTATCGGGATGAAGCCCTATTGTAGGCAATAATGCAATAATCAGCCCTCTGGATACATTCCTTACTGATCTTTGATGTTGGTTTAATCTCTATAGGCTAAAAAAGTTATCGCTGTTGCTCTTTCCAAACAGCTTTTGGTTTGGGGTTATGGGGTTTGGATGGTTCAGATTGTTCGGTTGGTTGGTTTTGGTTGTGGTGGTTTTGGTGGGCTGTTTTGTTTTGGTTTTATTTTGGGTTTTTTTATATTTACTGTTACAGTGCTTAATACTGAGGTTATAGACAACCTTCAGGTGGGGGTTTTGAAAAAGATCGAGAGATTTAGATGCCCAAATCTCAATGGGAGGTGTAATTGAAAATTGCAGCACTAATAGATAAGTGATAGTAGGGTCAGAGTTGCACCAGAACAGCCAAACAGCTTTTTAGGGGTTGTTTTGTTTATTTGGGCACAGGGGGGTGTTCTATTTAACTGCCGAATTTTCCTCCCCCCACACTAACACTGTGGACAGGGTGTGATCCGCTGGCGTAGCACGTGTTAATACACTTCTAGTAGCATGTCTGAAGTTGTTTCTTCTGTATCTCATGCCTAACATTGTGAGGTCCCATTACCTGATTCATCTGCCTTCTCACAGAACAGATTTTTCTGATATAGGTCATGCTTTAGGTGAGGAATGACCAACAGAGGTCTCGGTGCTCAGCTGGTGCCAAGAAACTATGGGGCAAAACTACTGCATTTGTTTTGCTCTCCAGTCACTTACCAGGAGGAGTGATACAGCCTGGCATCCAGCAAGCATTGCGCTGTCTGCTGCAACCTTGGAAAACAGCAAAAAAGAAGTGATGCTCAAGTGAACGTTATGTTGCAGTGATGTAGTTGTGCTGTAAACCCTTTCATCTGTCCTGTGTTTTAATTATGCTGCAGAGCTCCCCAGTGAGGCAGGTAAAACAATATATAAAAATAATTCCATCTGTCAGAAAACAGAGCCAGGTCTTTGGGAAAAATACAGTGCTATCATTTAAAAACAGCATGTGGAAATGTGGTAAGAAAAATCTGATGGTTAGTTAAAAGTTGGGGGAGTGGGGTGTAAATTAGGTGGAACATTATTACTTCAGTTGCAGTTTGCCCAGGATGTTGGTGCCAACCTGTCTGCTCATACCGAACGGAGGCCTGGGGTCTGCTCTGAGATGACCAGAAGTCAGCACTTCAGTCCTACGGCTTTGGTGAGGGTTGCCTAAATCTCTCCACCATTTTAGCTGTAACGATTAAGTTTTACATCGTTCACCTATTACATGTGACTGTGCATATAAATCTCTGGGTGGAGAGCTGGGTAATAAATGAGTCCTTTTGGTTCTGTAGAAAACTGGATGTGACAGATATTTTACCTCCAGCCACACTGCGATCCAAGGGCCTCTCCCACGCATTTCCAGTTTGGGTTTTGTTGGTTTTTTTTTAATCTCTTGTAGTTCATCAGTGCCATATGTAAACTCTGGGGACGTATAGCAACCTTTCACCTTTCCTGCCATCCTTTTTAGGGTGAATTAACATTGTTCTACACGAACAGATGAGCCTAATGAGCCTGAGTCTTTCAGGAGTGGTGAAGGTGATCGAGCTGTTCTCCATGCTATGTTCTTTAATCACTGCAGATTTGCACATTCACTCCCCATAAGCAGTAATTGCTCCTTATGCCACTGAGACAGGCATGAATAAATAAATGTATTTTTGGGCCTGCCCAGGCAAACTTGCAGTGTAGTAACTCTGTGAGGGATCCCGAGAAATTTGATCTGCACCGAGTGACACGTATGAAAGCTGCAGGTACTGGGCATCTCACAGGGTGAACTTCTGCTGCTGATTTGCAGCTATGGCAGCATAAACCCCATGCAACCCCTAAAACCTAGTAGCTGCTTCTTGAGGATTTAGTGCAAAAGCATGTGTGATGTGATGGGTTGTACGACTGCCGTATGAGGTCTGTCAGGGCAGTGCCTATGAAAGGGTGACTATAGTCCAAGCACTCCGTATTCCGGGGGCCAGGCTGGGGAGTTTGGCTCTTTGCAGCAACCCCATTGACCAGATTTCTATTCTTGGACCTGACAGTGGCTCGCTACTTGTCCTCAAAAAGTCAGTGGACTGTGGGCAAGATGTTTCACGTTGTTATTTCCTCTCCCACCCATTGTCTGTCTTGTCTGTTTAGGCTATTTAGGAATAAAATATTTCTTCAGGACAGCGACTTGTCTCTTAGGATGTATTTGTTCAGCAAGTACAAATAAGATCAAGGCCCCATGGCTGGGGTTTCTATGTGCTCCCACAACATGAATAATAAATAATAGCAGAGGTAAACTGATTGTGTTAATACCATTTATGTGCGGAGGTATTATTGAATGAGACCATAAAGGAATACAGTGGGAATGTTCCTGAGCATTGCAGTAGAAAATGGTGATTTCAAAATAACTTTTTTTGGATTTATGGAGTGGATATCTGTATGCAGTTGATGCAAAGATTGCTCTTTGCACTGCATTTGTCTGGTAACAGTAGTGTGTTTAATCTCATGTATGGAAATTCTGTTGTTACTATTTTAGGAACAGTGAAATGAAATAAAAAAAAGTCACTCTTCTTGAGATAAACACAAAAGGACTCCTCACCATCTAGAGGGGTTTGACAGTAGCTGAGATTTAAACCTTTGAGTATTGTGAGTGCTATCTGCTTGCTCAGAAAGACTGCCTCGTTTCCCTCTGGGACTTCCAATACCAACCACACACTCGTTAAAATTATGCATGGCTGGATGTTAATGTTGCTATGTATAGGCTTTGAAGTGATTGAACTCCCACCAGAACTTAGATTTTAATCATTGCTTTGATCTGTGGCTGTGCTACAGAATCAGTTACAAATGTGTCTCGAATCTGTAAACCTAAAATTGTGCAGGACTACTACGTGTCACCTATTTCAGAAACAGTGCAAATGATGGTATTTGTGAATCAAAGTCAAATCTGGGGCAAAATATACAGAAAGGTTACTAGAGGCTCTTAAATAGTCCCTAATCTACTTGTTCTGTACTGTTTCTTAAGGTAGAAATAAGACACTATCAACTTTCTACATGTTTACTTCCAAATCAAGAGAGAAAAATTAAGTTTCTCAGAGAAAAGCTGTCAAAGCATTGATATTGTTGCATATATTTCTTTTTTATAAAATAAGGAATTTTTTTTTCAAGTGTTTATCATCAGCCTGTGTCCACTTGGCTGACTTCTGCAATCAAACTTCCAGCAGTAACTGCACAACTGAATTAATTCAGTACTGATTATGTCTTTAAAAGCTACCATAGAGTTCATTCTTGTCTCCACAGAAGTAACTGCCAAAGACCCATTTGATGACTTCAGGGAAGTTAATATTTTACTATTTTCCTTCTCCGCTATGGCTGATGAGCCAAGTGAAAATTTCACGTGATCAACCACAAAAGTAAAGGACTATGTGCTCAAAGTATTACTATCTATACAAATAAAGCCAGGACAAATACTTTCACAAAACTGTTCTTAGTTATAGTAAGCATGGGGATTACTTAGACTACAGCAGGAAGAAATATTTAAAACTGACTTTTAAAATTAATTTTTCCTCCAAATATTTGTTGTTACTGAGCACATTTCTGTTGCAAACAAAAAGATGCATGAAGGAACTTTCATGTCTATGGTTGAAACAAGGTGAAAAGACATGAAGGACATGCTCAGCACTGCAGTAATGTTATTTGTATTTTGGAATTTCTTGGAGTTAGAAACCAGGAACCATTCTGGATGGTATACAAGCATGCAGTTTACTAATTTAAGAGGTTCATTTCTCCCTTCAGAAAGATTTTAGTCAAAAGCCATCAAATGGATAGAGATGTTAAATTTTAACTCTTCTGTAAACATTTTGATGCACCAGTGGGGTGAAGCAGATAAATAGGAGGAGAAGAGAATACGGGGCTGGATAGAATTGTGTCTGCTAAACACCCCTGAGTCACACTTTGGAGAACCTGAGTGACTGCTGTGTGAAATCAGTATCAGAGTCCCAAATGGCTGTAAATGAGACACCACTTCTTTTCAAGATAGGAACTCTGATGTGGTATCTGTATGTTCTTGTGCCAATTTGTCTGAATGAAGTTGTTTTTTGAGGGAGAGAAATAAGATTGTTGGGCAGTCAAAATATCCACAGAGTGAGCATAGACCTCTACTGTGAGGAGAAGTCCTTCCCGTCTTGTTTAAAACTAAGCCCTGAAGCTAAAAGAGAAAGAAAGAACTGGCCTCAGTGTACTCTGAAGAACACCACAGTAAAATCCTGACTAATTCTGTTGCTTTAGTGGATTTGTTCTGGTTTTTTACTGCTCTACCCAAGAGGGAAGACCAAATTTTGGGCCAGTCACTTAGGACTTCAGTTGAAATACTGGCCACAGCAAAAAGGATAGAATGAATATTTCAACTGGCATCAAATAAGCTTCTCTGTTTTGTAATATGTATTATGGTTCTTTTGTCTTCATCTTAATAGATTTGGCATTCCTTTAGTTACAGTTTTCATGGGGTTTTTTGCCAAATCCCGGTTTAAGGTTAGCCGTATCATCCTTGTTGCCCAAGGGAAGAGAAGATAATTTTGAGTATATTCACTCATCTCATTTTGAAGAGAATCTAGCACTGCTGTTCTATAGCTGAGTCTCTTTACTCCAGAAAAGGGGAGAAACAGAAGTAAGATATTGTGATATGACAAAATATTTAACTTTGGGAGATGCTTCCTCTCATCTGTGATGTTATCTGTCATTATATGCCTTATAGTGTTCATTTCTTTACTCAATATTTTAATCATTGATTTTTTTTCCACTCTTCATCACTAAGTGACTTTAAAATGGATGTTTCACTCTCTGTTATAATACTAAAAAAAGTAATAACTGGAAGCCTGATCATTATTAAAATTCCTGTTAGCATCTTCAAATTACAACTTGCTTTATTATTAAATAAATTATTAATTGTATTATATTAATATTGCAGCAGCATTTGGAATAACTTGTATGTGGTGTAGTGACACCGCCTCAATTCTTTTGAATGCTCCACTCCTATTCATTACTTTGATGAAATACGTAACTAAACTTAGTGTTAGAATTGAGCTTAAACAGACAAAGGAGGCATTGTTATCTTGCTTTATGGAGGGACGCTGGGAGAGAAGTGACATGCTGAAATTTGAAGACGGAGCCTGAGGCAGAACTTGAAATAAATTGATACCCCAAAGTCCTGGTCCAGTGCTATACACTGTGCAACTTGTCATCCTTTCCAGATTTAATGTGCCTTTCACTTGGAAAAATCAGTTAGAGAAGACCAAAATAAGTTGCTAAGATCTATCATGTGGACTTCTGCAGCGCTGACTTCTCTTCAAGTGTCTTCTGATGACTGTGAGAGCCTCCTATCTGAGCATGTTGGATAACTCTTGATATCTATCTCTTCTCATAATGTCAGAAAGACTCTTGTTGCCCTCAGTTAGACCCTGGTGCATCTGTGCCATTGCTGCTAGAGAGTAGGGTTTCCTGGGGAGGTGGTGCAGCTCCAAGCTGTGATCATTCTCGTTTCTAGAAATTGGAGTCCTGCAGCAGGCAGCACCACTGAGTGCGGCATTTTGTTTGTGCTATTGCAAACACAGTGGGGGAATGATCTTGGCGGCTGTTAATACTCGCATCATTTTGCTCTTTTCCACCGACCCATCGAGAAGGACTGTAGGGCTTATCACTGGAAGGTGAAAGGTTCACCATTCTCGTTAGACAGCAAAAAAGAAAAAGAGTACAACTTTGGCTACTTTGGTTCAAATGTTGTTCAAAAAAACATTATACCTAACACGAAACTGTCAGTAGAAAAAAGAATTCAGAGGGCCTTTATCTTCCATAATTTAATTTCATTGTATTTGTAGACTTGAAAGTGGATTCTGGCTGCTGAGGATTGAAAGGCATTGCCCTAAACTTCAGATAGTGAGCTCAAGGAGCCTTTCAAAGAAAACAAACACAAACACACACACAAAGCAATATAGTTTAAAGGTTAGGATTTCTTCTCAATTTCAAGGTTTCTTTGTATCTTTGCCCTAGCATGATTGTGTTGCCCAGCTGGCAGTATTTACTCCCCAAATATTCTACTACTGTGAAAGTCATCTGGCCTCCTCAAGTTGAGCTGGCCTTTCACAGATTTAGGTCGGATGGACTTGATGACTGAATACAGTTGAACGTGAGAGAGAGAGGCTCCTTAAAAAACAAAAAAACAAACAAACCAACCCACCGCCAAAACCGCTAAAAACAAGCAACCCCAAACTCCAGACTTTTATGTCCTAGTTGGTCCTTTCTCGCACTCAGTATTACAGCTGGCCCATTACATCATGAACAAAATTGCAGGATCTCTGCAAAAATGTGGGAAACAGCAAATATCAGGAGATGTCCCGGAAGGTAAAAAATATAGCATATTGCTCATTTAGACTGCAGTTTGGTAAAATCTTTCCACCTTTGCTGCCAAGTGTAACTAGGCTCTCACCGGATGGCATGCTGGACACTCAGAAGTTGCTACCAAGTGTTCAGATGTAGGCTGATCCTTTAAAGTAGGACTGCAGCTGTGCACGACAGCCTGAATTTGTTCACTTGTCATAGAGGAGGTAGCAGTTGTGTTGCAATTTCCCATCCTATACTAATAATACCTGAACAACTGTTACTCACGTTTGTATTCAGTCAAATACAATCAATAGACATCTGTTTGTACATGAATGACTGTACACTGGTACCTGTTTACTGCTAATTAAGCTTCATTAGTAATTAGTTTGTCTTCAGAAGGGGAAAAAACCCTCTATAATTAAGGGCTAGCATATTATGTGGTCCCATATTTTCCCTTTTCAGAACTTGCATTCTAATAGGACCATTAGTCTGCAGTACATTTGTCTGTATTTAAATGTAACTACATTTCCTTGAAAAGACCATCTGTTCATAAAGATCATCTTTTTCATGCTCCCTGCAGTAAACTTTAGAGAGTGGTAGAATTAGCAAAGGACTGTATTTAAATGAAAATATATGTGGATTGAGTCTAGGTAAAGCTGTTCTGTACACATTAGAATGGTTCTGCGCTGGAAAGATTGTAATTATCTTCCTCCTTTACTTTTACAGAATTTTTTTTATGTGCACTGAATTCTGCCACCTTCAACTGAGTAATTTTGTTCTTTCTACCTACACCTGAATGGAATGTACCAAGTGGCAAATTACCTGAGTAGTGATTGTAGTGGAGCTGGTTTTACTTTGTAGAAAATGAAGCACTTTTAGATTTTCATTTTGCTTGGATTGATCATAAATAGTCACATTACAAACCTGCAGTGTAAAGGTCTGGATTCCACCCTACCACAGTAACACTGAGTGCTGCTTCATTCCACAAATTGTCCTATTGTAGAGTTAGGTACTATTCTGTTTTAGAGTGGCCTTGGAAGAACAGCAGGTTTGTCTGCTTTAAATAAATAATTCTGTTCAATTTAATCCTATGCACAAACTGAAAGAGTGGACTAAAATGAATGTCAATGAGAAAGAACTCCACCACCGTAAAGATATCCGCGAAAGAATGCGAAATGCCCCCGGTGAGGTTAGCAGTATAAAAAAAGTGTACAAAAGTGCTGTAAATGTTGGTAATGTTTTCATATTACATAAAACAGATCAAGTATTCCTGCTACTTCCATGTAGATTATGCAAGTACAGCCCTTCATGACCTGCACAGAAATAACCATGGCAATAGAGAGCAAACAAGATAACATTCTTATCCAGAATTCAGACAAGAGGATAAATGTTAACTCCACACAAGTGTTAAGATAAACATTTTCTTGTTGTTGCTTAGTGGTTTATTTCTTATACCAACTGAAGCATGTAAGCTGGACTTTTTTAGAAACTTATGCAAAACACAGAATAATTACAACTAGAAATAATGAACTGAGCAATGATGAAGTACTTGGAATGTGATTCATTTTTTTTCCCCAAAGATGAAAGGAAGATTACAAAGGAAATTCTTGTCATTAGCTAATAGCTGCTTCTTAAGCAGTGAAATCGGTGTAACCAACAGTACGAGAATCCTCTGGCCATTAGCTCTATTGAATTGTCTTGCAGAAGTAAATTACTGTATATCAGACATAAACAAGTCACTGTTGTATGGAGCACCTAAGTGACAGCTCTGTACTGTGGGAGTTATCAAACCTTCAATATCAATATGACCTACTGTATACTGTTATCAGAAGCATATGCATCTCTTCTATGACAAGATCGCCCTGTATGTCAGACAGACTGCCAGACAATTTTATTGCCTGTGTTCTCCCCGTACTGTTCTCAAGAGGAGCTTCGCATAGTAGGATGTTATGCATAAACGCAAAAAGAGTCTCTGTTTCATTAGGAATTATTATTTGGGAATAATCCAGCAAAATATGCAGGGTTAATGAAAAAAAGACCTGGGACGACTTATTCACAAATAGTATCTCTCATTAGGTTTTAGGTGGATCATGTTTTTACAGGCCCTTTGTATTCACTCCTTTTAGAATATTAATATGGATATGATTTTTTGTGCAAAACCAAAAGATATTAGTGTTACGGTGTCTGATCCAAAACTCTGGTACGATATCCTGTGGTTTTCTGTAACATTTGAACCAGATCCACACTTGAATAACGATGGCATATGAAAGCACAGTTGATATAAAAGTTTGCTAAGGGCAAACAAGGCCTGTTTAACACTTCTAAAGCAGGAAGCCATAGTAAGGGTATGTAATGATTTGTCTGATTTTTTTTCTTCGCTGTTTGTGAAAGGTATTCTGACAAATAAACAGCTGTAAGTCACAAGCACAGAAGATAATATAAGGCCTTTGGCTACCTGTCCTTTAAGACAGTTGCAAGTGAGCTGTGCCTTAGGTGCAGGTCAGGGGGATGCAAGGCAGCACTTGCCCAAAAGCCCTGAGACTTGTGTTAGCATCACGGGGAACGCGAGATAATAAACCCAGCAAGCCTGGGCCATGTACCTTGTAAATGTGGTCATGGTGCTTGAACCCAGGCTGGTCTGCATCCCACCTTCTGGGCATACAAACAGTGAGTTCCCATCTGTCTTCAAAATACTGTAGACAGAATTATAGCTGGAGCATGAGGGGTTTTCCAGGGAGAGGGGCTCTGATTTGTCATTTTTATGGTTGGCGGGGGGTATATTCCTGCTTTTGAACTGGGACACTTTCAAAAGCTTCCTTTTCTGTAAGTGGGCTGATAAGCTATAGAGTAGGGTAATTAAATTGTGTGTTAATGAGGTGCTATGTTGCTACATGTATTAGACTAGGGAGATTTCCTCCAGTACCCTTTACCTGCATGTCAGTAATGGAGCAGGAATTCTAAATTGAAAAAAACGATATTAGAGTCTTTGGATTTGTTCAGTTTTTACGTTTATCTTTTGAGGATATATAAAAAAGGCACAGAAATTGATTAGGGGTTTGGGGTTTTTTTGTTTCTTTTTAATGATGGAATAGTTGGATCAAAAGTGGAGAGCACAGGGTAATGGTCCTTAGGAAGTGCAGGTGGATCTACTGAAGTTACAAAAGTCTGTATCTGAGTATGCAGTTCAAACACTATGGAAAAGCTCAGGAAGTGCTGAAATGAAGTGTATCTCTTTGAAAATTCAATGAATTATGAAGTTGGCAGGCCCAACTCTGTATGCTGTTGTTAAGTCTATGCCTGCAAGGGGTGTGTAAACAAGTGAGGTTTAGTAGGAATATGTCCTTGAGCTTGTTTTCAATTGCTCGGCATTACTAAAAGCCATATCCTTTTTCTGACATGAATTACAGAATCTAAGTTGGCATAAAACAAACTGTACAGCTTTTATTTCAGTTACCAATCTGTCTAGTTGTTTCTCTTTATGATGCTGCTCTGCCCCCATAGTGCTGGTGATGATCTTGAGAGCATTTTCAATACTGTCTTTTTTGCTGCTGTTTGATGCCTTCTTGGTTCTTCGGACTCGAAGATAACGTTTGCTTAATGTTTCTGAAGTCCTCTGTCAAGTGGCTCTGCCTACAACTACAAATGTGATTCGGTCAAAGATTGCTTCACACTTGGCTTACTACAATTCCCTTTTCTAAAGACCCTCTGTTTTTCTCTATCTTGCCCAAATGGGCTGCTCAGCTTACACTGCTGATTTTTGTGCTGCTCACAGGGTCCAATGTTATTCAGTTACACTGTTTGTCCATTTAACTCAAGTCTAATTTCAGTCTGCAGCTGGCTTTTACTACCCACTAGATAAAGGAAACGCCCTACTTCTGTGTGCTCGTTTCTGGGCATTTCCAGGTATTTGTTCTCTTTGCGTGACAATTTCTTGCTGGTTTTTGCATCTTTTTTTTTTTTGGTTGCACATAAAGGGTGGACGTCTGTAGAACCTTCTCTCACAAGAGCACGTCAGAGTCGTTGAAATGGATTTTTGGATGTTTGCTGTGGGTGGAAGCTGTGGTGCTCGTAAGAGTCACTGTATAATATTAATAATTTAATGGTAATTGTTACGTAGATTGCGTTCAAAGGTACAACAACATTTCTCACAGAAAAGCATATGAAATCTTCATAGCTGGCACTAATATTTGGCTTATAGGTTGTTTTTTCATTTGTGGAAGGCAGGATCTGGTGCAAAAGAGAGATGTTTCTTTTCACCAGATGCCCAGGTCTTTCTGCTCTATAATTTTGCAAGCTAGTCAACAAAAGAAAGACCACCTCCAGGAAAAAAACCTTTCTATCATCCAATGCCCATGTGGATGTTTCCTAGACATTTAATTCTGCAGCCTGCCGGTAGGGCTCCTGGGATACCTCCGTGGTGACATTTAGCCTTGTCCCTGAGTAGCTGCTTAGGAATATGATGGCAGTTCCCTGTTCAGCTGTCTGTATCCTGTGATGGTCTCTGGTGCTTGTTAAAGGGAGGTCCCATCACCAACTTCTTGCATGTGTTTATTAGCACTATTTAACAGAGGTAAGAAGCACAGAGATTGTTTTGTACAAATGTGCATCATCGGCCACCTTGTCTGTACTCGTGCCGTCACCACAGGGCCCTCCATCCTATAGCAGCTTTGCGCATAGGTGAGAATTGCAATTACATGCCTCAGAAACAGCCCCACAAAGTTAATCTTACACTCTCTACATCAAAGCTGTCCATTGTATAAGGAGAGCCCTTTGCACCTAAACAAATCCTTCCCGCCTCTTGTGTTTTCTGTGAAGTGGTAGTGGTGTTGCTCAGAGAACATCACCTGTAACAGGAAAAGAAATCAATAGGCTATCAATGCAATCATTATTAGACTCAAATTCTTAAAGCTAGCATGAAATTAACTGAAACAAATCTGAAAGCTAAGAGTTTGATGTTGGTGTCCTAAATCAAATTAAAATTGAGCTAGAATCGAGCACAGCATAAAATCTTATTTATACGAGTTACTTATTCAGTTAAATCTTATCTCATTAGTTTAATCTTACTTGATAGCACCTCAAAATTTCTAATTTTACGAAAAAATCCGATGTTCTTATTTAATGAATATAGCAATTAAAGGTAATGCTATGTTATGATTCATGGGATCATTTCATTAGAATTTACTGTGCTAGTACACTGGATGTAAATCATTCTTGCCAGAGATGGGTAAACTATTACTGACGTGCAAAAAGTTCTGTTTAAAGAAAGTTAGAACTGTAAAATTAAACTCTGAAGGATTAGGAAAAGGCAGAATTGAGACTGCCTGTGTAGCTTTAATTTGGAACATGAATGTGATATAGTCTTAAAGAGTAAAAAACAAGCTGCTCCTTTATTCTGTGCTCAGGGTGGGCAAGATCAAGTGTTTATTTTTATCTGCATCTTTTAGTGTGAAATTCCAGTGCTTAGATGCCATCCAGACTCTGCCCTGAATACAAGGTTATTAATGTCCTCTGAGCTTTCCTACAGAGCCTCTCAGCAGAGTATCTGAAAGTCTCTGAAGCATTAATACATATATTTTATATTTTAAGTAATGCTCATTCTCTTTGGGTGACGGCTTTAGCACTTGATTTCTTTTGCATACTTAGCAACTTAAACGACAGATTCAGCTCATGCGTCTTAGAGGCTACAGTTACGTTTGTCATTGCTTGGGATTTCTGCAGACAAGGCCAGCGTGTTTCATGTGGATGCCCAGAAGGTGACCAACTATGAGATGTTCTGGCTGAGGTGACTTTCTTAGGAGTCCAAAATTGTGGCAGAGAAGAGGATAGGTCCAATTCTGTGAAGTGGTGTTTGATTAGCTTACCATGGATTTATTGTAACAGTCTTGTGCATAATTTGCTGTGCTTTCTCAAATGTCTCTACCAGATAGAGCAAGGACCGTATTGCAGAAAGTGTCACTTAACCTCAATCTGCTATTAGAACTCTCTCTTGAGCTTTGCGTGTTATCACCCCTTTCTTAAAACATTTTCACTGTTCTTGCTTTTTGACTAAATGTTTTAACCAATAATTAAGCATCTATACTGTATTGCTTATAGTCATATAGACCAATGTAAGTTTAATTTTTCAAAGCAAAGCTGGTGCAAAGTCAGTGGGGATCCTGGAAGGCAGAGGCTCCTAGGAATAGCCCCATTACGAAAACTCCATAGTCTGTGCTACAGCTGTTGAACTGGATGCTGAATGGCCTACAAGGCTTTCTTGAAAACCTACTTATCCCTTGTGTGAGCATGTTGAGGACCTAATATTCTAGGATCGTTCCACACCAGTAAGCTCTCTCTAGAGGTGTCCCCTTCTCTGCAAGGTGTCTCTAAGTCTGTCGTGGCCACTGGCAATTCTCTTTTGCAGGCTGCTTTCAGGGGTTGATGGGCTTTGGATCACTGTGAAAATGTTGTGTCTCATGCTCTTTGGGAGGGCAGGATCCCTTTGGCTTGCTTTCCTGCCTAGCTGTGATGCAGGACTGTTGTTGGCTAATTTGATTTATTATGCAGCTCAGGGGGAACTAAACTGAGGGGCACATTTTTTCTGTATTTCAAAGGGCAGAAGTATAGTTAAAATTTCCTTATGCACTCTGTAATGACTGAGGAAGTAAAAACTCCAGCATTGTATCTGAGAAGCCTTGGGATTAAATTATGTCGTTTAAGGACTCATTAGCCTGTCTTTCAAGTGTATGCACTTTAGGGAATAATCATCTTTCTTCTCCTGCTTTGCCTTTGAGTTGCTCGTGTGTCATATCTCTCATGCCTAGGAACTGCAGCTTTATGGCACTTTGGATTGGATAAACCCCCTTAGCTTTGAAATGTTAAATCCTTCAATTAGTTTGAGTTGAGGACTAAAGGCCAAACATTTCAAATGTGGTCACCTGAAGTCGACAGGAGCTGCGGGCATTCATCACCTCTGCAAATCAAACCAGTCATTTAGGTAGCTAAATTTAGGTGCAGGTATCTTGCTTTTGCCAGCCCAGTTTAATCACAGAGTCCTGTAGTATTACTCTGGATCATACAGTCTTTTCCTAGCCCTTTGCACTTCTGTTGTGTTTTCGTTTTCCTTCCTGGAAGAGGCTGGAATTTATGTTTAGATGTTCACGTTATAATGTCCTCTTGACTATCCCAGGAAGCTGGGTCACAACAACCCCATGCAGCGCTACAGGCTTGGGGCAGAGTGGCTGGAAAGCTGCCCGGTGGAAAAGGTCCTGGGGGTGTTGGTCAACAGGCGGCTGAACATGAGCCAGCGGTGTGTCCAGGTGGCCAAGAAGGCCAAACAGCATCCTGGTTGTTATCAGGAATAGTGTGGCCAGAAGGACTAGGGAAGTGATCGTGCCTCTGTAGACATTGAGGTGCTGGAGCATGTCCAGAGAAGGGCAACAAAGCTGGTGAGGGGTCCGGAGCACAAGTCCTATGAGGAGCAGCTGAGGGAACTGGGGTTGTTCAGCCTGGAGAGAAGGAGGCTGAGGGGAGACCTTATCGCTCTCTACAACTGCCTGAAAGGAGGGTGTAGCGAGGTGGGGGTCGGTCTCTTCTCCGAAGTAACAAGCGATAAAACAAGAGGAAATGGCCTCTGATACAATTGCCCAAAGAAGTAAATCCATGCGCAGAGAATTTTTAGAGATTTGTATTCATAAGATAAAAAGCTTCTGAAAGAATGTAACAACTCTGGGACTAAACTGCCTTTCCACTGCCATGATCTTCTGCTTCTCCTGATTGTGAATGCTGAAAGTCTGCTCTGCTTCCCCAGGGTCCTGATACAAAATTCATTGTCAGAACTGGAAAGGCAGAAAACTAGCAAAGACAAAACCCCAAACAAACAAAACTCTCAAACCTCCAAACAAGGAAAGGAGATCTCTTAATTATAGTTGCACCCTAAGCAGATGTTAACAAGTCTATTTAAACCTTTTTAGACTGTAATCTTCTGCTGGCCTCCTGTCCTCATTTGACTTGGCGTTTCCCTGATCAGCCAATTCTGCTCTGATTAGCATTTCAGAAATGCACAGGTTTTGTCAAACACAGCTTCAGAAGGTGTTTTGGAATACCTTTTTTGGGTGGTTGGGTTTTGTGAGCTGCAGATTACAAAGGATGATTTTCCAGCCTACTCTGTTATATTCTGGCTTTGATTCAACATAAGAAATGATTCATGGCATTGAAATGCATCACATGGATGGACCTCACACATTTGCATTTCCACTGATTGGATGGTTTCAGCCTTGCTCATTGTCCTGCTGCAGTACCAGCATCAGCCTACTCCCAATGTCCTCCTTCCCTGGCAGCAGAGTACCTGTTTCCCTGGGTGAACAGCCTCTCTAAAGAGGCAAAGAAGAGGTTTCTCTCTCTCCTGTATCTCCTCACCTCTTCTCTCTTGTGGAGAGGTCAGGGATCTGGTTCTGTGCTTGGAGAAGTACGAAATGGAGAGCTTGCCTCCTCATAAAAATGGCAGGGGAGGAAGAATTTATTTCAGTTATTTTCAAGTTGTTGAGAACATTTAAGAAATACTCTCCCGTTAAAATGCTATTCAGCTAGGGATTTTGGTGTAACTGGGTTCAGTGCAGTGTCGGTGGTTTTTCTGGAGAAAAAGTGTCCTTTTTTTCCAGGCCATGTTTTGTGTGTTGCTTCAACAAAGAACAGGCATCTTGTTTCCTTGGACTTCTGGACTGCTTCCTTTCTCACACCTAAGAATACGGAATATTTCATCCCTTTCTTTTTCTGCCTGTGCTCTCCTTGTGCCAGTATGAGAGTCTTCTGTGTCCCTTATAGTATCATATGGTGCTTCCCTCCACACCTCCTGCTAAGAGTCGTCATTGCTCATTGCAGTTCTCCTTGGAGAATATATTGTTATCACCTGATAAGAACTTTTTTCCCAGAGATATCAAGGTTGTTTTAATATATATCAGTCTTTGCTCCTTCCCTCCAGCAGTAGCAAGAGGGCGTTTATTTGCTTGACTGAGTTTGGTAAAGCATAGAGGCAAACGTTCCCAGCAGCTAAGTTACCAAAGTAGGAGTCTACCTAGAGCTATTTTTAAGCTTAACTTTGGCTTCATTTTACTTGTCTGAGATGAATGTCCTGTGATGATACAAGACTTTGTGATAAACAGGCATGGTGGGATTGATCCCAGTTTCTTTACAATTTTCTATAGACTGAACTAGGAAATAATTCCCTGTGCCAAGGACCTTGACATGTCTCCAAAATAATAAAACTTCAAATAGCTTCTGAAGTGCCTAAACACCATTTGGAAAAGACATATAGGTAGAAGTTTTCATGAGAGCTTAACATAGATGAAACAGGGTTTTCAGAAGTGATAAGAAGAAATGTAGGTGGCTCATTTCTCCAAAGTGTACTGAATGCTGAAGTGCTTTGAAAATCTGACAAGAAGTGTCAATGTCACAGTGGCTAGTTGTTGCAGAATTACTTTAGAAATTTGGCTTTAAATTTGTATGTTAAAAATCTGATCTAAGAGCAACAGTTACCAAAGAAGCAAATAAGCAAATTTATTTTGACCTTCTTTTCAGAGGAGGTGTCTACAGGAAAGCTCTTAACTGAGCATTTCTAAGGTCCGAACTTGAGGTTTGATTTTTAGACTATCACCTTGCTCTGTAATTGTCACTTCGCACACCCTAAGGTTCTAAAATACAGGCTAGTTCAGTTCATATTGTTTAGCAAATTCTAACGTAGTAGGAATGTCAATGGTATCCACTTTGTATGAGCATAGCTTTCACCTCAGGTTCCTCCACTGATTTCAATTTTTAAGCTGAAATTCAGGTTTATTTTTATGTTTACAATCTGAACTACAAGGTTTTGTATTTATTGCATTCTTATTCTGCTGAGATGCCAAGAGACTAGCACACTGTGATTCACACAACTGAGGTTCTGCTCACTTGACTATGTCAAAATAATAGCAACAAAGATCAAGCTCATCCCTGATGCACCTCCTGGAAGTGAGGACCGTTCTGCTGAGGAGTGCATATAGCTCATTAGTTGTATCCCTATGCAACTCCTGCTGCTGCTTATTGAAGAGTCAGATCTTCTGCATCCAGAATAGCATCCCAGGAGTGTTACTCTTCACCTTCTAGAAACCTGGCCTAAAGCAAAGCTGTTGTGATGTAAAAACTGCTCAGCTCTCATCCACAGTCTTGGGGGTGGTGTTCTGGCATCTGGCCAGAATAAGGAAGCACTGAGCTTCTGAGGCTGAAGCGTACCAAGTAGTCAGCGCCTCTTAAATTCAGACCTTTGCTCCTGGTGGGCTGAGCGAAATCCAAAGACTGATCCGGGGAGTGTTCAGACTCTTGGAGATAACAGAAACTTTAGGGGGAACTTTGGATCAAGTCCTGTCTTATCTGACCTGATTTGCTTATTCCTAGGTGGTACATATCAGTCTCTGAACATCCCTTGTTAGGAGCGCAGGATACATTTCTGGAGCAGCTGCTTCACTCCGTACAACTTGCACTTTTTCTTTTCTTTTTTTTTTTTTTCAAATGCCTAACTGGCCTGAAAGTTGGAGTGGCTAACTCTGCTGATTATATGAAACTCTTTAAGATGATGCTGGAGATGTTAAACAATTGTACCTGCATTAAATATGGTGTGCTTACCCAAATGTGGCACACAGATTGCAAGTTCTAAAATTTATCGTGCAGACTAATTATATAAATGTGAGCTATAGGTTACATAAATAAATAGCTCTCCCTCAGTAAATGGCAAGGTGTCATGGTGCTAGCCACGTGGCTTGTAGCAGAGTAGAATTAATGTTAACACTTCTGTAGCTTTCTTTCTCTGATTAGTAATTCTTTCGATGCTGGTAGATGAGCTGAATTTATGAAAGTTTTGCCTGCCCTCTAGGTCTCTATTTTGTATTCCTAGTGCATTGCAGCCTGCTTTTGACTCTGGCAGCAGTGTTGGATACTAAAACCACGAACAGCTCAGGCTTCCTGCTCAGCTTGTGGAGTGAGGCTGATCCAAACCAAACTGGACGCTTCCCCTGGAGTAAAATCTCCATTCCCCCAGCTCCCATAACCTGGTCTTCCAGCTACAGAAGCAGCCTGTTTGCAATTAGCAGCGTGTATATCATAGGGCAATGACATAGAATTGCATATACCAAGAAAATAGGCATCACTGTGGTAATGAATAAGGAATTTGCCAAGATGAGCTCCTTGGATTTTGATGTTAACAGGTATGCTGCAGGAAAGATGCATGTACGTTCACACAGAGGCACAAAGTGATAATATGCTGCCTGCAACATTTTAGGATGTTTTTGGAGTGCAGAGTTATGAAAGCACAGAAAATTCTATATAAGAAAAGAGAGAGTTTCATTACAGTTTCTTGCTGTTATTAGTTTTAAATTCACTTATGTCTCCTTTAGTTTCATTTCTGGAGGCACCTGCTCTGGTGGATTTCTGGCAGCAACGCTGCAGAGGGTGGGGAGTGTTGAGTGACAGGTTGCACATTCCTCCTCGGGCTCCTAGAAGTGGCTTTTTTTTTTTTCCCTCCAATCATGCTAATTTACATGCAGCTTTCAAAACAAAACTTAAGCAGGCATCCTCCCTCTCCTTCCCCATCTGCCCCAATTCCCACTCCTCCTTTTCTGCTGCACCAGCCTAATTGCCTGATTTCACACAAGTGAAAACCAGGTGAGTGTTTCACTTACTCTTCACTTAAGGGGAATCTGCGGGCCTGATCCTGCAGCCTCCGATGGCTATTCCAGCAAACGGCAGGGAAGGTGCTCAGCACCTGATGGGATGTGCTCGGCCATTTGCAGCCTCACAGCCCGGGCGCTGCCGTCCTCTCCTGCAGTGCTGCGTCGCAGGGAGAGGGTCATGCCCACCCGTTCCTTGGTGGACAGGAGGAATGTGGTTTCGTGGTGGACAGGAGGAACGTGGTTTCATGGCAGTCGTTCAGCAGCGATGTCTGCGTTAAGCCCGGTGGAAGCAATTGGATCAACTCAGTTAGTGCAAGGGATTAAAAGAAGCCAGATGCTGTCTTAATGGACAAGCATAAGGCAAAGTTGCAGACTTGGCCTTTTGGGGAAACTGAAAGCAGTTTAGTTCAGGTTCAGCTTAAAGGGCTGAGAAAGAAATTGTCTATTAGTCTCAAACCGGGCCGACAGCGTGCCCACACTGAGCTCGCAGATGCTCTGCGCCCGCCGGGCAGAGCCGCGCGTTAGCCTGCCGGGAACGGGGGCACGCACGTCCCCTCCCGGCCTCCCTCGGGCTCGCCGAGCCGCACCAGCAGCGACCCGGAGGTCCCCTGAGACCACTCTCCCACCGGCGCGAAGGGGGCACGTCTGTTCCCGGCGCGGTCTGTTCAGTCCAAAGCAGACTCTGCAGGGCTGCTGTTTGCTCTCCATCCCTCCAGATAGAAGGAGAGTCGGGGCAGGATGTGGTCACCTTAGGAACCCCTCCGCCGGTGCTTCTGGAGAACACATTGCACCAGGTTTAGGCTAACCAAATCCTTTCCCCAGCCCCCTGAGGAATTGGAAAGAGGGAGGCAGGTTGTGAGCCTGGGTTATAAACTGCTCTCAGCCCTGACCCCGGGACGGCGGATCAGCCTGTGGAGGCTGACGATGAAACTGCACTGTAACCCCACACGGGTAACCTTTGCCTTCGGTGAAAACCGAGGTGGCTTTGCTGGTCTTTTCCTAGCCCAAAGAAAAGCAACAGACACTAACAGCGATTTCAGGTCCTTTTGTTTTCATTTTATTTTGTGAACATAGAATCATAGAATCACTTGGGTTGGAAGAGACCTTCAAGATCATCGAGTCCAACCATAACCTACACTACCAAAACCACCCCTAAACCATGTCCCTCAACACCACGTCCACCCGTCTTTTCAATACCTCCAAGGATGGCGATTCCACCACCTCCCTGGGCAGCCTGTTCCAATGCCTGATAACCCTTTCAGTAAAGAAGTTTTTCCTAATATCCAATCTCAACCTCCCCTGGCACAACTTGAGGCCATTTCCTCTTGTTCTATTGCTTGTTGCTTGGGAGAAGAGACTGACCCCCACCTCGCTACAACCTCCTTTCCAGTAGTTGTAGAGAGTGATAAGGTCTCCCCACAGACCTGCTGGTGAATGATGAAAGCTGTGGTTAAGGTCCAGTTTCAGGCCCTGCATAAAGTTACATTGTTTAAAATTATTTAAATTCCTTCACTATTAAATATTTCCTGGAAGCAATTCTTTTTTTCTTTTGCTTTCTTTTGTTTTCTGAACACTTTTTATATTGTCAAGGTGTTTAGCTGCAAACACGGAAGGCTCTGCAAATAAGACCAAGCCAGCTGCACAGATTTTGCACACTTTAATTAAGTTGTAGGGCTTCAAATGAATTTGGCTCCGGTTTCTGGTGCGTCCATGCCCTGTATTCTGTTCCAGTGTGGATGTTAAATCGTGCAGAAATGGAGCGTGACCTAACTTTCACGTCATTTGATCTGGCAGTAGCTGGTTTTGTGTAACTAATTTAAAAAGATTGATTGTTGGTTAATTACATTAATGAACTGAACCAACATGGGCACAGACCAGAGCGCAGCAGTCTCCTAAACAGTCATTAAGAACAGACATCTATCTTTTCACCTGCTTGTACAGCCTCCTGTTGGGTGGCAGAGTGTGTGGAATCATAATTCTGAAGGTTAAACGACTTAGGGACGTAATCACAAACTGTTCACCTCTGTTACCCTTCTGCCCATATGGCCCTGCTAGTCACAGTCAAAGTCCATTTGGACAAACTGTCTGTTGAAAGGTCTCCAGGACAGCAAGTCTGGTGCTTTCAGCTGGGTTCCTGGCAAACGCCAGCGTGCATTACAAATCCACCAAAGTTCCCTGGTTGAAAAGATTTTGTGGATTTAAACAGTTTTGAAAGAACTCCTTTCCCAGTTAGGGTAATTCATGCTTATCAAGGTGAAAGTGTACTAAAAACAGTTCACTCTTCTCTCTAGCCAGCTCATGAATATGAAGAAAGACTGAATCAATAATACATTTCTGTAATTAAATTGGTAAGTTAAAATGATCGAATTCTTGTTTTAGTAAACAGTCAATGGAAGATGCGTTTCTGTGTGTTTATCAGTGTTGGCCTTGTAGCTATTTACTAAGCTTAGGTGGGAGATCTGCATATGTCGCATGCCATGCAAAGGCTTACAAAAGTAGTAAAAGTTAAATAAGTTTGAGACAGGGACTTTGGTACCTTTTCTAACCTGATTTCAAAATATTGGACAATGAATATGGGCAATGGAATGCATTTTATTTTAATTTGAAGTTTGGGGGAAATACTGTTGTATATCCTTTGCCATTATTAGCAGATATGCTTGCCAAATTTCTGCAAGTCATGAAGGACTTAACCTAAAGTTAGTAGGAGTATTGCACTGACCTGAGCAGAAAGGGAACTACCGCAGGGCTGTATGTTATAAAAGATGGCAAGAAAAATCCTAGTTAATTGGGAAATCAAGAATTAAAGTACTTTTGCACTGGTAGCCTAGGAGAAGTTGTGAGCTTGTATAGGTTTTTGCCAAAATATTCAAAGGTGACTTGTGTAGGTGTTGATACCATGGTGTTTTGCAGGGCCTGATCCAATGACTGCTGAGACCGAGGAAGTCGTTACAGGCATTTCAGTCACGTTTGGGTGATGTTGTAGGTGACCCATGAAGTTTGATTTTCAAGGAGGATGTTTACTCCTCCAAAACCATTTTGTATCCCAAATTCAACAGGGTGTGTGGGAAGTAAGTAAAAAAAAAATTAGGATTGACCAGCAGTCATATAGTACCTGCCAAAAATCTGCTTTCTTGGTTCTCAGCTGCCTCACTGGATATGCCATTGAAATGGCTTGAGGTGACAAGGGGAGGACACTTACTCCTGTGGCTTCTTTGGAGACTGGTCTTGCTTTCCCGTTGTCCTGTTGTCCCCACTTGGTGGACTGTTTAGGGGTGAACAGATGAGCAGCTGCAAAAGGGATTTCAGGCATTGGTTCACAACAGTTTAAAAATACTTTAAAGGTAGGGTGAAGAAGTTGTGGAATGACATATATGCAAATGGTATTAAATTATGGTTTTATCTAAGATCTTCTGTTTCAAGCTAATTGAAAGACAGAGGCCACTGCTGCAGGAGGAATAAATGAAAACTATACTGAAACATGAAAGTGTTCCTGATCAAGTAAAATTCTGTTTCTGTTGAATGTTTTATTTTGTTCCAGTCACATAAATTACCATCTTTGAAATACTAAAACTCCCACAATCAGCTTTTTATAACAGAAAATAATTTACATTTAAAAGGTTTAACTGAAGCAGCTAAACCTTAGAGATGAATGTGCATATTCGGCAATAAAACAGGAAAACAGCCCATGTTTTGGAACCCATAGCTGCTATATATAATTTTGATATTATAAATAACTAAATACAGTCTAGTGAGTGCTACAGGTATGCACAGAGATATTTGCTAGTTCTTGGGAAACGTATGCCTAAAGGTATAAAGTGCCCTCAGTGCTGACACAGTGGCTCAGAAATCTGCCTTAGCACTGATAGATACTGCGACAGAAAGCACCGTGGCTTGAATGCATTCCATCCTCCGCAGAAAGTTATGAGGCTCAGTCACGTTACTGTCATTGGAAACCTTTTTTTTCTCCTTGTGGTAGCACCTCTCATCCATCTTTAACTAATAGAGAGGAGACAGTATTTAATTCTGCAGGAACCTTGTCATCATCCTAGAACAAGTTGCAACAGTTGTCTAAAAAGGTAATAACCACAAAAATTAGAGATAATGATTTCCCTTTCAGAATAAGAGTAACTGGTATGTAAAGTTTGCCTTCCCCCTGCCACATCCATTCCTGATTTATTTTCTTTCGTTTTCCTCCAACTTTCCCTGCATTAAAGGGGGAGTGGGCCATTGCTGCTGTAATGCTCTTATTCCTTGCTAGTGGGGAGAAGATATATTTCAGTTTTATGCTCTCCTCAAATGTACTCAGACACGGAAGAATATCTTACAGTTGTTTGTATCATTGCAGATACTCCAGAGAATTGAAAGCCCTCTGTATTCCAACAATAATCTTTCCCTCGCCCTCAGTGTACTTTATGTCTCAGCTGAGGTGCTGAGTCCTGCTGTTACTGGGTTCAGTGAGAAAATGGGTGGAGATTTCAGCATAATGGGGATAAGACCCTGGGTGTTAATCGTGGGGCTGTAGGGCCTATGTTGTGGGAGAAGCTGTACACAACTTCATATATAACAGCACTCTGCCCCCTCCGAGGGAGTGGGACCTTTCTTAACATCTACAAGATTTTCCTGGGGGGGTTGATCCTCCCTCGTATTCATATCAAAAAGTAAATTAGCATTATATTGCCCTTCATATTAGATCTTTTAGGGGTCTCCCATTCTTTTCATTTAGACTGGGTCTCTGAGGGAAAAAACCAGTAATAACGCACTGGTGTTATAATTAGTAAACACATTCTACATAATTACAATGTTAGCATCTCAGGGGGGAAATGAAGGCTTGTGCTGTCCCTTTAACGGGACAATTTGATAATCCTCTTAGCATTTTCTCTTTTGGCTGATAATATTTCACAGAATTTTACTTTGTAAAATATTCCTAAAGGGAGGCTTAAGCAATAATGCACAGATTATGGAAATGACTCTCATTAAGTATAGGGAGAGACTTCGGCAAAGCCATGAACTGCTTCGAAACATGTAACCCCCATTAGGAGCTTCATTTAAATGTTTATTCACAAAGCAGTAAATGTTTATTATAGAACATTTTATTGAAACATAAATTAAAGAACCCTAATTATACGTATCACAAGTGTTAAAACAATATGCATTTATCAAGATTTAACTAAAGATCAGAGGTGAGGGGAAATGCAATTGTGCTTTCATTTGCATCTCAGCAATACCAAATTTGCACAAAAACACCTGGGCAAAGTGACCCTGAGGGAAGGCAAAGGCCCAGGACCTCAAGGCAGGTGCTTGCACCACCTTCCTGAGCAGCTTCAGAGGCACCTTCATTGGTTTGTGCACCAGCCTTACAATCTGTAAAATGGAAATGATACTTTATGCAGGGGTTGCCAGCATTTAGGCTTGTTTTTGCAGTTCTTTGGAACTTAGGGGGTGGAAAATGCTGGACGGGTCTCACAGCATTCCAATTGTCGTGTTGCTGCCATATAATCCAGGAAACGTGGCCTAGCAGTTTCCCCATCAGGGTCCTTAGTTGGACCAAAGTGTTGTTCTTCCTATTGAATCACACAGAGCAATGATTGATGCTCCTACAGGCCTGCCTGTCCTGTCCTCTGTGGGTGCTGGGGAGGTGACAGGCACTGAATAATGGCAGATGAGAGGGGCTGGTGATGGTCCTTGGCCTGACCTTCCTGTCACCATGTGTCGACCCTCATTCCTAAAGTTACAGAACAGCTTAGAGGTCAGGAAATACCAGTTCAGAAGCACCATCCCACCCATTTAGTTTATTCATTTGCTGCCTTTCAGAGGCAGAGGAGATGTCCAAATTACATTTGGATCACCGCTTCCAATGAACAGGCTAATTACCCTCATTATTGTGCCAGTTTTCTTGGGTTAGGGGCTGGGGGAGTAGAGTTGGCAGTTTTCTTGCAAATAGTAGAATTGCCTTCAGCTGTGGAAGTTATAACTGCAGGTCTCAAGTGGGTTTAAAATCTTTCAATGCATATTTTCCTTAGGTCTAGGTCTCTTCTCTAGCTCATCCACAGCTCATTTCTTTAAAACGTTATAACAGTTGACAGTTACATTATTTATTGAGGATGCTGAATCTGCACATTTCTCAATCTGTGTGTTTGAAGATGTACTCTGCTGCAAGTCCCCCACTTGGTTTGGTTTCTGATATATATGTAAATTCTCTCTATTTTGTTGCTTTACCAAGTACATGTTCTCTGTTCTGAGAACTCTCTGAGCACTCTGTGCTGATACTCTCTCTTCCAGAGGCAAGTCCATGGCATAGACATTGGTAGGGACCATTGCAAAGCTCTCTTTTTTTGTCTCCTAAGGGTATGTGTACAGTGCAGTGCCACGCAGAGGTACACAAGCAGCCCATGAAAGGGTCCTCATGCTGCAGCTTGGTAACATCTGGACAGCCCGTGTGGCATCCCTTCCCAGGACTTGTTCCCCTGTTTCTTCTGTTTTCTCTCTTTCCACACAACGTTTTTGATTCACAAAATTTCCAACAGTTATCTGCTGGTAACTCCTGCCCTTCCTGTTCTCTGGTGGCTTTTCTAGTCCATTGCAACGTATGTCTCTGCTGCTTCCTCTGCTGTCACCCTGGGCTTTCTGAGGCAGATGTGGGTATCCCTGTCCTTCCATTCCAAAGCACTGTCCCCCTGCACATACTGCTCTTGAGTCTGGCAGTCTGTGCCACCCCTTTCCATCTGTGTCACATCCTTATGTTTCTCATGATGGTAGAAAAACAAGCTTGAATTTTGTGTTTTAATAAATCAGAGCCAAAGCAAAGGCGTTACCAGAGCGTGTTAGTCTGTGCAGCCTTCCTGGGTCTGGAGCAACCCGTACTGCCAGAATGCCAGAGCTGCCGTCTGGGGAGGAGGCGCCCGAGTATCTGCATCCATACAGCCTCGTGCGTGAGGTTTTAGTGAAGCTGGAAAGGAAAATGCTGATTCCTAGAAATGGGGCACTTTTGTAGGAAAGGAACTGTTTCAAGTATTTTCCTGTTGTGTTTTCATATTTTATAAAAATTAGGTCTTTTAAAGCAGTCTTACTTTGTGTAATTTGTAACTCCTGGAAATTTAAAAAAAAAAAAATATTAATGTCAGCAATAATTTTGAAAGTTGTGAAAACTGAGTATTTTAATTGACCAAAAGTCCTCATTTTCCTAATGTTGGATATGACTTTTTTATTCTTTAATTTGTTTCTTCATCCCAACCTAATTCAGAACTAGGAAAAATGTCAAGAACTCATAAATACCCACTGAACAGAAATTGCTTTCCCATGAAGATGTCTTTGCCAGGGCCCGCAAGTCAAGGGCCCTAGAAATTGGCTTTCCATGCCTGGAAAGAGCGATTGTAGAGAGTCAGCTAGCGCCTGGGTAATGCAATGTATTTCAGGGACAGCAGAGGGAGTACTTTCTGTTAATGAGCTGTGGATATACAGGCAGGGCTTTCCACGGAATAATTTTGTAACAGGGATAATTGAGCAGTTAATCAAGAATAGCAAACAAGGGCTCCATGGAAGCTCAGTTTACAGAGAGGACAAAATTGCCCTATTTTTCATGTGGCTATCTCGGTATTATGGTTGATTTTCTTTATCACCCGCTAACAGTCTTACTTGGAGAATGGTTATTAGTTTGGAATTTCTGCAGTTAATCTGGTAGTTTAGAAGAAGCATTATCACAGCCTCCCGTAAGAAGCCCATGTCTCTGTAACGGACAGGGGACTTTGCAGCAAACAAGTTGTTATCTGCAAACCACCGTCCTTTTTCCTAGCAAACTGGCTGATAGGGGGTCTCCTGGCCAGCAAGTCTTGCTGCTTGCAGCCACTAATGCCCTTCCTGCCCTTCCTCCTGCCCAAACATGATAGTGGCAGGGACATTTGAGGTTTACTCTTCCTGGCCCTGATGTCCCTTCGTGCCCCACATTACAGCCTTTCCTGATCTTGCTGCACCATGAGACTGTGAAAGCCCACGGCTGCAAGCTTTCTCTCTGTGGAAAGAATGAATAGTAACGAGGGAAAGGATTAAGCTGCTAAAAAGCATCTGGTTTCGCTGCATGAAGGCACAGCTCAACCATGTACTGCTTTGGCAGGTGTGGGGGCAACAGCCCCTTCCTCCGCCAACTTTTTGGCAGCCCGCCTGTCCTCAAGGTTGTGTGACCCATTGCCAGTTTTTATGTATTCATCCTATAGCAGCATTTATTGCTAATATACCCCGGGTGCGTGCTGAGGAGCTCTTGTACAGGCTATTACCTCCCTTTCTGTTGGACGCTGAGCTTTGTTGCTCTGCTAACCAGCACAGCAGCCGAGTGAACACAACATAATGTTCATGAATTATTGCAGGCAATGTCCATGTCCTCCCCAGTGGTGTGTGGCAGGGTCATCTGCTCTTCACTATTCGTGTCTACCTGGGAAATCTCTTTCAGTGTCTATTTTTGCCTAGTATTTTTGCTTTACATCCAGTGCGGTGGTGACACATTGGTTATTTGACCATAATTCAGTATATAAAAACAGCCGTAACTAGGAACATTGCTCTCTGCATGGCCTTGAGTGCTGAAGCAAAACTCACCTGACTTGAATGGGTGTTTTTCCAACAAAACAGGCTCCAGGTTTTTTTGGCTGAGACTTGGTGAGCATTTTGCAGTCCTGGTTCACTGGAAATCAACTTTAGATGTATAATCCCACAAATGCCTGTGCTGCTGCCAGACTTCAGCAGTGCTGGGATGAGCGCACTCCAGAGCGCCCACTGGCAGCCCCATGTTCCCACAGTCATGCTGGGAACGCCACAGGGCTCAAGCGGAGGATGCCCTTGCTGCAGTGGGAGGGATTGCACTGTTTCCCCTTGGCACTACAGATTTGTTTCTTGCAGTGTTTTCTAATTATCTGGCCCTTTTGGGTTTAAAGGTCTAATAATTTTTTAGTTAGCCAGTCTAATAATTTTTTTATTTTTGAAGTTCCTATAAAATTCAGCTCCTACAAACCTCCTTCCAGCTGCTCCTTGCCCCAGACATCCCTGGAGGAAACCTTGTCCCCGGTATCAGAAGCAAGTGGTGGGGCTCAATCATCTTTCACCCACACAGTGTCCCCCACCTGGGGGCATATTGCTGTGTCCCCGTGTTGTCATACCCAGTGTGCCCATCTCCTGCGATCACCTGCAGCTTTCTCCATCAGTGTCTGACAAGGAGGGAATGGTAGCTAACATTCTAAGCAAGGCAAGCCTGTGCCTGCATTTTTTCTACCCTGATGCGGGTGATATTGATTGGTCCATTAATGTAAATGTCTTGGCTGTTGTATGTTGCTTTTCTTGCTTATTAATCAAAAGAATGCAAAATGAGGGGAAAGCAATTTTTTAGGAAAAAAATGAAATACAATCAACAGTGATTGCATACAGCCTGCTGGAATGTGATGGGGCTGTCTGCCACCCACCAGCCATGAGGATGCCCGCAATAACTGGGGGAAAAAGTTGAAACGCTTTATTTTGACATTTTGTATAGACAATGTTTGGACTTTTTGTCTCCAAGCAATGTTTTGAGGGAAGACTTGCCTAAATCTGTTTGTTTGGCTAAAAAAAAAAATGCAGCCAAATGTTTATTTTGTATCTACTGTCACATTTCAGTCAACTGCAAATGTATTTTTTGGACACGCAGGTTTTTGTTGTGCCTGGAAAACAAAATGGAAGGAAGCAACTTTAATTTGTGGGCAGCTTGAAGTTATTTCTGCTACCTCCAGTTTGGGATGCCTCCCTGTAGCCATCGGTGGATGCAAAACACCAAGACATATATGTAATATCTGGGATGCAAATACTCACACCGAACCAATAGACAGGTTGAAAATGTGCCGTGGTGGATTGAAGCTTTAGCAATAACAAACAGTACTAAGGAGTAAAAATGATCAATTAAAGAACTCCTAATATATCAAAATATCAGCATCGCTGAATCAGGAAGGCCAGAAGCTGAAAGGCAGATTAGAGGAGGTGTGAAATCCCCTTGTTCGGTGTTTCTCACTACATGGTAGCCACTGCTCTACGCTGCTTGTATTTCCCTGTGGTTTTTTGGTAAAGCTGAAGAGAAGGAGACTACTTTAGTCACTATTGCTGTTCTTATTTGTTTCTGTTACACAAACAGTAAGGGGAATCCAGATTTTTATTTGCGTTCCATGCACAGAATTTAAAAAGAATATTGGGATGTCTGGAAAAAAGTAGTCTCTTTTAAACTGATTTTAGTTACCTCAAGCCTTTGAAACACTCATTTGTTTTCTGATACAGTTGACAGATTTTGCTATGCAGCCTGGCATTGTGTAAGAACATAACGCATGCAGTAAAGGTGACTAACCCCTGAGAATGTCCCCACTGATGCCAAGTTGCCCTTATGCTGTCATAAACACTTTTTCTTCTTTTTTTCACGCTGATTGCAAGAGCCCATTTTGGGTAGGAGATCACGTTAGGCTCATTCATTACCTGCTGTGCTGGTCTGTGCATCTGCAGTGCAGCATCTCTGCACTGAGCTTTGGACTACATCCCTGCGTGCTTTCTGATACTCCAAGGTGTCTGTTGTGGGTATACGCATCTTCTCCCGTGCACATGCCAGAACATTCTGCCACAGAGATAAAAATTACTCTTAAAGGCGGCTAAACTTTTGGGGGATATGGATGTTGATAGCTGATATTAGGCTGTATATCTATCATTAAGAAATTCCTAAAAATTGATAGTTGTAGCAAAACTATCACTCCTTGTAGCAGAAGAAAAAGAAACTGTCTGGCAGATTATTCTCTATTTTTATGAATTAATTTAAAATCTAATGAGAACTACAGGTGTGACACACTAGTGAAATTGTACATTACCACTGCGAACTTGAATATTCACTTTTATTTTTCTTCAAAGTCTTTGTACAAAAGCAAAATTTCAGGCCTAGGGCTACTGAAGACCATCTTTAAACTTGCCTTGTGATTGTGAGCAATACATCATGAGAGCAGTGATGTTCAGATGATACATTGCACTAATACATCACAAGAGCACTATCGGTCTTATGATATATTAGTATAATACACTATCAGAACACTATCACTGATGTATTACTCAAAAACACAGTTTTTAACCCTCAAGAATCATCCTCATCTCTAGGCTGAATACACTGAAAGCCGTGGAGGATGGTAAGAATAAGCAATCGCATATTTGGTTTCTCTAGGGTAAGTTGAAAAAAAAAAAGAGAGTGGTATTTGGAATACTTCATTAGCTGAAACATCCCTGTGATTTAATTTTATTCACTGAGCAAATGTTTTTACGGATTGAAGATAACACAATATAGGCGTGTTTGAATTTTCTTACAAATAGCCTAAGAAAATCTTTTTTGATTTTGGATTTCATTATAGACTTGAGCCATGTTTTGAAAATGTTTCAATGAGGTGCATGAATTTCAGCTGATTTCCACCTCATCAAATCGTCAGGTGCAAGCTATCTAAATTCTTTGTTAAGGATTTGGTACTGTTTCTGATGCAGTCTCTTTTTTTTTTGAAAGGATTTAGGCACCATCTAAAAGGATCTGGAGATGCATGAATGTGATCTGTCACTCCAATCATTTGCCGCCTCTCCTCAGAGAGGTGTTGTGGGTTATTTTCCTGAAGAATTATTCTCAGTTGTTTTGGGTTTCTTCTCCTCAAGAGAGAGTGAAAGAGAAAGAGGAAAAGATAAAAGTATGCTTTGCAATTTGGTAGCTGAACTTATTGCAGAAAAGCAGATAGATGAGTATTTCTTTGATTTCCTAGTAGAGTTTGTGTCCTGAGAACCTTGAATTACGCTTTCTGTATAGGATGAGGAGAATGTCATAATCTCTTAACAGAAAAAAAAATATAGTAACAGTAATAACACACACCAAGCTGACAGGTCATATAATTGCATTCTTGTCCATATTTTTGTTCCTTTCACCCGTATCTCATCAGCATTTGTGACAAAAACACATTGCCCCTCACCTCCCTCCCATACTGGGTAGCCCAAAGCTGCCTCTGCAGCTTATGGTCCTTAGCTCTTCTACCCACCGAGCAGCGGCCCTGCCGTCAGGAGAGTCACACTTATGCTTCAGACTCTGCAAAACTGGGCTTATAATTCTCATGCCTCGCAGGTTTGGGGCCACTTGGTGTGCTGGAGCCCGTGTCACTACAGGTGTGTGGACCCAGCATGCACCTCATACCTCGTGGTGCTCCAGGCTGTTATATTTGGGCTACAACCTCCTGGAAGGAAAAGCGAAACATTGAACTCTTTTTAACCTTGCGAAATAACTTGGTATTAGCCGTGCTGAAGAGCCCGATACGTGTCCTTCTCTGACAGCCTTTCTTACCTGCGTGGTCTCCGTTATGTACCAGCAGTTCCTCTGTCCCCTGCCCGGTGCAGCCCAGCAGGCAGCCCAGGGCTGCCCACGCCAGCCCTCTGCCCACGCCAGGTACGGCCATGTCCCATCGCTGGCACCTTCTTCTTCTTGTCAGATCTGAAGTCACAACACGCAGCTCTGAGGTACGTTGTCATTTCAAAGCTGTGGCTAAATACGTCTCTGACTGACAACTATGAATAATTCCAGAGAGTCCCTAAACTTCCAGGCATTTTGCTCTGAAGCTCATACAGCAGAGCTGCTCTCTCATGTTTTTCATCTTTTATATTCTCCAAAGAGCTGAGATACAGTTATGGAACAGGTTATTGTATTTTCCTCCGGAAATAATGCTGTGGGAGCCCGTGTGTGGTTACTTGTCTGTGTGGAGAATAATGCTGACAATCCAGAAAAGAAAGTCATGAGCTTGATAATCACCATATTGTGTTTCATGTTTTCAGCATGTTCATGTCCATGTCCTTCCAAGGAGGGCTGGAGACTTCAGCAGGAATGACGATGTCTACGAGGAGGTAAGGGCTACACTCCATTTCCTGCTCAGAGTTGATGTTGCTGTTAGAAAATCACATTTAAGATAACAGGCCTTGCCTGGAGTGGAGGTAGTTAATGGCAGCTCTGCATCTATTGGTTGCAAAGAGCCTGTGATAGCACCTAGTCCTCCACTGGGATTTCCTTGTAAGCTCTGGGTCAAGCTGTGGTTGCACAGGGTCCCGAAGGAGGATGCCGTTGACATCTTTGGTACTTCATCACCACATGCAGAGCGAGCTGGCATCTTTACCAATAGTTGCGTTCTCTTATTTTGAGGGTAAAGGGAAAAGGGTGACCACACGGTTAGCCGGACATTCAGGGAGTATGTCCTACCCCTGCTGCTAGCCTGGGGTGCCAAACCTCCCCCTTCCAACAAGGAAAATACATGTGGCTCATTACAACTCTATCACAAATTGCCTTCCGGTCTGCTTTTTGTCAAGCCCTGCTCAGGCTCTGGACAAATCATACTGTAGCCCCAAAGATAAAAATTAAAGAGCAACTATGCATATAGATGTAATATATGTATGTGTGCAGATTGTACGGCAGAGCTGGGGACATAAGCTGTTCCAATGTGACTGAATTACTGGCTTTTGTTTAAATGAACAATTGTACAGACATTAACAAAAAGTTTTCCCCAGCTTGACAGCTGTCACAATGAGTTAATGAAAAAACCTCACAATTGTTAGATTTACAGAGATCGGTTTGGTAGGATCCTCAGTCTCAAATATAACATCTCCTCTTTCTGAAAATAATTAATATAAACTTGTTGAGTGCTACTGCAATACCATCTGCTTGAAGGAGAATTCAGGACATATCATGCTTTAGTATTTTTTCCTTTGTGATATATACATGATGACAACTCCCCACTTGCAAAAAAATGATGGTGTACTTTAAAGTTTTGTAATGACTTAACTATGCAAAAGTAGTGAGAAAAGTTTATTATTGACCATTTACATGAAGAGTAGAGACTGAGAGACCCATGAATAATGATAAAACCTTATAATGAGACTGCTGAGCAAGGAGATCAAATGTAAATACATGATGGCCATCTTATATGCTGCTTTAGTTAAAAGCAGTTAAGTGAGGCAACTTGAAAGTTAACTTTTTTTTCCTTTTCAAACGTGTTAAGTGGTTTTAGATGCTGCACCAACCCACAAACTCTGTTTCTATTTTTGTTGTACTTACAATGCTGTTTTCTTTTTTAACACATTTATTTCTCCCTTGTTATATGTAAATACAAACAGACAAAACTCTCTTAATGAACTAGACTATGCATTTAGTGTAGTTAAATGCAAAACGGTGACAAACTGGTGAAAAATATTTTTATCTTTTCATTTTCAGTTATAGCAATTGTAGGTGTTGCTTGTAGCAGACAGCATACAAAAATATTTAGACACAGATGTGATAATATATCTTTTAGCAGAAGAATGTATAGCCTCAGAGTCTAACCAGCTATTCTTGAATACCACAGAGCTAACATATGCTTTTGTACAGATTGTAGCTGAACAAAGATTTCATTTTTTTTAGGGTGCCAGAGAAAAAAACCCCACATTTGATGTTATAAAAAGTTTGATGCAAAGTTCTGTTGCTGGATGGATTGGAGGATGGAGGGACTTAAGCACTATGCTATCATACATGGATGTCTATTTTTAAAAATACAAAATGGACAAATTATTGAAAGTGCAGCTGATTTTTGAAATCACTTGGAGCTTAAAGCAAAAATCTTTTTATATAATGCATCTCTGTGTTGTACCAACAAGACATATCCCTTTGTCCAGAAGATCTTTTAAAAGATATAGGAAGATATGTAGATCATGGTGGAGCAACAGGCTGAAAACCTGTGAGAGATAGAGTACCATTAGGTGACATGGAGAGAGCTTTAAATCCATCATCCATGAAATTTGTACTTAGGACAATCCAAAACCTGTTCATAAATGATGCTTCATTTCTATATATTTGAGTGATAGATGGAGTTGTAGTTTAGGTAGCAAAGACCGCCTTCCAAAATCATCCCAACAGACTTTTCCTTGTAGTGTGTGACATGAAGGCTGATCAGTCTCCTTTAAACAATTTGTGTAATTGTAAAGCACACCCAGGCTCAATTTTGCATATTGTGGTGCCTGGTTTAACTACCGCAGCTGAAGACTTTACAGCTATTGGGCATCATTTTCACAGATTGTGGATCTCAGCTCTGGTTCAACACATCTATCGCAAACCCTTATCTATCTGTAAATGCCTTTGAGCTCTCCATGCTCTGCAGTTGTCATCTGTATACGATCAGCAGATTGCTGACAAATCCCATTGCTCTGTGAGTGTTTGACAGTGAAAGGAATGCCCAGATGTTGAGACATCAGTCCTCTTCGGAGACTTCTAGAGTTGAGACAGTTAGAAAGTACTTTCAGTCTTTTACCAAGTGCTTTATTTCTCCCATTTGGTTTGGGAATGACCACTCATCTGATTGAATAGACAGAAAAAAGCATATCAGGTTGATGCGTGCTTAGTCTGTTTACTTGGCTCTGATATCTTCAGGCTCTTGGCTATGAAGCTCTGACATAGCTTCATCTAAAGCAGCTTTTAAGTGTAAAGAGCGTACTTAGAGGTAAGGTACATCTTTAGCACTTGGTTTTTAATAAGGCTGCTGATGGACGCTAATGTCTGCTGATTTCTGGATATATATTTAGAACTTCAGTACAGGAACATTAATTGTAGAAGGGATAAAAGAGGGGCTGACATCCATTTCACAGCACCTTCTCTAAGGCATTTCTCGGTAGAATATGGCACTTAATATTTTAGGTTTCTGTACCTCAGTGCATATGAAAGAAGTCACTGCATGATTTTTTGAAGATACAGAGAGAATGATTAATAATGAAAAAAAAATCTTCATTGAATGTTTTAGATGTATTTCCTCTGCATCTTTGTGGGGCTGTTTCTTGGGAGGGTATTTCACAGGTTGTGTCGCCTATTCACTCTCTGGGCTCATGGCAGTGAAAAGCTAAAGGTATAATTTTTCAGTTCTTACATTTTCCTGCAATTATTTGAATATTAATCCTGCAAGTGTGTGCAAGTCAGAGTTAAATTGGTCCTACAGGCTTTTTTAAATGATCAGGCTCTTCATATTTTACTGTTGTTGGATTATTTTTCTCATCTACGTCTCGAGTAGTTATTATTCATTGATTCACTTTTTTTCACGGAAAGCAACTAAATATTAGGAAAACTTTTAATCAGAACACCTCTTTATTCCTCTGTGTTTTCTGTTTGGTTTGAAATAGATTAATATTTTTACATTTATTGATCAAGGAACTTAAAGGCCTTCCTACCAAGGAGTTGCCTGCTTTGAAGTAGACAAGTTTTTTGCTATCAAAAGGGCACGTTCACAGTAACTGATAAGAATTTGGTATTAATGAACGTCTTTACTGTAGAGTGGCACCCTGTGTTGTTACAGTCAGTACAAGTGCTGCAGAGTTGTTGGAGGTCATCGTGTCCAAGGCGTTCAAGAACATTATCCTGAAATGTATCAGCAGTTTCATACACGCAGCCATCTGTGGGCAGTCCTCATTCAGTGTGTGTTTGAAAAGTCCATAGCACAGCCTGTCCCTGGTCTCCACTGAGTGGTTAGCCATTACTGCAATATAAATAACATTCATCATCCTTTAGGTTGGCAGGTAATAGCCGTACTGGGCCAGAGAGTGTGGGGCTTTCTCAGGAAGGAAGACTGAATCAAAAGTCCACAATACTGCTGTTAGGAGTACTGACCTCAATAAGTTAATTTTGAGGCTGACAGACTCGGATGGGTGAGGGCAGCCTGGCCTCTCAGCAAAACCCTGAGCCCGCCTGGTATGCAGTATGTGTTTCGTGGTCCAGACCCCTGTTCCTTCCCAAACTACGTGTCTCACTTGGTGGTTGCAGCCTGCTCTAGCGGATGCAACCGCAGCAGCGATGCACATGCAGGGCACAGAGTGCCTATCGCCTCACCAGCTTTACTTTCATGCCCATTTTCTCAGCTGTCTTCAGTTTCCATCCTAGGCTGGAGAGCACTGAAAATACTGTAAAAGGGCAAAGTGTGAACGAGAGAGATTAACCTAAACCCCTGTGTCTCCATCCTCTGGCTGCCTGCCAGACCTGCATCACGGACCTCTTGTAATGAGCCTGGGTGAACTTCCTAATGTGAATTCTTCAGTAACAGAGAGATTTTGTAAAACACAGAAGCCAGCAAAAGAATTTGGTTCATGCTGTCCTCCTTCCCCTCTGGCATTCAGGCACGCAGTGAGAGAGTCACTTAGGGAAAGATATTTTGACTTAGTGATCTCATTCAGCACATTATGTTAGATCATTTCAGTAAGAATACCTATTAGTAATCATTTCCAATTCCAGGGAGGATGAAGGAGGCATTTTGGCATGTGACTCAAGAACCTGCTGGGCTGCTTCTTCAGGCTGGCAAAACAGGGGAACCATGGTGAATTCAGAAGTTTAGTCAAACAAGCCTGAAGTTTAATTCTCCATGAGTGGCTTTGACTGTGACATGCCTTTACTCCAGCCTGCAGACAGCTTCTTGCCTGCTGCTGGGCACAAAGCCTGGTGGAGGGCTTGAAATGTGCACAGCTGTACTGAACTGTTTGGGCTGCTTCCTACTTAAAGATAAGGTATATAATGAAAAGATAAATAAGCCCTAATCCAGGTCCTGCTAGACAAAATGGAAAGATGCCTAACAGCTTCTGTGAGCATTGGATTGAACTCTTCATGAAAATTAATGGCATGCAGAGCTAATAGGCTGTTCCTTGGCCTCAGAATTATATTGCACCTTCTGGGAACATATTGTAGCCTGCTGGTAGATCAGTCTGCTGCATCTGAACTCCCTTGGGGCCAGACTCTGCTTTCTTTGCACCCTGCGTGGGTAAACCTATGGAAAGGGAGGGAAGCAGCACCGAATCTAAATTGGTATAGATTTTTTTAAAGAAGCTCTGTTTTCCCCAGGTACAAGTCTATTTTCCTATCTTCTTCTGATCTGGCAGCAAATAAATTCTTCCCAGTAGGCTGTGGATTTTATCCTGGTTTTGCCAGCGTTACTCTTTCTGACTGACAGAGCATCAGAGGAGGTTTCTGCTAGCCAAGGAGCATAAGCCTTACCCAGTTGTTTCATGAGTCTTGTGATATTATAGCGACTCCAGCAGGGCAAGACAGATTAACTGTGCGGGAATATTTCCAACTGAGAGTATTGCAGTAGAAGCTAAAACTGTGCAAATAATTATGTTTTGGATTTGATAGCTGAACGGACAAAAAGTCATTTTGAGTTGACCTGAAACAATTTTTTTTCCCCCATCAAACAAATTTCCTTTTTGAAACAAACAGGATGATTTGTTTTCTGGACCATGATATTTTATCTGTTTATGATTTGAACCCCTCCAGAGACAGCTGGCACCCCAGACAAGCTTCTTGCATGCACCCAACTTACATAAGGCAAAACTGACAAATTTGTCAGTAAGGCCTAGCAGGAATACTGAGAGACATCCTATTGTCACGTGTCTCTCCCTAGATGGAAACTCTACTGTTTGTGGTATTTTCTGCCCTTCCCAACCCTGTGAGGCATTTCTTAATTTGACACCTGAAATCTCTGAGACCTTTCTGTATGCTGTATACATTGCTGCACATATTTTAAGATAGCAGGATATCGTAATCAGATCTGATTAAGAGCCATATTCACAGGTATCTTCCATCGGATCTAGAGAAGTGGAATCAGCTCAAATATATGAACAAATTAGAAGTGGTTAGAAGGCTTCCCATTAAGGCAGCCATCCCTCATGATCACACACATGCCCTTTACACCTAGACTTTGTCTGGAAGGCAGTGTATGTTTGGCATTTTACATATCATCGTGTAGTCTCATTGCCCTCTAGCCTGGCTGTCTCCCTGCATTCCGTCATTGTTCTCGCTGCTTCTTACCCTTTCCTGCCTCAAGGTTTCTACAATCGTTTTCCTCATAAGTAAAAAACATCGGCTTCCAGAAATCACTTACGTTTAGTCTATAATATAGCACAGACAAATTATTGTGACCATTACAAAAAATTCTCTTGGCCCCTTCTGTAGGGTGTTTACTGTGTTTAGCTCATGGTGTATTTGCCCTTTTGTGTCTTTGATGGTAATTCATTGGCAAGTGACTTAGTGACAAAGAGCCTCCAACCAATGACAAGTTGCTGATAAGGGGATTAAAGTGAACATGGTCTCTCAGGCCCAGTTTACTCTGTCAGTGCTTGGACTTGCTTAGCTGCTCAGGTGCTTCTTGTGTATTCCCAGTCCCCAAGGTAAAACTGTCTCCAGACCTCTGCTTATCCTTTGATGCACAGTGTAAGCTGAATTCATGCTGGTGGGGAGAACATGCCCCGTTAGTATCCTAGATACTCAGCTTTTTGGAACTGATGAGATGGAAAGTAAACAAAACTATCAGGGAGTTGGCATTTTCCAAAGAGAGATTTTTCTTCTCTGAACTGAATCGTTGCCGTAAACTTGACATGAAATACTCCCCTGCATTCTGTTTAAGGTTCAGGATATGGGAGCAGTGAGTTGGTAACCCCCAAACCAAATCACACTGAATCCCAATGCGCTGTAACAGATAACTTCAGAAATTTGTTCTGCAAATAGCGAGAATTTGGAGAGTCCCTTCTCAGTCCATAGGACGGGTTCTGGTATGACCAGTAGCTCACAACAATCTAACCCTCTTACCCACATGCAGCTATATAAAGATGCTACGGTTTTAGCTTGTGATCCCACAAGGAAAGAGCTCTTTGCACCCTGTAATTTGGGGCCGTTCCTTTATCTTTCCAATGTGCATCACAGTATTTTGTGGGATCAGCTTTGTCCAGTGGAGGTTCAAGTATCAGGTACCTGGGAAGTGATCATCTCATAGAAGGAACCATCTGAACTGGTTGTTGCTGGCAGTTCCGTTGGCTCATCTGGCACTGAGTCAGCAGCTCCAGTGATTCAGATGTGACGCTATCTGTCACTTTCTAAATATGACTTTAGTAAATGAAGGTGGAGGTATATTAATGGAGCCAAGTGTTCTTCCTGGTTGGGAAGTAAATAAAAGTCTGATGGGATGGGGTTTATCAATATCTGCAAGGTCAAGTTAATTTATTTTTTGAGTCAAAAGAGTGAAAAAATATATAGATATGAGAAATAAGCTTTCCAGAAATGTGTTTGTATTCTGCTTTTGCTCGTTTCGGGGGGGGAAGCATGCTTTTTTTGTCGTTTATGTATTTGCCCACTTTTTTCCTGCTTTTATTTTTTTTTCTTCTGGGGAAATAAAAGTGTTGGAGGAACCTGAACTGAGAGTTAGAAAAAACTGCCAGTAATCCTGAAATGGAAAATAGAGAACTGAATGTCTGTGGTTTTCAGAAACAAAAATGACATACTGGCAGTTTAAGTTGAAACAAAAATCACAAAAGCCTAGGCACTTTTAAATATGAAATTTTTTATTAAAATTATAAAGTCTGGAAAAAATACTTTTTTTTAATAAACAAGTATTTATACATTTCCATATTTATATTTATAGGCATATACTTTATGAGCATCCACTTACAGGCGTACACATATGGACAGAGTGGAGGGCTCGGAAGCACATGGAGTATTTATTTTGACCCCCTCTAAGATGAGGAAAAATGCTGCATTTTTACATTTTCTATTGGAGCATGCTATAGCTGTGCATTTGGGTTTTATTCACAAACTTCATGTTTGTGGGAACTTGTGGACCTTCTGTTTTCCACAGAATTGAATGGGATTTGAGCATCTGCATCTCTGAGCAAGAACTGATTATGTCACGCCTTTGCTCAGTATTTCTGCTGCAACAATCATCAGCGAAACAGTTAACAACATTGAAATATAAATTGCCATCCTTGAGGCTCCAGAGTTAACACCTTTCTGTTACCAGCTCACTGTGGTTTCACAGTTAACACCTCACCTCTTTCTGTAGAAGACAACACTTTACATTACAGCTTGTGGTCTGGCAAAAATGCTACAGAGTTTATCATAGGCAAGTCTCAGTTTCATGCATTTAAAATAGTAGCTAAAAAATTCATTGCCAAAGATAGATCAGGCCCTGTTCTATACCATCATTGCCATATGTTAAAAAGGACTCAATGTGCATAAAAGGCAAAGGTACAAAATTATTTTAGGCTAAATACTGCAGGAATATGGCTTCCCTTTCTAGAGGCATTAGACCCAAATTATTTTCTTCTCTTTCGGGCCCCGATGGCGCAAATACACAGGCCAGTTGCTGGGATGGCAAGGGCTCAGGTCTCCCATGGGCAGACCTGGCAAGGGATTTTAGGCCCTTTCGGAATCAGGAAGGTGGCTGATGGCAAAAGAAGTACAGAATGAGAGTGAACATTAGCTTTTTTTGCAATGCTTTTGTCATGAAGGTATTCCAAAGAGACCACAGACCTGTTCCCATACTGGGAAAGAAAATGTTTATTTCAGCTTCGGAAAGGAGATTTTAACAAATCATTGCAGCAGAGTGAAAATTTAGTTTGACAGAGTGTCGGGATAATTATACACAATTCGGTTTTGTTTAAATATGTTAAGCACCATTGTTTCTTTTCCATGTTAAGGATTGACTTGAGTGCTAGGTTGCAGCAGTTTTCCTTAATTGCTTTAATCCTTGGCCTTAAGAAAATGAATACTTTAAATTTACACTTGTTAAGTACACTGCTAATGAAGAAGAGGCTTTAGCAATCTTTGGCAGACAAAAACTATACTAAAAAAAAAAAAAAAAAGAGAGAGAGAGAAAGAAAAAAGAGAGAGGGAGAAGCTAATCACCAAACCATTCTGTTAATGCTTATTTTAATCATCCTGCCTGCCCTTCCTGGCAGACAGAGCCATTAGGCTGCAGAGGCAGGAGGCGAGCTATCACGTCAAATGGCGCTGATGTTGAGAATTGGGCCCAGGAGTACAATTTGACTTGTCAGTTTATATAGACATAAAGCTTCATTGTTGTGCACAGACACAACTGGCTTTCTAAAAGTCTATTTTCCTCCTGATGATGTGAGAATCTGCTCCCCTTTCTCCTACTGTTCTCCAGCCCTCAAATTTATTAGATAGCATTTATATAGGGTTTAGGTGGTGCTGCAGGTGCAGGCGGGCTTCAGCAATACCCTGAGCAGACCACGGCGACCACGCTTCCCAGCTCTGAACCAAACGGCACCCGCCAGGGTGAGGGGAGTGAAGAGCTTTAACTCCCACCCTGGGTAATGTCTAGTTGCAGGGAGCTTTAAAATGCCCATATCACTGCAGAGTCTTCAGAGTTGTTCGTTCTCTTGGAATTAAGTGTGTGTTTGAAAACACACAGGATGCTCAAAAGAAGAGAGGAGCCATATTTTCAGGGCGGGACAAAAATGGAACATCTCCAAAATTTAATGAATTACTGGAAATGTATGATCTGTTTTCAAAACCAGCTTGTGTTGCTATTTTCCATGTATAGGAAACTTTTGCCTTTCTGACAACTAACTTGTGTGCTAACAACTTCTTTTGGCTGAAAATGCCTCCCCATGTTGCCGGGAGCCACTGAAAGGGTTGCAAGTAGCGCAGTGCAGCATTTTTCCCAAATTTCAACTTTTGCATTCTTCAAAACGGAGAAAGTGTTTATTGGGGTCCACACTGCGCAGCAGCATTTACTGCTTCAAGAAAAAGCAAGCTTTAAAATCCCACTTGACTGAGTGGCAACCTAATTATAGCTGTGCAAGCACAGGTATTCCAATAACCAGGAAAAGCAGGGAAATAAAGCAGCCTTTGTCCCACATTGCCTGCACAGTTGCAGCATTGTGTGTGTGGCTGGCAGAGAAACCCCTTCCTTCATTTAATTGCAGAAACTGATCATGAGTTTGTGGTAAACTTATAAACAAATCCAACTAAATATTTATATCTTCCTTTTGCCTATGTAAATTACGTCTGTGTACTGGCCACTTGCTTCTAGGAATTGTAATCTCTGTGGAAGTGGGAAGGTATTGCAATAAGTTGAGTTTTTAAAGGAAAGCCTATTTTTAGATTTATTTTTTATTGAATGATCACTTTTCCTTTTAGCAAGGAAAAAGTCTATTCTCTTTCATTGCAATTAGTCTCTTTGAAGTGGCACATGCATACAACTGCGAGATCATGCAGCATGGGAGTTACGCAGGGTTTTCTCCAGCTGAACCACGCTTGTGAGCAATAATTGAGATTAGCTCCCCAGGAGAAGGGATTCTGCTCTCCTCCTGATTTTTTTCTCAGTAAAATAGTTGGACTTAATGCATTTATGAGTAGACTCTAAGTGCTAACATGCTTTCTTCCCATACCACTGCCATTTCTGTGGCAGTCTTACTGAAGAAATAACAATACATAAATCTGCGTAAACACTTAAGGACTTGGGTGTCTGCTTCCACTGGCACTTTCAAATTTTGTATTTGAAGATAATTTCATTCACACTTTTATGTCTGAAGTACCTGGTTTTGGAGACCTCAGAGTATTTTTTTTTAACATATGTTGTTTCTTACCAGCTCTGTGAGTGCACTAAGTAATAGTACTTGCAGGTGGGATGCGGAGAGGTGGAGGAACACTGTGAAGTTATGGAGTGAGTCAGGGTGAAGCCGCCCCGTGCAGAGACATCCATGAATCTCTGAACAAGCAAAAGGATGGAGGTGGATTGACCACACATCTGCAGCTATGTGGAGTAATCTAACATGTAAAGGTCACACTTCCTTGTAGGAAACTGTGCCCCTAAGGCAGCTGATAGATAGGCTGGGCTGTGCTTCCCGGCTTTGAGCACCACTGAAAACTTGGATGACTCTAAAGAACTTTGCTTCAGCTTTTTTCTGGAGAATAATACTGCTGGCATTTACAAAGTCAGACTGTCACCCGGGAGTACGCTGGCTACATTCAACTAAGGCCTGTGAGCTGTAGCAATTGCTGCTTTCTGAAGGTGGACACCTCAGGTACTTTAACAAGAGGTGACATGTTCATCCACTCGTAGATAAGAGTGGTTTTACTAAGTAGTGCTGGGGTTCTACCTTCACTACTGTGGTGTCTCCTAGTAAATGCTTAGGGAAAACGTTATAAGAATGAACACGTGTATGGAGTTTCCCAGCTTTTTTTGCTCTAGAAAGGCTCATCCAGGGAGTCCTTTGCCATAAGTGGATTTTCAGGTGGAGTTTTCTAGAAAAAGATAAGCAAAACAGCCAGGGCCTTGCCCGCCATTGACTTTCAGCAAGAGTCAGATGTCTAAATGCCTTAAAGACTTGAAAAGCCAGCCCTTTATCCTTCTGTATTAGGTTGCGGTGAGCGGTATTGACACTCAGTCAGATGGTATTGGCATGTGATTTTCTCCTCTCATCTTGCACAAGGGCATGAGAGAGAATTGTTCTCCACTGTGTGTGAGCAGAGGAGCTTTGGACTGATGTATCAGCACTTCATGTTTCTGGGTTGCTGTTGTGAACATGTGGGGAAGGAAAATAACAGTAGAACAAGGATAGTTCCAGGTTAGATAATGTGCTCCATTGATTAACATCCTTTACTCGGCTTTAAGTGCAGTAAACATAATGAAGCTGAGAACAATCTAGTGTTTTCCCACTATTTTTAGCAACCTCTTGTCATTTTAAGCTGCTGATGTTTCTTCTCTGGTACTACCTGGTGATCCTTTTTACGCATTTATTACTGTTGCTTCTTCTCAAGAAATAAATTTGCTGAGAGTAAAGAAAGCTGCTCATTAGGGCAATGTAATTAAAGGAAAAGTAGACATCATGCCAAGTTCCGTTTTCTCTACAAAGCGCCACCTTGGAGATTGCCTGAAACTCAATTACTCCTTGCTATGCTTATTGGGGAGAACAATGTGCTGAAATGATGCCTACTCCTAATAACCTTGTTTTCTACATGTGAATCATGTTGATACTTTTTTCTTTAGTGCCATAATTGCTGTGTATAAAATGGGTCTATTTCTAGAGGGAGAATGGGGAAGGTGGGCCGCGTGGTGGGTGTTCTCTGAATTGCCACTCTCTGTGGAGAGTTTCTGGTTTCCTGCTGGTTCACGGTCATTTTTGTTTGTTGTTGGTTTCTTTTAATTACATGGAACAGTATTTATTAGCAAATTACATCTTGATAACCAGTTTTCCTCTGGCAAAATGAAAATATTCATCTTCTGCCTTGCTCCCCTCCTTCGGAGGAAGGAGAGTGCGGTGTCTTCCATGTCTCAGTCTCTTCTGCCTTCCTCACGGTTTCACCAAGACAAATACCTTCTACAACAGAAAGATGGTGTTAAGACTTACTAAATAACCTTGTTCTGATAACTAGTCCAGTGCCCAACTCTTCTTCCTGGCATGCAATCCTGATATCTTCCCACTGTCCTCCTCATACGGTGTCTTCAGCTTCTATTAACTTCCGTGTTCCGATGGCCCCAGAAATCCTGTGTGCCCATGTGTGGAGCTGTGTTAGAGGGACATGTGAATAACAGTCTTCTGTTGAGGGCTTTGGAAGAGACCTGAAGCCAGGAAGGAAACATGATGTACTCCCATCCAGCCCACAACATACTTACCCTCCTTAGCTCTGTGCTCAAGCCTACAGCTCTAAATGCACAGGCAACCCATCTACTGGATATTCCAGCAGAAGTGAAGAGCAGAAGTCTTAAGCAGGTAGTAAATAGGGTCAAAACTGACATGGGAATGTGGAGAAATTGCCTGAGGTTCAAGCTCTATGGTGGCCAAGCTCGTCTGAGTACCAGTAAGTTCCCCTGAAATTCTCAGTCAAAATGCCACAACCATAATTGTGTGCAAACCTCAGTCTTGATGAGACTCGTGGATGGAAGTGACTGAATGTTGAAAATATCTAAAGGAGAGCGAGGGCGATCATTTGCTCATAAGCAAAAGAGAGATGAGCTCAACTGAGAAAACTTTGCTCCCGGTGTGGAAGAGAACTGGAGAAATGTAAGGCTCTTTTCTCTTTGGTGCGTGTCCGTGCATATGAAGAGGAGGCTAGTCCAGCTACCACCCGTGTCTTATGTGTCCTGTAAACTACTGATTATATGTTATAAGAATACATTATTCCTGAAAAAAATGATCTGTGTTTTCATCTTAGAAGGAAACTCAGGGTTAGTTAACTGTTCCTTCTCCCTCTTTCATGTCAGAATATTTCAGTCTTTTTATGTAGAGTGCAAGGGGACATGATTGAAACGGAAAGTCCTATCCTTTGATGTTTATTTGTTGCATTATCCATTTTTCATGGTTCTATTATTCCTGAATCCCATTGAGCCATTCATCACTGAGCGGAAATCTCCACTGCTGTCGGTAGGGAATTTCTGCCTCTAAATCACAGAATTTGGCCCCTGTTACTTAACTTGGGGCCAGATTCTAAAAAGTGTAGACACCAGCTTTCCAAAGGCTTAGCACCTCCCATTGAGGACAGATTTTCAAAACTGCTCAGCACAGAGCAGCTCCTGTTGTGACCCTTTAAAGACAGATTTACAAAAGAACTCAGCAGTTCCCTTTCACCAAGGAGCTGAGCCCTTCCCAAAATCTGTCCAGCTTTATTTAGCACTGAGCTGGAAGATGAGGACTTTTGAAAATATGGCTTTTAGCAAACTCTCTGATATGGAAAATACTAAGTTACAAACATCAGGAAGGACTTGAAACAAGTGTTTGAGAAAAGACAAACCTCCATGTTTCAAGATGTGCCAGTTTTTATTGACTGATAAAGCAGTTGGGAGGAAATTTTGAATCTGAACAGGTTTTCCCGTAATTGCCCACTAGGAGGTTTCCTGCACATTCCCTTGCAGCAGCTGCCAGGCAGGATGCTGGAGCAGAGCACCACTGTGCTGAGGCAGCATGGCAATTCCTGTGTTCCCAAAAATGCATTCACTTAGCAAAATGTGATTTGCAAGCAAAGTAGCACAAAGCAGCCATTACTCTTCCGCTGTCCTTCCCGGGGGAAAAGAAAAGGAGAAGAGAAGAGAAATATTCATTTACACCTTATAAAAATGGGTTGAGTTTTTCTTTTGAGATTTTAAACCCATGTTTCCCCTCGCATGCACTGCACTGCCTTGTTCTCCAGAGAGGCTTCCCTAATGTGGCTAGCAAGAAAAATCTGTGCAAAACAGTCTGTGTAACCTGGGAAGTTATGGGTTAATAGGTGAGTGTTAGTTCTTGACCTGAAAGTTATTACAGGCAGGTGTCAATGGAGAATGTGATGGGGAGAGGGTATTTCAGTGTATAAAAATGCAAGGCTTTAGGCTTTAAACCTAGGCAGCACTCGAGCCCCTTGGAAAGTAGTTCTGATAAACTTCTGTGTTTCAGTCAGCTGAAATCGCACATCTTACACGTGTCTGCTGGAAGGTGGGTGTTTTGCTCCCACGTGGGAGCAGGCAAAGGAACACTAAAGCCTCAGCAGCCAGTTTGGGACCTGGCACAGTCCAATGCAAAACAGCCATTTGCTTTTGATCTCTGGACCTGCACAAAATACCTGGAGAGCCTTGGCACATCTTGCCTCTGGTCCTCTGAGATCCTCTGTGAACTGAGAATGGGCTTTTCCTTTGGTTATCTAGCCCCACTTGCATTTGGTTTCACTTCAACATAAGTACTTCTTAAGATGCTGAAATCGATGAAAAAGAAATAAAGCAAAGGGGGAGGAGCACGGTTGGTGAAAACCTTTATCATTGTTACAGGACTGTGCAGCTTCTGTGATTATCCCTTGCCTTGTTCAGCAGTTCATAATTTAATGATTGCGTCCAGGGCATGCTATTAACTTTCTTTTCTACTTCTATGACCCCAAAGCTCATTCGTTCTTTCTACTATTCCCCACTTGATGCATGTGTATGTGTAGGGGGAGGGCAGTGGCTAAAGAAATGTTATGGATTTCATATCTTTGCTTCATCTGCCACATTATAGCAAATGACAGTTGATTAGGTCTTTCTATAGATCATTACCAATTGTTTTCTACCTTGCAGATACTGCTATTACGACAAATCTATCATATCACAGAGATCCTATGCAGCTTGTTATTTCTGCGTGATTTATTATACTCGCAGTAGAAATGTTGTTAGCGAACATTGGGGAAGCAGTGAATATATTGAGAAATATCAATGTATCCTCATGTTCTGGCTTGCAGTGACAGTCAGTGATCCATCTCACTGACACTTACCTTGTTAACATTTTGATCAGATGGCAAATTTTTCATTTTTCATGGTAACAAGTATAAGTTTGTACAAGAATTGCAGAAACATGGAGAAGATAAAGGGCCCCTCTCTTAGTTTTTCCCAGTGTGATGTAATCAGTAATCTTTCTGGAAAATGAAATAATTACTTTGGGAAAAAGCTTATCCACTGGAAAATGTGCCAGTGTTAGAAAGCTCAGATTTCTCTTCATTTGAGGATTGAATGAGTTCTTTTTACAGCCATTACTGACATTTTGATTAACACACCAAACCAACACGAAACGATAATATAGAACAAAAAGGTTTACAGTCAGATTTCCTCTCCTTGATTGTAGTGGGGGACGCAAAGATCTTGCAAGTAAAAGTGAAGGCATTATCTCTGGGAACGATGGAGCACAAAATACTGCAAACATGATGTTGCAAATTTCTTCTAATCCTCACAGTCAAAGCTTGCTCTCAGCTAGGCTGTCGGCTCTGCGGCTCTCCTGTTCCAAAGCGTGGGCATGAAAACTGTGCTCAAAGCACAAGTGGGCTACACAGGGGGAAATTACAGCCCCTAATGTAATAGAGGCGTCTCAAGGTGCCAGTGACTCATCTGCACAGCCCACGAACATAGGGAAGGGGGCAATAAAAAGAGTGGGATGTTGTGTCTTGGAGCAATACAGCTGTTCACCATCTCTGTGCACGGCATTAATAGGGGCTTGTCCACGTGAGGGATTATGTAGGGCAACACTGATACAAAATCAGCCTGGGCAGAGGATGCGTGCATGACTCAAGCATCAGATCAGCACAGAACGAGACTAAAACCAACAGAAATAGCTCTTCTTCCAGGACTTGGATGAGTTCAGTAGCTGGAAGTTGCTTTCATTCAATTATTCTCTTTCGGTTTCATCCATTGAAAACTTCCTGGCTGCACTATTTCAAATATCAGTGAGCCACAAATGGCAAGTGCTAAATGTAACCTCTCAGTCAACATAATGGAAAAACCAGGGGCCAAACAAACAGTTGTTCATTTTAGCCTGATAGCTCAAAAAATACAGGCCATATATACAGGCAAAGAAGTAGATCTTGAGAGTACTTGGATTAGAGTTTTATTGAAATGATGCAGCTTTTCATTCTCATCTTCACCTAAATGACCAGGGAGATCTGATCCTTAGCAGAGTTTGGTTTTATCTTGTTGCTGCTTTTCTAACTTTCACAGAATCATGAAAACATGGAATCTCTTTCTTTATAATGCATTGTCAGGATGTAAATGTTTTGAACGTATTATTCAAAAGGTTCAGATTGTATTCAGAGAATGCACGCAGAAACTGAAAACTGCTTCAGTTGTGTCACTTTGGTCGTAACAGCACAGCTTTTAATTGTTTAATTCTCCTAATGTTATGCATAGTAATGCAATAGTTCAGGCACCAGAGATCTCGAACAGCGAGTCTTAATGCTCTGCAGCAATTTGAGAAAGCACGATGTCATTCAGTAGAAGGTCTAATTGTTATGATTAATATTTAGCATAGGAAAGTCTATGTGGAAGGGCACAAGTTACATCTGCTTGCTGAATTGAATGAATTACTGTTTTTTCATTTCCTTTTATTTTTAGCATCCTGTTGAACAGCAGAAAATGTATGAGTACGTATTTGCTATAGCAATATCACTTGGACTATAGGCTCTGCCTCTTAAAAAGCCACTCTTCAGATGCCCGGTCCAAGGGAGCAGGTGGGTGGCAGCACATTTGCTGCTTGCTGAAGTGTGCGCCGAGGATCTCTAATGGGAGGGACATTTAGGTGCACCAGAGTGTAGAAACCAGACAAGATGCAGGAAGAGGGCTGACAGGAGCAAGCTCAGGCAGGTGGCTTTCCTTCCTGAAACCAACTGCAGCAGGGCATCTCACTGATGTATCGGGGCCTGATGGCACAATCTTTCTTTTTAATAGTGCCACACCATAAATACAACTGCCTGATAATTTTAGTCATTTAATAAGTGCTTCTTCTCACGGAAAACAAAGGGACTTAATTAAAAAGGAAGAAGAACAGCTAATTTCCAGAAGGTATTGCTGAAGGAAGTTCAGAGAAACATTTTCTGGGAGAAAAACTAATAGTGAAACAGGTGCAATGAGAATAGGCAGTGAAGTAAGTTAAAGAGAGCTGGTTGACAAGATATTGCTGCAATTTGTCTTTAAGATCACACAGAGAGCTGACAGATTTCTCTAGGTCTTGGTGACATTCATATAAAAAAACTTTCCTAAATCACCAGCTGAAATTTTGGACAATGGTTTCTGATAAAGTAACATCGGAAAGCTTCACCTTCTGAAATTGGTGACTCATTTACCATTATCTCCATTGAACAGCTGAGATCTTCCCTTTAGGAAGAGAGATGAAAAATTATCTTCTGAATGTACCATATTGCTTCCGATTCCAGAGAGGAGAAGGGAATTAATGTTGAGGATAGTGTTGCAGTAATTAGTTTCAGATGCAGTGGGCTAAGAGTAAATCCCAACAAGCAGCAAGCAGGGGATTCACCAGCAGAGCAGCTGGAGGGTGGTACTTTTTTTAGAATATGCAATCAGTGTTGTTCATCAGTGTTTTGCTCCTTAATAATTAGAGGGAGATTAAAAAAAAAAAAAAAAAGCCGAGCGGAGCAGATTATTGCTGGGAACTCATTTATGGCTGTATCAGGAGTTAATGTTAAACTCTGAAGGTGGTTAACACTTTTGACTGAGATAGCATATGGAGGTGGTTAGTGCCTGATCGTGGGCATGCAGACCACCAGCTTCTGTTCAGTGCATTGGGAACTGAGGACGTCTGTGCTCACACAGGCTCCTTGGGGTCCAGTCCCATTCCTCTTTAAACCAGGGTGAAGATCTATTAAGCTTGATTGGCATTAAAATAGGCCCTTGAATTAAAAATTCTCCAGTGAGTGCACATGATGTAGCTGAACGCTCTCCTTCCTCTTTGTCTAAGTGATGGAGCTCCTCCTCTTGGGCTGTTGGTATCTCTCTTTTGCTGTCATTGATACAGAGGAATTTCCTGTGTCCGATTCTTGACCCTCTTGTACATCCTGTTTTATCAGACCATGGGTTTTCCTATTTCTTGGCAGAAGAGTGTATTATCAGACTGTGTGTTATGTGCTGGGAAATTGCACCCTATGTCTCTCTCAGAGTTTTGTTCAGTCATTTAGGTTTTACCTATTTCTAAAATTTGATTTTTAACAGTCATCCTATCTTGCTGGGGTTTGCAAGGATTGAACAATAATGTTTGTCCTCAAATTTCCATGAAGGAAGGCTTTCAGGTAATTGAAGGCTTAGATGGCAAAATTTCATTGCATTTGCATTTCATTTACCTACCATAAAAAACAAAAGAAAACAAAGCCCCTGAAAAACCCACCACTAACAACCCACTAACAAAGAAAGTGTTGTTTTATGAACGTCTGTGGCTTCTGATGGCTTTGGGTAACTGATCGCTAGTGGGCTGGGAAATCCAGCAACAGACTTGCAGTGACGTATTGATCTTGTGATGATCCAAACTAGCATTTATATTGACTAGCAGTTTTGATATGTGTAAAGCTCAGCTGCAGTCCATTGCACCTTGGGAAGCAGAGATCAAAATCTCAGGGACTCTGAGAACCAGTGAGGAGGGTCCTTACTAGGACCTCTGCATTTGCAAAGAGTTTTCTCTAGATTGAACACCACTTTTTAAAGAAATCTGGTTGAATGCCTCCCAGTTTCTCAGCTCAGACCCATGTCTGTAGTGCTGGTGTTTCTCCTCACCCTCCCACCTTGGGGGTGTGTACAAGACAAAAGGGAAAGCAAGCTGGGGGGGTCTAGCAGGGTAGCTCTGCTGGCTTCATTGGGGCAGCAAGGTCAGAAGATCAGCCAAGACACACTTCCTTGACTTCAGCTCTCAGGTAGAGTTTGCTGGTGTCCCTGGCTGGTAGGGCTTCTTCCCTGCTTTGGCTACTGAAGTTTTTACTTCACAGTAAAGGCTGGTTTCATGTAATCATCAGTATGCGAGAAATGCCGCGGTCTCCTTTTTAATTTATTTGTTTTACCAACAATGGAAAGGTAAAGATTATTTCAATACAAAACTGCAAATTGCTGGGTATCTGTGATTTCTTCTCCTTCACACATCCTCACCCTTATTCATAGATATCTGACAAGGAAGTAGCACCACATACATCTTGCCAACAGTAAGGTAAACCATCATCAAAACAATATTTTTGTGTGTGTGTTTTTATTTTTTATTTCTGGCATCCAAATATCAGTACAGAGATTTTAATCTCAAGTAGAAAAAGCCTGAACAGGGTGTCTGAAAGCCAGACGTTTACCTAGGTGAGTCAGAAGAACACTGAACTCAAATGAGGTTATAGACAGATATTGAGTTTTCCTCATTGCAAGCTTGACAGCCCACTTACAGCAGTTCACTGGCCTTTGCTAATGGACATTGGGTAATGTCCTATATCTCTAATAGTCATGACTTTATTTTTTAATGGATTTGAGGTTACTGTGACTGAGAAGTCCATACATTGACTTCTTGCTAATAATACTTAACGTTTCTATGAAACTTAGCTGTGTTTCTTCATTTCTTTATTATGGCGATATCACAGCCATGGCACTACAGAAATTAGGATGGAATGCATCACGTGCGCTCGCACACACACACACCCTGCCCTTATTTTCCACTCCTAAGAAAACCTACTCATGGGAAAGATGGACTGACTTTNGCCCCCCAGAATAGGAGTTCTACTACTATCTTTGCTTTGCCAGAATCTCAGGCTTCCGTTTCTGTTCTGGCAGGACCAGCCTGACTTTGTTTTGCCAAGAATACTGTATGTCACTTCTGCCAGGAATCTGACAGCACTTCTTTCTCGCAGAGTTGTTATCTAATTTTTTTTACAACAGGTAGGGAATGACGGTGAATCTCAGGTTCTCAGTGCATAGCTTGTGTCTGTGGTTGCCACAGAGAAGCTGCACATTGCAGGTCTTTTCGTATAAAACTTCAACTTTGTTTGGACAGCAATTTAAGCATATATTTGCTTATTGTGTGAAAATACACAAATTTGTCCCATTAGAGGTTATTTATTTGACTTGCTTGAGACTGTGTTTGTTCCACTAAGATTTTTATTAGGGATTTGATGCTTGTTTCTTTGGTGTCTCTATGCTTCAGGGTCGGAATTCTAGTGTACTACAAAGATATGTACATCTTCTCTGCCACCACTGTTCAAAATATTTGCCAGTAGAAGATAGTACTTAATTTTGTAAAGATGGTGTTGGCTTTGCATATCAGAGCATGTTGAATTCAAAAGATAAGTAGTGTGAACAATGGAAAATAAGGGGTTAAGACAGAGATGTTTACTTTTGCTGTGATTACCAGGATGTCTGCCTGCTTACCAAGCGAATACCCCCAATTGGAAAGATTTTAAATAGACTGGACTAGAGACATAAAAAAAAACCAAACCATGAAGTGATGGGAACATTTTGTCAGGATGATGGACTGAAAAATACAGCAGGTAGTTACTGCCTTTTAACGTATAAGGCTGTGTAATGCAGCTTGGGCTCTCCCACCTGAGGGGCGTGCGTGCCAGTTGGCACGAGGCTCTCCCCTTGCTTGGCATGGCAGCCTTTCTGGGCCAGCCCTACTGAAGGAATGTGATTTGCTATGAAAAATGTGTTGATCGGGCTTGACTTTGTGCCACCAGGCAGATTAGCAAATTGCTTCGTCTGCCTCCCGTTGCTTTATCCCAGCCAGCAACATCTAAGGCTTGATGATTTTGCAGGTCTTCATTAAAAATAGCTGTTTCTATATCTGATTACTGAGCCCCATCTGGGGAGAAACGAACCTTTCATCTGTGTATTATGAGGCCATATCTGAGCACTTTGATTTCATAACACAGTAAAACCAGACAAACTTTTTGTTCAATTGCTTTTCTAGCTCATCGCTGAGTTCTCTATGAGCCCTGTCCCTGTCCCGAGCACATAATGTCTGGGGTTAGGGCTTTTTTTTTTTTTTTTTAATTGCTCTTTTACTGCTAAATGCAATTTTTGTAATTGGCTACATAACTCCAGGGTTTTATTTTAAATTAATCTAACTTTGCAATTATTCTACATATGTTGATCTTAATGCTTGCCTATTATTTGGATTAATTTCACTAATTTATCACCACTGTTTAGATATGCATTGTTTTCACGAAACTTGCAACTGAGTTGAAGCACACTTGTTGGGCTTAAAGGCAAAGTTTGCTTCACTAAATCAAGCAGCTTTCTTTTCCCTCTCTGTTACTATATATTTACTCAGACAGGTTTTTTCCTGTGTGTGCTAGTAGTCCACTGTAAAAATGGCAAATATTCTGGTAAATAAATTCTAATTATTTTGATTGTAGAGTAAAAGTAAATGGGTAATGCTCGTGTTTTCTTTTTTTTTGTCAAACTCTAAATCATTCCTCAATATTTAAACACCTGATTAGAAGCCAACCTCTTTCACTCAAGGTTAGCCCTAATATTTGGTGGTGGCAGTAGTGGAAGGAGTAGAGCTGATGATTAGCTTGTATTTCTCATTGGTGCCTGGCCCATTCATCTCCAGAGTCTGAAGTCAAACGGTTGGGTAGGGATGACCCAAAAGCCAGTACAGTCTGTCCTCCTAAGCAAGAGCTGCGTCATCAGGTGCCTTCTTTACACACAGAACAAATGGAGATATTTAATGGTGGTGCAGATCTCTCATCTTTCTATTTTCCCACTAGTGCATTGTAGAGAGACCAAGCAAATACATAATATGGGAGTTATGGGCAAATTACTTTCTTAAAGGAAAATTTCCTTTGAAAACTGGCTTCTGCTGTAAACAGGCTGTACTTTGATAAATACAAATACAGAAAGAGAAATAGTAACACTGAAATATTTCACTGGATATATATTAAAGCTGTCTTTAGGGACGTGGAAGCACGTTCTGAATGCGCATGAAGGGAACAGCACACAATGTATTGTTTGACAGTCCTGGCTAAACTCTTTTTAAATGAATACATGCATATATTTCTGAGATTTGGCATGTGAGAAACCCTTGTGGGATAACTCTTTGGGTATGCTATAGTATTAACTTATAACAAATACTGAGACCAATCTTTTCTCAGCTGAATAATTCCTCCATTGATGGCCGTGCTGCAAACAACAGAAATTTGAGTAAAGGATTTCTCAGATATGCAGTAGAGAAGGTAGCACAGGTTTTACATGGACTGTTATTAGGGAGAGAGTATTTACATAGTTAAAAAAGGATATGGGCTAGATTAATAAAGGGCAACTCGCATTCCATCTAAAATGAGGAACAGTCAGGCTTTTTTCTCATAGCTGATCAATTCAGTACATGTAAAATGATCTTTTTAAAAAGAAATAAACTGATTCCTTTAAATTCCACCCTTAATCGCATGTAATACACAGTGAATTTATTTTGCTATAGTGTTAACAGAGATTGCATATCGTTATTTTTCTTCCAACATGTGGTGCTTTGATGATTTCTCACAAATTACAATTTTTAATCTTAAATTGAAAATGTGTCCAGAAATTTAACTAGGCCCAGGCTTGCACTGTAGAAAATAAAGAAAAGGATTGCAGCTCTCGTAAACCCTTATCCATGAGTAATTATCTTGTTATGTTAAAGTGGTTCTCCTGAATATTAAAATAATTAGGACCAACAATCTCAGCAATACTTTCCTCAGATGTTGTAATTGGCAGGGGGTGTTAACTAATTAAATGTATTTATATTGCTCGCTGGCTAAAGAAAAGGATGAAGCACTTGTAATTGCTGAAATTTAGCAAGAGCACATATTTACTACAGAGAATGAACATATAGATTACAGTATTGGCGACAGTCTAATCCTGGAGACAGTAATCCAAATGCTTCCTGTGGGCATTTTTCGTTGCTTGAGGGGAAGTTAAAACAGGGGCTTTGGCAGAGGGAGTGTTGTGAGATGCAGGCAGGAGGGGGCTCTCCCCAGTGAGCACGGTGGCTCGGCAGCGGTTGCTGCGGCTTCGGATCTTGCAGGATGAATCCTGAAGTCACTGGGAATTGCTCCAGGGTGGAGAGAAAAGGCACGCGGCTCTTTGCGAGTCTGCAAGGGGTAAGCTCATGATGATGGAAACAGACTGTAGGTCAGTCAAGGCAGCCAACTGGCCTCAAATCTGTGTGGGCTAAAAACACGCCCTGGGACCTCGCGCTCGCCCTGGGGCAGCAGACACCGAGTCTGGCATCGGTCTGTGCTTCCTTCCCCTCCTCTGCCAAGAACCGCTGCCGATGTCTTGGAAAGCTCTGCGCTCATGGCTACTTGCTCCTTGCTCTTATTTCAAAAGTGTTTCTTTCTTTCTTTCTTTTTTTTCTTTTTTTTTTTTTTTTAAGTTCATAGGAAAGACTTTAAAAAATCACTATAAAACTGGCTATTGTCTGACCTCTGAAGTAATCAATTTTGGATTCAGCCCCCTATAACAGTTTGACATTTCAGGGTCAGCAGAACAACTTTCTGGCAGATTGAAAAGCTGTGTTGCTGAGCCCAAGGTAGATTAGAGTAAAACTGGGCCAAATAAAAGGAGGCTTCAAAGCATCTCACTTCTATTTCACTGTTATTGGAAAAGGGAGTGAGGGCCGTTTTTAGGGAGTGCGGATGACATAAACCTTGCTTTTTTCCCCCTGCTTTGCTGTCTGCCCTTCACCATGCATGCTTCTCCCTCTTCTTTTGGAGTAATCCCAGGCATGGCTGTCACTCCGGCTGGAGCAACTCAGTGCTGAAAACAGAGACTCATCCCCCTCCTCCGGCCTCTTCCTTCTCCTTGCTTCCTTGCCCCCTCCTCTCTCCGTCCCCCTCCAGCTTTGTTCTCCTCTGTTTTTTCATTCTGCTGCCGTTTCTTCTTGTTTTCGCTGCCATCCCTCAGTCCACGCGCTCGTGACAGCATGAAACAACTGCAGTCTTTTTCCCAGCTAGGGGCAAGCGAGAGCCCATTAGCTACCTCAGACGAAATACATCTCACCTGCTTGCTCCTTGGTTTTAGCCTCCTCATAAATGAAAATTCAGTTCACTAGAAGGGACATGTGTTCACAATCCCACAGCTGGTAGGTACATGTGTACTGGGAGCGTGTGCCAAGGTTATATAGATACATGTCACTTTTATCCCAGAATCCCATTTGGTGCCTGGGAACATCTTCATGCCATAATGCTGTGGAGGTCATTACTACACCCTGTAATCCTCCATGAAGGTTTTCGGTTTTCATTTATACACAGTAATAAAATACACATCTCAGCATCAGGCATTAGGATTAGTACTGACAAGGCTTAAGCTGAAATGTTTTAAGGATGCATTTCTGATGTGAATAAAATAGCTAGCATGCAGCGCACAATTATGCTGGCTTCATGGAGGGAAGGATTTATGTTTCAACACTGTTAATATCACAGTGACACTGACAGCATAAAAGGAATTTTATTTAAAAAAATAAAGATTGAATTAATTTTCCATTGTAGTACCAATCTGGTATTATTAGTTTATTTTAAGTATCTAATCTCGATAACCCACCAGGCGTGTGAAGAGAAATGTCCTCTCTAATTTCAGGGTGTCATCCTTATTTCTTTAAGAAAGTTGAAATTCTGGGAAGCTGTGACACGGGAACAGCTGGCTGGGTTCAGAGCAGGGAGTGGTGCCTGATGGCTTTGGACAGAGCTGCCCAGGGGCAGAGTGGGTGCCTGGGCGAGCCCCCCACCCCGAGCCTGCCTTTCTTTCCTGATGCAGCAAAGCTTTTAGCTCTGTGCTGAAGTCTCATTGCTTCCAACAGGGTTTCAGTCCATTCCTAAATGTGTGTGAGCAGGAGGATGCACCTTGCTGACCTAGTCCCCGTGTGTTTAGAGCTTGGCTTTGCTTGCTCCAGGCAGGTCAGGATATTAATTCCCAGCAAAGTTTGCAGCCTCCAAAGCATGGGCTGCACCGCTGCTGTGCGCCAGGGAGGAGGGAGAGAGTGGTACATGCTAGGAGAGTTGCCCTCCTTCCCATCTTTTTCTCTAAATGTCACAGCCCTATTTCAGGAGCTGGGAAAAAAGAGATCTCTCCCTGTCTTCTTCTGCCATCTGCTTCTCTTCATCAGCTGGAGGAAAAATCCCCTAGAGGCTGCTCAGAGGCTGTATGAGAACTGGATGAGATGGAAGAGAAGGGGAGATGCTTCCAGTGGCTGCTTCCGTGCCGCAGCCGCAGATGGGTGAGACAGCACTCACATCCCTGCCCCACGGCCAAAACCCAGGGTAAAAGCTAAGTCAACACAGTAACATGTAGTTCCTCACCAGAGAGGGAGTGCTGCCTCCTCAAAAGCCCCATTTTGCACCTCCATCCTTATCACGAGGAGGCTCTAGATCTCTCCTCCCCCATCACTTCATCATGGAGGAATGGGCAGCCTCACAGCAAAACATAAATTCCTAGTGCTAAATGAATGAAAAGGAGCAAAGATCTCCATTACAGGCAACCGTGTTCTCGTAAAAATTTTTCGAGTGCACTGGTTACTTGGAGTGGGGGAGCCTGGCACAAGCATGGTCACTGGTTTATATATTCATTTCTAGTTTTTGGCCATTCTACACTACAATAAGCACAACTGGAGCCCAGCAGGTTCAGACTGCTTTTACGTTGCTAGATTTATAGTTGCTGGCATACTGGAGATATGAAGAATTGAGAAGCAATTTCATATATTGCTGTAGCCACTGCTGGCAGTTTCCTGCCCTTCAAGATATTTGTTGTGATAGTAGGGAACCACCCTCTCCAAAGGAAATATATTTTAAAAGCCCAAGCTGCTGAAGGAATACTGTAGCTCAATGTGCTTGCCTGGATTCTCGTATATATGTCATTATTTTCTATTTGCTTTTCTAATTCATATTTGTTTTTTGATTGCAGACTTAATTCCCACTTCATTTTAGCAGAAATAGAAACAAAATCACTCTACTCAGCATGTTATAAGAAGGAAAACAGATGTGGTCTGAGGAAACCACATGGTCATTACATCCATCTATTCTTTCCCGCACTTTTGGGGTGAAAAGATGCAATTTGCTGCCTTGCAGGATGGTGCTATTTTAACAGAAAGGAATTTGCCTTCTCTCCAAAAAGAAGCTAAAGTCCTAAAGCTTAAATACCTTAATTGACCAGCCCATTGTCCTGTGAGCCCAAGAACGCTTAGGTGTAAGTTCTTTTGCTTGAGGGAAACTCAAGCAGTTTAGAGCTAAGGTGCCAACTACCTTGGGCAACCATGCGTCCCTGCTCCACACAATGCAATGGCACTGGGGACAGTTAGCAGAAACTGCCTGAAAAATACTTTAACGTATAGTGGGGAACAGCCATCAGATGGACAACCCTGGTGCAACTTTTCATGGCTTTTGTACTGAGCGTGTCCCAATGAGACCCAGCAGCTGAGTCAGATGGCGCACAGCTGACCGCACCGTAATGGTAGTTGTATTCTGCAGCTGTATAACGCCTTTTACAAAACACCAGGCAGTAGTGTAATATTTTATAGCTGGTGGGAATTCAGCCACTGAGAGGCTGAAGTGAATGTTTTTCAGACGTTGTCTCAACTCGGAAACCCAAATGATGCAAAGAGTTGTTGCGGTTGGCAGATCAGGTTTCTAAGTCCATTTATTTAGCTGTTAAGCCTGGTTTCCAGTAGAGCATTAACAGTGCTATTACGCTGTGATGTAATTATTGCATATTGCATTGTTGTTTATTTGTAGTAGGGCAGCCCCTAGATCCTGGAGGGGATGAGGATGTTGGTGTCTATATGAAGAGCAGGGCGGCAGAGGCAGCCTGGCTCCGTGGCAGGCGTTGGCAGTGTCCCATCACGTCTCTGCACGCAGTCCCCTGTCTGTGCTGCTGCTGTCCTGTGCATTTCTCTCATGTTCTTTTCCATTTTAGGGCTCAGACGTAATGTCTCCCTGCGTTAGATCAGAGCCATTTCTCTAGCTAAGAAAGCGGGAGGGGACACACATCCCCTGACCCTGGACAGGATGTCTGTGCTCATGGGGTCTGACATCTCATAGGGGCTGCCAGCAACTTCTGGCTGCGTGCATCCTGCTGCTTCCCTCAGACACAATTTCTGTGGATTTCAGGGGGTCATTCCTCCAGGGACCAAGTACCCAGACCACGGGGCCTCTGCGCTCTTGAGAGCTCCCTATGTAAACCCAAGCACAGGAGCAGAGCGCTGGTGATCGTGCATACTACTGAAATTTGAGAATCAAAAAGCCCATTATCATTGCAGTTCATACTAGTGTCCTGCACGTCAGCTTGTGGTACAAAGGAAATCTGTGAAAAATATTGTATAGGAGGTCCCTAGCAGAGTGAATATTTTCCTGTTACACGGATTTTTCATGATGGAATGGTCTCATCTCTGTGGAAAATCATTGTATTGCCCCAGCTGTTGTCAATAACTTTTATGCATTGACTGCTTTTTCCACTAGACAATATTTACACTTCTCCACTCACCCCATTGATCTTCATTTTTGCAGGGAATTTTTTAGGGATAAAATATAACCTGTTTTTTTAAAAAAGGTAAACATCCAAGAATTGCACTCGAGGGAAGATATACAGTGTAGACTTAGTGACAACTTAATAGCTTGTAGTATATCAGATGCCTTCTATGCTGCCATCTTCTCGGGGAAAGTATTTCTATACCATGTATAAAACTATGCACATAGAAAGCTATATACACTCCCTCATTTTTTTCTTTCTCAGGTGTAAGCATTCTTGGCACCGGTAGAACGTGTGCAGTGCTGTACTGGAGCACAGGCACAGTTCCTCTGCTGCGGGAAATGGAAGAAAGCATTAATTCTATTGCTCAAACATTCACAACAAGCTTGTAGATTAACTGTCCTTTCACTGAATACTGTTTACTCGTTTCATAGAAAATGCATTATTTCGTTGATTTAGCTTCTATTTGGTATGCTAAAGAAATCAAATTTCCATATAGAAAAGTATACACAAAGGATATGACCTTTTAAGTTTAGCAGAGAAAATAACTGAGTGCAGTATAATTAATATGCCATATAAATGCCAGCAACAACATTAATGCACCATAAAACCAGCACAGTTAAAATGATATAGTCTGGAAATGAAAAAGTTAAGTTTCTGTTAGCTTCATTAATTTGCTCACGTGGTTATTTCTGTGAAAGAAGCACAATCTCTTTATCTAAAGCAGGAGAATAGGTACATAGTGAAAATACGTATTTTTGTTAGGAGGAAGCTGTATCTTACTTAAGGCTTGACTGAACTCCTAAGATGTGTCAACCCTCCTTACACTATTGTATAATTTTTCTAGTGTTCATACCTTTTAAATTTTTCCTAAAGCCTCATGAAGTCTTAGATACAAAGTCTGTCCACATCTATAGATAGTTGGCAATAGTGTAGTAAAATACTGGCATTTCTATAGTTATACCATTGTAATGTAGCTCTTCCTAGACTAAATATTTTTTCTGAATTAGTTTTCTCATGCAGAGAATTTCATTGTCACGGTTATAGTCCAGTTTCCTTACATAGGTAAGGTCTTCACAGGGCATAAATTCTTTCTAAGGCACCTTGTACCTAACTCTAACAAAGAGGTCTCCAGGGGAAAAACTCTGGGTTTTTTTTGTTGCTCTGGAATGCAAAAATAACAAGCAAATTAATGCCTAAACTTTCCAGCAAAAGGTAGCCGAGGGGGCAGTGGTCAGCCATGCAAAATGTGATCCCTTCAGTGAGCAGGAGGATAGTACTCAAGAGCTGGAACTTCAGTGGAAGTTGTTCTGCCACCTTTGTATTGGTGGTGATAAATGCCTTCCCATCACAGAAAGAGTGTATTGTGGGCTGTTAACATGACTAAGGACATAACACGTGTCCAGCTGTTCATCCCTTGTTTTACTCATCAGGGGTAAAAGGATCGGGGGGGNAGCTTAAAATAAGAAGGGATCTCTTCTTGCCTCTGTATGTGCACAACTCCCATTAATAATAAAATGTTAATGATAGTTACGCGTTCACATCAAAGGCAGACCAGTGCCTTTCATCTCAGTTAAATCTTATTCAAATAATTAATGGAAGTAGTTTTCGAGGAAAAAAAAAAGCTATTAAGAAATTCCTTTGTAGAGCATTGCAAACTTTGCTGCCCCTAGGGAGCGGCTCCTAGAATCAAGGACTTCAACAAATCGCATTTAAGTGGGTCTCTGCCTGCTTTCCACCAGCCTTGACTGCATTGCATCCTAAAAAAAACCTGTGAAACATGTTATTGGCATTGCAATAGATAATCCAACCCAAATCAAATAAAAAAATCCCTGACAAGGGCTATGTTATGAAAATAATCATAAATCTTACACTGTGGTAGCTGTGTGCACCAGCATTAAGCATTCTGCTCAGGCCTGCGTCAACATAAAAAAAGAAAGAGGGGAAAAAAAGTCATTTGAAGTTCTCAAATCAACTCTGCAGCTGTCGTCATCTGCTGTGCACTGCTGCGGCAGGTCCTGCCAAACGGCGCTGCCGGCTGGCCCCTTGCTTTGGTGCACAGACACAAATCTGGAACAACTCCCTTGGTTTCCGTGAGGCAGAGAGGGGTAAGCCCAGTCCACAGCTCTCATTAGCTAATATTAGAGTCAGGTCTCGTTTCTGATGAATTTTGGGCTTCCTGTGAAGGCTGAAGTGCCCATTGAGACCCCTATTTCTGGGTGATGTGAGGGTTTCTGTTATGGGGTTGCTTTCAGCGGCGCTGCGCAAGGGGAATGGAGGTGGAAATATGCATCGTGGAGCAGCAGCGCAGCTGGGGTGATGCTCCAGACTCTGCACAGTGACTCCGCGTTGCTCATCTCTGATACATCAACCCTGTGACTTGGGAAGAGCCGTCTTCCCAGGTAGCAGGACTCCAGGCCAGCCGAGAAGGGGCTTGGAGGTAGTTCCTGCCAGAAAGAGCTCCCGAGGCTTAGCACAAGTATTGATTTCAGGAAGAAAGTGTTTTCAGTGTTTTGGTAGACATCTGGAGTCTGCTGTTGCCATTCCCGGAATGTTCACCACCATGGGTCGCAGATGCGTGCACGAAGCCAGAGTGGATAGGGTTTCGCTGGAAATGCAGAGGCACAACCCACCAGGAAATGCTTCCTGCAAGTAGCTTTCAGAATAACTGCCCTTCAGGCATTTTAACATGTTTGAGCTCTTGCCTAGAAGAAAGCAGTGGCAGGAAACACGTTGTCATTTCTTATCACGTTGGTCACGAGTAACAGAACATATAAAAGTGTCATGTGGGTCACAGGAGACAGGGGGCACAAAGAAACTGATTTCTGCCCCAGACGCTCATTACATCAGCTGTCCTGGTCACCTGCTTTGTGTTTCCTTTTCGCTATTTATTAGATATTAATGGCATGAGTAGTCTGAAAGTGATGCTGGTGTGGAGAGTGTCTCTAAGAGAGTGTGGTGTCCATGGAGGCAGCAGTTTGGTACTTTGGCATGAATTTGTTCATGTCTTATGGATCCCTGCCATTTGCAAACCCTGGCTCCTTTAGATCTGAGACTTCCACCAAAAAGACCTTGGAAGTAGAGGACAGTAATATATTTTAGAACTTTAGAGATCAAAAAGTTTTTTTATACATAGATGTGCACCATAGTAGTGCCTATAAATAGATATTAAAACTCGCAATTTATAGCCTATCATTTCATGGCCTTTCAAGGCTAGAAATAAAGCCATATTCCACTGGGAAAATGAGATTTGTAGTTTTCCATGACTTAAAGCTCCTGTTACTAACCCTGATGGGCTGCAAGATATTAGACAAGATACCTGTCACCGATCTGGAATATATATAATATATATGGGTGTATATAAATTAGGGGAAAGTGATGAAGTTTCTGCCAGTAAATGAACAAGTTAAGAGATTGTACGAAAACTTGGTGTGCCTGGGGGAGATATTCCCAGTGAAAGTAATTTTTTTTCCCCAGTAATGATAACTTAACAAAGGCAATTAATCCACTCTCCCCAGCAAACGAAGTCAATGGCATGGTAACCTCCTAACAGAGCTCCAAGGTAAAATGAGCTCCGTTAATGCACTTCTGAAATCATTTTGAAGCTGCAGTAAGTCCTCTGGAAGCGGTGACGGGAACCTGCCCAGAGGATCTGGCTGTGAGGTTTGCTCACTCCAGTTTCACTGGAACATGGCATGGGACATGCTTGCCATCACACCAAGCTCACTCTCTTTTTGTGGGAAGGAATAGCCAGCATGACTGCAAACAAAAAAGATTAATTAACAAAATGAGGGACAAATAAGCAAGGGACTCCATTTCATCCTAACACTTCTTTCTCATTTATTTGTCTCTGAGTGTTTCATGAGGCTGAGTGATGTGTTATACTGATATTAATCTGTGTAAATCTGTTCAAGGCAGGTAAGTGCCCTCGTTGGTGGCAGGGACCTTGGTGGTGCTGATTGCAGGGGGAGAGGTACTTGACCATGCTACTTGAATTAGATGCCTAAAATCAGATGTCTCATTCACTGTTCTGAGACTGCCTCCACTCCCTGCCTCCAGTTTTTATGTGGCAAATCTGGATCTTTACCTAGATCTTTTAGACCCAGTTTCTCTTTGTCGTGGTTTAACTCCAGCCAGCAACTAAGCACCACACAGCTGCTCACTCAGTTTCCCCTGGTGGGATGGGGGAAAGAATTGGAAGGGTAAAAGTGAGAAAACTCATGGCTTGAGATAAAGACAGTTTCATAAACAAAACAGAAGATGTGCATACAAGCAAAGCAAAACAAGGAATTCATTCACCACTTCCCATTGGCAGGCGGGTGTTCAGCCATCTCCAGGAGAGCAGGGCTCCATCACGCGTAATGGTTACTTGGGAAGACAAAATGCCATACCTCTTAACGTCCCCCCCGCCCCGCCTACTTTGTCCCCCAGCTTTATATACTGAGCATGGCATCATACAGCAAGGAATATCTCTTTGGTCAGTTGGAGTCACCTGTCCCGGCTGTGTCCCCTCCCAAATTCTTGTGCACCCCCAGCTGGCAGGGTGGTCTGAGAAGCAGAAAAGACCTTGAAGCTGTGCGAGTGCTGCTCAGCAGTAACAAAAACATCTCTGCATTATCAACACCGTCCAGTACAAATCCAAAACATAGCCGCATACTAGCTATTGTGAAGAAAATTAACTCTATCCCAGCCAAAACCAGCACACTCTTGTAAAAGATTGGGTTTTGAAAGCACGTGTGAACAAGACATAGCTCAATTGCTAGAAATTTGAGTAAATAATTTAAATAACTTATCCAATATATAAAAAATTAAATGCCTATCAAAACTATCCCTCTTTTAGCATTACATATTTATTAAAACAATTTGGAGGTGTAAATTACAATCAGTCATACAGGTATATGTCTGCTGTGTAACCCTGAATTTGAATCTTTGAGCTGTTTCCATCCCTCCAAATTAATTTTAAAAATGTATGATTTTCTCATCATCTAAGGCTAGCAGGAAATTCCAATCTGAAGTGGTTTAAAATACAACTGCTCTGTCTCAAGCCAGGATTGCAATTGAGATTCTGTCTTTAGCTGAAGTATAGTTTCTGGTCTGAGCATTTATTTTGGTGAGATGGTAGTTGCACAATTGTTAAGTTCGCTATAACTTCGTGAGACATAATCATTTTTTAAAAAATAGTCTTGCTAATTAAAAAAGGCCTGGGGAGAGATATGTGCATTTGAACTGGAGAATAAATGGAAATTATTCTGTTATGGTTGGGACAGACAACAAAGATGTGAAATTGCAGAAGAAACCAGAAACATTTTTGATATAATTAATGTTGAAATGCAGCATCCATTATAGTGTTCCTTCCCTTTTCTTCCCAGAACTCACAGCTTTCTATAAACAAAACCTTTTCTTGGGTATACTGCATTTATTTTATCTGGGTTCAGTACAGAGTTGAATTTTCTGGATGTAAGGAAATTCCAGTGAAATCCATTGGACAAAACAAGCTTCAAGAAAATCCACACGACTTCCCCAGGAAGGCAGACTAAACAGGTTAAGGGTCTCCATTTGGAAAAGAGGCAAAGAAGGAAGGAACTACAGAGATCTCTAAAAGCCATAGGATAATGCGGAGAGCGGGACTAGGTGATGGCTAGTCACTGTTCCTCCAAAGAAAGGGCAGGAGGGGACACGTACATGAAACTTTGAAGTGATATATTTGAGACACGCAATAGAATTAGGTGATGCATAATTGAACTGTGGAGGCTGGAAGCAGTTTTGGAGCTGCACTGGCTCTCCTGGCCTTTGGAAATGGAGTGGTGCAGGGCTGCGACTCGCATGTTGCTGAGGGCTCACGGTTCTCGCCCCGCGGAGCTGCTGCCCGGTGCTGAGCAGCTTCAGCAGGACGCTGGGAGCAGCTCCAACGGGATCTCACGTCTTTCAGTTCTGGAGAGTGGGAAAACGGGCCCCCTTGAATCACAGGCTGATCCCCAAATTAGTGTCTGTTGTTTTAGGATTGTTTTGTAGCAGGGGCTTTGTGACTGGGCTTGAGGGGAGATCCCTGACCTTTGGATAACGAGCTCTGTCTAGGAAGCAAAGGGTTAGATGTGGGAACAAAAGCCACAAAAAGCTCTTTTTGTTAATAACCTCCATTAAGCCTTGGAGGGGAAGCAAAGCAGTCTTCCGGAGGAACTTTTGAGCCAGACATTTGTCAACACTAGTAAGGAGAGATCCGCTCTTTTTTTCAAGAACATGTGTGTAGTTGAGTTTTTCCCAGATCCAAGTTTCCATGCTGCTCCTTGCCACAGCACTGCCATCACGAGCCAGGCCAGCGCGGCTGTGCCTTCTGCTCAGCAGCGCCGCGTGAGGGACCTGCTGGCGTGTGACAGAGGTGCCCCTTAGGTTCCCTGATTGGATCAAAGTGGCCTGATCTGCAAGAGATCTGTGAGGCAGTGTTTCTGATTGAAATATTAAATTAAAAAATCTGCGAATTATGGGCACATTTTCAGTTTCTGACCTCTTCGGTTAGGGTGCTTGGTCTGGGACTGCCTCATTAACTGCAATAGCTCAGCATCTAGGATCTCCTTACCGTTTGATGAGGCAAATATCGTGTCTTTCCTGTAATTTAGGAGGAGACACGTACATCATTTTTTATCTGAGGGCTGAGGTCCTCTAGCGTTAGACTGCATCTGAGTTTCACTTGAATGTGGTAGCTCAACAAAGTCGCAGGACTCTGCTGTCTGGATGATTGGTATCTCATGGCTTCAGAAAGTTTATTTATGAAGTTGGACATTATGAATGAAGGTGGACATTGATAAAGGGACATATTTGTTGTTTGGACACTTCCGAGCAAAATTTTCAAATTAAAACATTTATCTATATATGATGAAGGCTGACACTTTTCTCTCGTTTGAATGGTAATAGTCGCTCTTCCGCTTCATAATTCACATGGAAATGCTGAAGGGCTTGTGTTAACAGTTACTGTTGCTTTTTTTTCCCTGAAGCTGGACTTCTTCTGTCAAAGAGAATTTAGTTTAGACAACGTCATCCTCACACACTATGAGTGCAGTTCATTTCCTCACTTACAGATGTATTTCTGTGTGTACACATAAATATTCTTCAACAGAATGACACAGGCAGTTGGTTATTGGGGTGGGGTTTTTTGTGTAATTTTCGCATCTTGGAAAGAAAATCAAGGACTAAAGAGATCAAATATACTTTTAAACTGGCAGAGCAGTATCTAGAAACCTTCCATAGTCATGTCTTTTCAAAACTGCTGGGAAAAAAAGTACTGAAAGCAGAGGATGAAAAATGAATCTCTGAAATTGCAGCAGTACCAGTAGCGAGTGAAGCAGGGCTGGGAGACAAAGGCTCTTGCAGTTCACTGAGAAGGACTTTGTACTGAAGAATACAACTCACAAGTCCAAGGAAATGCCTTAGAGGTACGAAGACATAAAAACCCCTCATATATTTCTGGATGCTGTGAGAGAAGCTGCTTCCAAGGGGGGAAAACCTGCAGGCCTGACTGCAAAGAGAAAACCAGAAAGTGGACATGAGTCTCCCAGAGCCATAGCCCTGCCTGGAGGGGAAGCGGAAAAGGACCTGGTCCAGGTGAGCAACTACAAATTGCAAAATGAGAATTGGGACTATGCCATGTCTGCAGGGACACAGGAGCAGGCTCAGGTGTCTCATCTGAGCCATTTACATTAGAGACTGTTCAATGTTACCTTTATCACAGCTTAGGGAGTTAATTCCCAATGTTAGCAGCTGGTCATCTTTTGGAGGAAGGCAGCAGGAGTTGTGCCCATCCATGACACCATCGAGGCGCTTCGGCATTTTCAAGCATCTCCAGACCTCACTCATCCCTTTGAATGGCAAATCACCATTCTGCAGGACACGTGGCTGGAGGTGAGGATGGGGTACTGCAATGACAAGGGGCACCCGTGCGTATGTACTCATGTATATTAGGTTCAACTTTCTAGCAGTAAGAAGAGCGAGCATGCTCTCAATTTTTCTTAGTGAACCATGCCTGTGTGTTTTTCAAAGCATAGTTGTGCATTTGTATTTAAATTAGTGCCCTCACCACCCCCAAATAAAATCCAAAGCCTAATAAGGACCAATTAGAAATATGCGATATGCAAATAAAAGAAGGTCCACAGAAAGCAGCCAAGCAGGTGGCATCTCTTGTTGGTCAGGAGGTAAAGAAGCAGCATGTGACTATTGGGTTGACTGTGTTTGTGATGTAATGTTCAAAATATTTTTCCAGTTTTTAGATCAGTGACTTTTTTCCCATCATCGTTATTTCCCTAGTGGTGTTGAACCTGGGTTCCTGCTTCTGACTCAACTGTGATATGCTGTTTTGCCCCAGAGTATTTCCTTGCAGCTAGTTCCATGGTAGTAAATCTTTGCTTCAGTTGCTCAGAGCATATTTCACAGTGAAAGTCCCAAGCATGTCCAAAACCTGTTACTAGTAAAATTCTGAATTTATTTGAATGTTTCTTTCTGTTCTTTCCTATTTGTGGCCTATAAGAGAAAATAACAACAAAATATCAAGTGTATGCAGTGATTGGGATACCTAAACTCCCCAAACAAACAAAAAACAAATTTTCGCTTTGTACTAAGAGCTGAAAAGCCATATAATAAATTTACATGTTGTAATCAACCTGTTTACAGATATACTAAAGACTAATTAAGATCTGATGTTAGCTGAGCAACTTAATAACTTAAATTATTAACACTCCTGTTTAGATGCATAATTTATATATAAATGGAAAAAGTAATTTAGTAATGCAGTTTAAATTTTAACTGCAGTGTGTGTATATATGCTTTGTTGCTATCCATTTTAAAAAGGCGCTTTGATAACTATGATTAATCCATGACCCTGCATTAAGGCTTTTTTCTAAGCTCATGTTTTTGCAAACAGATAATAAATGATATGAATCTCGAGAGAGCGAGAGAAGAACACAAGGCGCAATATAACCTCACCATCCCGGAGAGACAGATTAGGATTTATAAACTCAACAACTGCAAGGATAAGAGTGAAAGAAATGAATATTGAATGTATGAGGGGCATGCCAAAACAGAGTTGAAGGTGTAGTCTGCAACATATAAATCAAGTTTGTCTCTTGGCAGATAAATCCCATTGCAAGAACCCCCAAAAGCTGGATGTTCCAACCATCTTTGCTGCAATATTGTGTGTAAATAGGTGATGGGCAGAGTGATAGAAATGGTGTCAGACCAAGATGTGGCTTGGTGGTAGTAGTCATAGGCTTCGAGAGAAAAAATAAGGCACTCGTCGAATGAAAAATACAATGAAAGCACAGATAGAAGATAGCTCTTGAAGCGCGCACACACACACACACACACACACACAATTACTCCCACGCACTTCCTCCTTCTTCAGGTTCGACCCTAGGTTTCCCACAGCAAAGTCTTAGGTGTTGAATTTCATATAATAATGAATTTAATTGGAAGGTACAGCAGTAAGAACAGCCCGGGCTGAGTGCCTCCAAAGACAGGGACCCTGAACAAAGAAATCCCTGGGCAATTATACCCTTGTGATCAGTACACCCACCCCTCACAAACCCTTCATGTGCTGCCCACGCGTCTTTTAGTCCAATGGTGGGTTTTGGTCTGGGGTCTTCTAACATCTAATTGGATTCTTTTTCTGTGTCCAGGCAGGCAGGCTCTTACCTTGTTGATTTGCAGTTTACGTCAAGGGTTGGAGCCTCTGTATCTTCTGGTTTACGTTCCTTGTGCACCTCTCCTTGTTGGCAGAATATGAGGAACTGAAAAGTCCTGGACTTGAGAGAAACAATACCAAAACATCAGTATGATATGTAGTGCTTTCCCATACTAAAAGATAAAATAACACTGTACCATCTACTGAGAAGAATAGCTTTCTCCTGGCCTAAAGGTTTCAGCAAATCTAGCTGCTCATGCTAAGTAGAGCTAAGCAAGCAGCACAAATCACACCAAATTATAATCCTAAATAATTTATTCTGCTTAAAACTTATTTATGCTAAACAATTAATATCACTCAACAAGACCTACGGCTGGAGTCTCCCACAGTAGGAATCTGCATTCAGTTAAATGAAGGTGAATTTAGGGCTAGTAAAAGACTTAAATTTGGGAGGAGTGTGGGATCATGTAAGGGTGGAATTGAGGGTACTCAGAGTTGCAGCCGGCTGCAGCAGCTCATCAAGGCAAGAGCAGAGGGGCACTGGTCCAGGGCTTTCGGCTTAAGCAGACAGAGTTTAGCTGGCAGCTGAAGTCAAAGCTACGCCTAATGCCATAGCGAGGTTTGCAGAAACTATGGCAAGTTCCTGTGTAGGTTTAGGTGGAAGAAGTAGAAGAGATTATAGGAACATTTGTTATGGAAAGAGGCAAGATCTGAGAAGGCATTGAATGGTCATAAATGAACCCAGTATGAAGGGCAATGGAGCAGCCTGCTTGCAGATCTGCAGGAGGCTGACTGCTAAACAGTGTAGATTTTTAAAGATAAACCAGAAGAAAATGTAGCGAGAAACTCAGTTTTAAGAAGTGATGCAGCAGACACGCTGCTTCCCATGCAACAGGTAGGACAGGAGAGAACAGAACAATCTCAAGATGGAAGGAAACAACAGGCTTTATACGCTACATGTAAACATTTCTATAAACCTCAAATATCTTAACAACATGATTTTCTCTAGGTCAGTAATGAGATGAAAATAATATTTTTTTAAAATAAATTTTGGAGCTTGAAACGAGGTATATTTTCATCAGTGTTGTGGTTTAACCCCAGCCGGCAACTAAGCACCACGCAGCCCCTTGTGCACTCCCTGCCGGTGGGATGGAGGAGAGAATCAGAACAGTAAAAGTGAGAAAACTCATGGGTTGAAATAAAGACCATTTAACAGGTAAAGTAAAAGCCGTGAATGCAAGCAAAACGAAACAAGAAATTCATTCACTACTTCCTGTTGGCAGGCAAGTGTTCAGGCATCTCCAGGAAAATAGGGCTCCATCACACGTAACGTTGGCTTGGGAAGACGAATGCTGTAACTCTGAACATCCCTCTCCTTCCTTCTTCATCCCCCAACTTGATGTACTGAGCACGATGTCATACAGCATGGAATATCCCTTCGGTCAGTTGGGGTCAGCTGTCCTGGCTGTGTCTCCTCCTGGTTTTTTGTGTGCTCCCAGCCTACCTGCTGGCAGAGTGGTGTGAGGAGCAGAAAACGCCGTGACTGCTTAGCAGCAACTAAAAGCATTAGTGCATCATCAACACTGTTCTCATCCCAAATCCAAACCACAGCACTGTAAAAGCCACCAGTAAGAAAGCCAGCTCTGTCCTGGCTGAGACCATGACAACTCGGCAATGCCAATCCAGATGCAGAGATGAGAGAGTGGTTAAATATTTCCTAGGGCCCAGTGTTTTGGGAAGTATCGGTGTGCCACAGCAGTGTGGCTGAGACGTCAGGGGGGCTGTGGGGTTCACGGCTGGGGGACTCCTGGGAGCAGCTGAAGTGGAGTTGCAGCAGAGACAGTGCCAGGGCTTTTGGTGCCTGCAGAAGGGCAGCAATGCACTTGATCTTCATCCACGCCAAGTTTCGAAAGCTTACGGTCAAGTTTGGACTGATCTCAGTTGTAAAGCAGATTATATCCACAGAGCTATATCTTTAAGGAAACACTCCTGTTTCTGTGATGAAGAGGCAAGGCAGATTATTCCTTCTGATGCAGGCTTGCTATTAGAAGAGCAGCTAAAGATGGTAATTTTTTAATCCCCTTTTTAAAAAACCTCAGAGAGAGAAGACTTTTTTGTTTCATGGTTTGGTTTTGTTACATCAAAGAGATTATCTTGAGCGATGCAGACGTACTTTGAATAGTTTCTCTCTGCAATGCTGCAACATTTGGGATTCAGAAAGTGACAGATTCTGAAAATTGCATGGAAAATATAGGATATGTAGGATTGGTTGTTAATTGGTCTTCTTCAAGGACTGGGTGTTCCGCCTTGTAGGCTGAAAATCAGCAAAGCCACGCTATGATTACATCTAGAAAACTACACAGGGAAATTTAAAATCTTAAATCATTTTTAACTTTGTCAATAAGGGCCTCCAAACCAAGCTAAGGAACAACTCTGATTTCAAGCTGAAACATACGTGTTATAAAAAGATGTTATTCTAATAGCAATAACATATTTTATTGAAAATAACCATTTTTAAAAGTAGACTCTTCAATAAATATATTTTAAAATGGAAGTTGCCAGTTTTCCCATTGATAATCTGCATATTTTAATGTTAATTGAGCTCACGGTCTCTGATACGTTTCCACTACATTTGAATAATTTGTTGCAACAAAACTAATACAGGTACCTGGCTCATTCTTTAATGTTATTTTTAGGGACCTAAGTAAGGGACTCAATCTTCAAAAATGCCAATTACCCAGAACTTCTGTTGCCTTATAGAACTCACACAAAGGACCTAAACAAACATTTCCAGTAGAGAAATTGCCAAAAATATGCAGAGCACTTATATAAGGGAATTTCTCAAGTTCATAAATGACGTCCTGTGGTCCATTTTTGTTAGTGGGAAGTTCAAATCTGTAGGCCATTTCCCTATCCTCTCTTGCTCAAAAAACCTTCATGTTTATTTTCTTTCTTTTTAAACAGTGGTTGTGTATAACCCTGTGTAATGGAAGTCCATTGCTAGGTGTACACAGCTAAAAATGCTCTGACCCCTGTAACATACTCAGGAAAGCAAAATGGAATAGCCTGACCCTTGATGAAAAATAAAATAAAGCATGGCAATAAGAATGGACAGGATCCCACTTGGGATGAAATTAATGGTTTTAAAATCAAATTAGTTTTCCTATGCCTTGTCTGACCTCCGTCTAATCTGAGATATACAGGGGGAAATTTTTTTCTTCATGATGAGTTGCCTAGACTGTTGGTGGTTACAAAATTATGCACTGATAGAAGTAGTGTTTGGAGATGTGCTGTAGGAAACTTAATCTCCTTGATCTACTCTTTTGGGCATTTACATGACAGTCTTCACTTTGCAGTAGACATGGATCCCAACTCCATAGTTGTTAATTGGGAGAAGGAAGGAGAGGTCTTATTTCAAGGTTTTCCAGGGTGTTTGGGGATGTATTTTCAGCCAAACTCAGCCAAGCTTATGTCTTGCGCTAATTCAGGGGTTTCTCTTAATTATTTCACATTAATTATAACAGAAACTATCTGCTCTTTCATTACAATTATTTAATAGTAACAATAAAATATGAGATGAAGGCATTAACTGCATTATTCTGTGAAACAAGGAAACGAATTTTCTGTTTTAGGAAGATACCACCCAAACACACTGCATACGCTGTGGTTTAAATGAGCAAGCTGCCCATGTCAGTCCACCTCATTGAATAAGAAAATGCATTTCAATCAAATAAAATGTCACTCTAGTTTCTTGCAAGTCTTGAGAGCTACGATTTTATTTAGCTGTAAATTTACTGATGAAAGATTCCTTTAATATTTTATGACTCTAGTGGATTAAACCTTGTATAAATCAACAAATTAGCAGTCACACTATATTTACGTTCAGAAGAGGGCCAGAGAAGGTGAAGGCAAGATTACTCCTTCCTGGCAGGCTGACCGAACTGAAAAGCTAAATTGAATGACTTCGGCATGCTTAGAGCAATGCAGAACTGAGGTTAGGATGATAAATAATATACACTGACTGCAGTTAAGGCAGGTGCAAAGTAGGAGGATTTTTATTATTCTTTGAAGTTTTCTTTTTCTCCCTTTTGGTGTGGATCAAAAACTTCTCAGTTTTGGGGGGTTCTTTAGGAACTCAAAATCTGAGGCAGTGACTGTCATTCAATTTTTTCTGCCCCGATATATATACACCTATAGTCAAATTTTCAAAAGTGTTGCTCGTGATAGCTGGCCAAAAAAAGAAGAATCCAGTATCTTCAAAATTTTCAGAGGTACTATGCCTTCTCCTAATTCTTCAAGTTTTCTTTTGTTTACATAAATAATTTAAATCAGAAAAGAAGTGTAGATGAAAACAGGTGCTCCAAATGCAGAATGGGCTTTGGAGACTGCTTTGAAACAGAAGCAAATGGTCCTTGGCATCTTGTGAGTATGTTAAATGGTTTTATTGTACTTTCCACCCACCAATTTGGTTTCCTTCTACACAGCAAAGTAGTGCAATAGCAGAGGGGGTGGCTCTGTGGCCAGACAGAGTGGAGCAAATGCCCTTCGGTGAAATGCTGCTGCCATACTCCACCCTCCTGTTATAAACATAGCAGGAACCCACACGTCTGAGCCTGTTGCCAATTCATTTTTTTGAGATCCAAAATCAGAACAGCACCTTTGGGAAAGAAAACCTGAGAAAGAGGTGTGCTTACAACACATGAAACATTTGAAATACTTTTAAAAATTCAAGCCTTAAGGCAACTGGTTTTCTGAAAACAGAGTATCCTACAGTTGGTAGTTTAGAAAATTAATGCAAAAACACCATCTGCTAAACTTCAGATGTATGAATACTATTTGGTCTATAGAGAGTACAGACTGCACAGGAAACTATTGATCCCCCATCTGCTTCAAAATGATCTTTTAAGAATTTCTCTCACTGAATCAAGTACTACATTAGTAACATAACATTATACGGAGCACAGCATCCAGGTTGCTCTTGGAGGTGCAGCAAGTAGAAATGTACTTCTGTCATCCTTCAGCCACCATAACACAGAAAAATGCTCTTGGCTTTCTGCATGTTTATTTCCCGTGCAGCCAAGAAAACATGGTATAAATCTCAATTAAATGCCCTTGTCTCCAAATATCATAGTTTTGGATGCGTATGTTGTCAGGTATTCCTACAGGTAGACCATACCGTACCGAGACGTAGCTTTCTTCCTATCTTCTGTCTTCAAATTAATAATTAGATAATATCCAGATGGTGAACTGTGAGGAAGTCTATTTTCTGTTACCGCATTTCAAGCAGTCCTTGTCCCTGAGTGCATTGGGGCCAAGATTTGTATTCTGAACCCTCAGCCATAAGAAAAAATACTTTAACTTCCATTTGTGCCAATGGACTCAAGCACAGACTAAGAAAGGTGCTTCCCTGAGCACAATGTGCCTTCTTTCAAAATCCAGCCCTTCTTTATATGTAAATCACACCATATTTCTAAACATTTTCACTTGGGGGACTATCAAATATCTATCATCACATTCTGAAAAGGAGAAAAGATGTCCTTTGTGCTTCATTGTAACAGACTGCATAGGATTAGGCATGTTAAAGAATAGCCAGTGTAAAATAAGTAGAAAATAATTTACAAAAGTATTTACCACCACCCCAAAAATGCTCTGTGCCTGTGTATTCACAAGACAAGTAGACACTTATGTTGTGTAACTTAAAGGAATACTATTTTATTCTCGTACCAAAAAATACATGTGTTTAAAAATGCTACGTATTTCTGTTGGTTTAATTGTCCTGGTATAAGATGATCTGTGCAGAAGCAAAAATACCAGATTTTCACCAAAACCTCCAGTTAATTGTTATATTGAATTTCCAAGATTTTACACAGTGAACGTTGGCTCGGCATAAAAGCAATGCCAGCATAAACCCAGTACTCCAGCTTTCCAGCCTTTTGGGCCAGCATCCATTTGTTAGTCCTCATAATTTCTCAGGGACAGCATGTAGCCTTATCAAGGAGCATTAAATTAAAAATACCCAAAGAGCATTATGTCGCTGTGGACCAGATAAGATTTCCAGCAAAGGCTGCACAGGCTGTCAGTAACCTGTGAACCTTAACTCAGGAAATGGTGACGCAGAATATCAGTCATTCCTTGTGAGATTCACAGCCCCTTTTGCAGATCAAATTGGCTACACTCCATACTGAGTTCCATTTATAAATTAAAGGTTAATATATTAGTGTTAGCAGTGATATATTTGTTCATCAGTGAGCCAATTGTTATATAGCCCCACAGCTTCAAAAAACAATTAGCACCGTGACTTGCGATCATCTCTAAAGCTTTCTTTTGTATTTAGGACCATGTCTAATGCATAATACTCGTGTCTGGAGTATAACTATTAATCACTTTTAGACTTTTATGAGTAACTTAGAAGCCTGGTTCAGGAAATCCAGAGTGGGAGAAGAGTTTGGGGAAATGTCAATGTATGCTCAACCTGTTCTCCTGTGCTTTCCTTGGGACCCGCTACTGGTTGCTGATGGAGATGGGCCCTGGGCTAGAGGGATTCGTAGTTCAACTCATTCCCCTGTGGTTTTTCCCAATTTCAGTGCAGCCAGTGAGAGGTTAGTTCTCTTAGAGCACACACACATAAACTAAGTCATTTAATTTGAATTCTTTGGTTCTTGTACCCTCCAACCCCCTGGCAACAACAAAAGGCAGCTTGTTATCCCAGCCATTGGCTAGCCAGCATCTGTTTTTAATTAATCCCAAGAGCGAGCTGGTAGACATTTTTATAAGAATAGTTCAATAAGTTACGTGTTGCAAAATTTTGCACGTTGCATTCTGTCTTTAAAAATTCATGGTATGCAGATCCCAGATGTCACACTGGCGCATTTCTCCTTGCAGTCATTCTAGGGTTGAGCCACGTTTTCTAAAAGCAGATTATATCTTCACTGTGCCTATATGTCTTTGCATCTAACTGGATTGGCCTGAGATCATCCTACCTAATTCCAGTTGTGGTGCAGTTGTCCATGTCCATGGCGGGACCCCCGGCATCCACTCTCCCTCTGCAGGCAGGGCAGGTGCTAATTGCAGCCATTCCTTGTCTTGCCGAATGTCAGGTGGATGAACCCAGACCTGTGTGATATTGGGATAGCGGAAAATTGAGATCTACAATTACAACAAAGTGAGTGGGAAGAGCCCTGGGTGAACTAATTTTACCTCCTGGATATCTTGGTGTTGTCTGCTGCATACCTGAGGCATTTGTTTCTCCATTAATGAAACACTAATCAGGGCTTGAAGCCATCCATTTAAGCAGGTGTAAATAGTAAATAAAAGGCCTAAAGTGCTGCACCACAAGGAAGTGTTAAACGTGAATAAGGTTGATGGTTCCACTTAATCAGAAACTGAGAAATTAAATGTTGTGAAATGCCTATAAGCCTAGGGACTGGGGTGCTCAAAGACAATTAGCAACTAAACATTCCATTAATGAAATAATGATTAATTATAATTACTAATTAAAATTCAGGATTATGGTGTTGGTTTTAAGCATTAACAGGAGTAATGACATTACCATTTTTAATGAAATTCCAATAAAGAAAATTATAATACAACTTAAAAAAAATAGATACAGGCAACAGCAAGATTAGGAGTTACTGTTAAGCCCAGGGGCACAGAATTTTCCCAGCTGGTGAACTTAAGTTAAGTAAGTTTAATGCGCTGTAATTTAATTACTAATCATAGTTTTTCTTCACAGTGGGAATTGATACTAGGTTTATATTTTACAAGAACAAAAGAGAGAATTTGAATACCTGCTCTGTGATGGGTGATGATATTGTGCTACAGGCTACAAATAAATAGTATTTTGCAGACTTCTGCATAGCATTTGGATTTCGATATATTAAAGTATGATATAAATACTATTTAATTAATGATTATTGGATTAGAAATTAAGTAGCCCCTGTAGATTTTGTAATACAAGTATAATGCAGCCTTTGTGAAGAGCATACTCAATACAATTTTGTATATATATTGAATGTGTCTTTGAATAATTCATACGGGGCTATATTAGTAAATGTCAAATTCCCACAAGAAGATGGAATTTGACCTACATTAATAAAGCTATTTAGGATTCATTAATTGTAGACAGATTTCTTAAACTATTTGCTATTACTCACCTTTTCATGCATAATGCAATATGTTGGCTTAAATACAATTCCTAATTTACATACTGTTGGCTGTGTTGCCCTTCTTGCTATTCACTGTTTGACTTCTCTTAACCTGGCTGACTTATAGGTCCTCTTAGCAATTTGCCGCCTTGTGAAGTTCTCAAATGTCAAGGTCAATTAGAAGTCGTGTCACAGTTGGTTGTAGCTGAACAACGAATGAAATTTCACTTTTTCCTGAATATTCTGGGACAATAAAGAAGGATTTGATGAAACAATTCTAATGAGAGTCCTGACTCATGTTTCCCTTGAGGGTGAAGGATTGTTACATTGACATCACTGAGGGAGGAAGACAGATCCTACAAAAGGAGATTTGGTTCAGTTGGATGTGAATATAAGGAATATAAAAAAATCTGAAGAGCTTTACCAACACTCAATAATACGTTTGTAATTCTTCAAGCTGAGATATGGAAGCCACATATAAGCTAAATGTATGTAAGTTCAAAGAAAATTTGCCTTGAGGGGTAAAAGGCTTTTTATTGTTATTTATATTTATAATTGGCTCTTTGTGTTCCAAAGAGATACTACATCCAAGACAGCAAGCAAATCAGCACAGAACATGCCTGAGGATGTACAAGTAGATACACAAATGGCTCTGTAGGGTATGTGTGACTCAAATCCAGTGAAAGGGTCGATGTGGTGGCAGTTCAGGAATATTAAAATCTGATCATTAAACTAGTCATTAGCTCTCCAGGCAGTTTTGAGCATACCCAGGCATCAGACAGACTTACAAATGAGCCATTCTCTAAATGAAGTTTGATACGATCTTGCTGTGGGAGAGGCTGTGTTGTGACTTGCTACCCTAAATGAATGGTGATGTGAAACCCCCAGGTATACTCTGGAAGGCAGGTTTTTGAGGAATGATGCTTCCTTCTTGTGTTTGGAAAGTAATCAAATCTTCCTGAGAGCAATGGGCTCTCAATCAAAGCCATGTATGTTTGTGTTGGAGTGTTAGAGCGAGATCCTGTCCTGAGAGATGACAACCAAACCTTGATTTAACTCTTACTGCTTTTGGCTTTTTTTTAATATTTTCCTTTTTTTGTGTTTGTATCCTAGCTAAAATTCAAATCAACAAACTGTTGTTATGATTCCAGCAGGTAATTAATTTGAGGTAAACACACCATATTGCCAGCTTGTCCTCCGGATGGTGCTGCAAATACTGTCACTGTCCTGTTTTGTTGTTTCCAAGAGACCCAGAAACTGAGCATATCTGTTACCTTCATAAAATATACCCGATATTGTTAAGATACATAAAATAGTGTGAATAGGTAGCAAAGGAAGCCCAGTTTTGCAAACTAGGCTCCTAGGTTTTGTAATTAGTCTACAACAAAGATGAGGCTTGACAGCCTTGCTCTTATATTGCTCTCTGGGGTACAAATGCATGTGTAGCTTTCAGAGAAGAGCTGAAAATCAACCAATACCTGGAATACTAATCTGCTATCTGTACCCTTCTGAATGAGAAAAATGTGCTTCCTGGCAGATTCAGAAGTGCATTGGTTTCGTGCCTCTCCTTTGCTTAGTGGCTATGTGCAGTGGTCACTACAGAGTACCCAACACCTCGTAGTTTCTCCTCACATTAGCATTTTTTAATGAAAAAAATGGCACAAAGGCATAGAGTCCTACTTATATCTGTGACATTAAATATCAGCTCATTGGTATTCTTTTTCTGTCCCAAGAGTCCTCGTCAGGCTGCAGACACTGGGAGTAAACTTTCAGGTAGAGGAGATCTTTGCCTGAGAAAAATACCAAATAATGGTGACGTCCTGTTGCTCTCAGTGAGCCGGAATAGTTATTAACAGTAACTATTAATGGTAACTAACAATAAAAAAATTAACAATAGCAGTTGGGTGGTACATGCACACATGCTTGGCAAGGTAAATATTAATTCATAGAATGGAAAACTTACAATATGCACTAATTGAAAAAACTTCTAATTAGATATTATTATAATCTTCAAAGCATGTTGAACAGGGTAGCGTTTGATTGTGTTGTTGACCTTTTCAGTCTACTTTCAAGAGAAACCCTTAGAAATAAGGCATTGTAAAATTCATCAGAGAGCAATTAATTTGCGCAATTAGAGGAATATAATCTGAATTAAAGTATATGTACATATCAGAACATAAATGGACTTTAATGTGACTGCATAGGCTCCAATTTGTAATGAGAATTCATTATATGAACAACTAAGAAAATGCATGAATAGGATCTTCTTCATGTGAGTCAGGCTCAGTGGTAGTCCAGGCATAAATGGAGAACCAGTACAAATTGTCACTGACTATTTGAAACTTTTTATCTGATATGAAAAGGTAAAGCAATCTATTTTCTTCAGGCCAAGGTCTTGTCAAAAGACATACACTTTTAATATTTGTTTAAAAATATGAAGTTTCTGTCTCATTTTACAATTCCCAGAGAGTAAGATGTCCTATTTTTCTTTGGCCTGTGTGAACTGAGTTTGCTACGGTCACCACTTTAAAACAGGGTAAGAAAGAGCTAGATAAGCCTACTGCTGCTGGTCCTCTGCCTTTGTCTCATGATATCATTAACCAGATAGCAAAGAGCACACCCAAACTAGAACACTGCATCATTCATGTGACTCAGTTCACTTTAGAGACTCAAATCCAATCTACAGGCACCGTCTCTCATTGCACTGTTACTCTTAGTTATAAATTTTGCTTTTCAATTAAAGGACAGGAAGAAGGATATGAGATAAATATTGCATAAAGCTATAAATAAGGAGTGGAGCCTCTCATGAATCTGTTTTTCTTTTGCATCACTCTCTGGGAAAGTGTTTTCTATTACTGCTAACTGGATCAAATACACAGATTGGATGTTTTTTTCTGACACACGTAGTCCAGAAGCACAATTTTAAAGAGATATATTAGTTTTAATTCAAACTTGATGCTTCTAGATTTTTTAAAAAGGATTAATCTTTAGTTATTAGATATTCCTTTCATATTATATTTTTAGATAATCTTTTCAGCCCGCTACTCCACTTATTTTTAATTTTACTTTGTTAGCTGTCAGTTTCTGTAAAGTGTGATCATTCCTCAGCATTGGGTATAAATCTTTGATATGAGCCTAATGTGATTTCAAACTCATCAGCTGAAATCAGTGCACATTGGTCTTCCCCTCCATGAGCATCTGACGCTCCTGTTTATCAGATTCTGTATTTTGTAAATTACTGAAGCATAGCTCCAATAAATAAGCCTACCTTAAAATCTGTGCCAGTCAAAATATTTTTCATGGTTTTATGTGAAGGCATACATTGTTTTTATGCAGCTGTCTCTTTCTGAACTAATTTTATTGCCATACATCAAGCTTTAAAGACCATCTCATGTGAAACTTTGCCAATGCTTTAATGGGCTTAAAGTGCTAAGTATTCTTATTTATTTCTCTGTATTTACTTATAGGCACTGTAATGACAAGCAAATGTAAAACCAGCGCTAGAGAAAGCAGTATATTCAGGCTGAACATACTGCATATGAGCATATGCATAATGAGTGCGAGGAAGACCAAAGCCAGGCGTAGTCCGTAGCTGCAGGTTGTCACCTCCTGCAGGGAGGAGGAGCTGGTGGACCCACATACCTACTCCCAATTCTCGCTGTAAACTGCGAGCCCTGATGCCCAGCTCTAAGCCTCCAAAATCCCACAGAGCCGATTTAGCTTGTTAGTTGGGGGCGAAGTCTGTTCCTCTTGCAGGTGGCTGATGAAAGCCAAGGGCAGTTCTGTCCCAGGTGGGGATGCACCCACAGCTGGTGAATCAGGGGATAAGCTGCTTTGCTGCCTCCTAACAACAGGCACTAGCACTGGCTCCTGTTTTCACCCAGGCTGGGTAATGAAGGCTGTGCTGGAGGCAGGTGAAGCCAGTAGGATCACAGCTGGGTCCCGTGCCAGCTATTTAATTCCTCCTTTAGCAGCTTCAGCTTTTGCTGCTGGTTTCCTGCTGCCTGGGGGTTATGTTGCTCAGCCGTGGCTGGGTAAGTGGTTTTTCTCCTTTCCTTCCCTTAGCAGCCGAAGGTCAGATCTGAAAGTCTCTCCTCCAAGTGGAGGTGGTTCCTGTGGCTCCTGCCTTAAGCCTCACATCCAGGATTGCTTTGTTATTTGAAGGGGTGCTGTCCTGGTGGGTGTTGTCTTGTAAATGAACATTTCAAAAGAGAGCAGCAAAGGCATGAGTAAAATTAAGTTGTTGAGTCATTTTAACTGAAGGAGGAAAAGGGAGACTTTAGACTGATAGAGCTGCAAAAGGATATTTTGTGCATCTTGAAAACCAGAAGCTCCTGGCCATGCTGTGGAGATGTCCCTCACTGGCCCCAGGGAGCCAAGCCGAGATATCTATGCAGTGGCATTCTGTCCATGTCCCTGTCCCTCAGGGAAGGGTGTTGTACTGACCTGGAAGACAGCCTCATGGCTGAAGGCCATTGCATACATAAGGGTGCCATTTGATATCTGGGCCAGGGAATTAAAATGTCTAGAGGGTCCAACAGGCAGAAAAAATTATCAGAACTATAGTTAAAAAGAAGCTGGTTTTATCTGCTAAATAGCAAGATTTAAAACTTTTCTGTGGCTTGGCCAGCATGCTCATGCAGAAAGCGGACATGGGGACCTGCTTCATGGTGAGGCGGTCTTGGGCTGACTTGGCCTCTAACTCTCCATGCTGGAGCCAAAGGTTTCTCCACTTCTTTCTCTTCTTTCTTGTCCCTTTACGATATCTGTATCCCTTTTTTCCTCACCCTTAAACAACTTCCAACATTTTCATTGCATGTCTAACTTAATGAGAAATTTTGGATGTGCCTGGAGCTGTATCCAAGGATGTGCTCAGATGTTGAAATTGCTGCCTGAAAATTGGCTTCCCAGGTAATAACCTAGAGCTTAGTGTATGAAGTGTAGCGTGTTGTAGATGTTCTCTCAGTGCAATTTCTTTGAAGAAATAAATTACCACTGTGTTTTGTATTGGGAGAAAGAGTGTTTTGTTGTTAAAAGTGACCCATAAAGATAACAGTTCTAGAATTTGGCACTTCACCTTTGCAGGTCTTTGTTAATAGCTTTAAAAAATTATAAAGGTTTTCTTATTATAAGGGTCTCCGGATTACTTACCTAAATTATGAGTGAGGTGGATGTTATCCTTCAAAGGACAAGCTTTCTGCTTGCTGTGTTCTCAGACAAAGTATTTTCCAACAATGTGGTCTTCAGTGTTTGCCCATTTTTGCACTATAATGAGATGTATGCCACTACAAAACTGCATTAAAAGACTTTTTAATGCAGTCGGGAGCCACAGCTAACAGGCCTTCTATCAATGTAAGTGCCATAGCTCAAACTGATAAAGAGCTAAATCCCTAACAAGCTCTAAGTTACAGCATGGAAATAGAAAGTAGACTTTCTCCATGCACGTTTTAAGTACCTCATTAGTTCTCAATATGTCTACATGAGCTGAAAGTAATTGATCTCATTACTATGTATATAAATGTGGCAAGTTTCTTAAATTTTGCAACTTAGCTCTGTTCAATTAACCAGTTTGTTAAAATATATGTCACTTCAATTAATTGCAGGGGTGAGAGTGTGAAAGGGAATATATGCATATGGTAGGGTCTAGAGGACAGAGATGCTGAGTCTCATCCAAATCTCAGCTATGGCATTTTGGGATTTTGAGAAATCTGCTTTCCGTGGAAAGCAGTACGCAGTAAGGGCTATTTGCTGCTGAGGTGGAAGAGCAGTTGTGCCCTACAGCTTCAGGTAAAGAGGTAGACTTGTGACAGTTTCTATGATGCCTAAGGTTGTTCTCTATATTAGTCATAGCATTAATCACACTTGAAAGTTGTCTGAAAGATACGCTTTGAGGACTGGGAGAGGCTCACAGAGCCCGTAGCTCTCTGCAGCGCTTAGCCAAGTCTGTACTGGTGTGCTTAAACTTCCTTGATACATAGGTCTTTATAATGCACGTGTGGCCAAGGTGCGAGAGTGTTGCCGAGTCGGGGTCTTTGATGCATATGGGGTAGAGGTACACAGGCCTTGTGTACACTCTCTGCTCAGAGGAGAATTTCCTTTTCTGTAGCTCAGTGCTATAGAATAATAGATTTGCTGTCCCATCCTTCGTGTGGATTTCACAAGATTCTTGGACATAAGACGATTGCCCTCTAAATGTCTGCAAAATGGCCACAATGCCCTTGGTGCTCTGTTTAAACCATTCAAATAAATTCCTCTCCCACCTCTGCAGTACAGCAGTTTCTGCAGACCCAGGGCTTAGATGTTTCCCATCCCTTCCAGGGTGGCCCAGCAAGAGGTGTGAGTTAGCCTGGAGTATGCAATGGGATATGCCAGACGTGTGGGGGCTTGTTTTCGTGCGCTCTCAGCCCTGAGCAGAGCTGCTGCTCTGCCTGGCAAATGGCAAGGACTTCTGTGTAAGTCATACCAGTAACAAGGCTCTGGACTATGAACAAGTGTTTGGAAAGATCTAGGCATCTAGGGAAAAAGTCCGGCCCCACAGGAAAAAAACGGGGATAGAAGAAAGAGAAATAGTTTAAAGGAAAAATGCATGGTAGTGCAATTTCGGGGATACTGGAATAAAAAGGCTAGAAAACCCGCAATGGAGCCTGTTTAATAGAGTCTTGTAGAAGGAGATTTAGAAGTAAAATGTAGCTCTGACCAAGTGAGGAGATTTCTAATAGTCCTTGAGACTTTTTGTCATGTGATGCTCATTGCTGAAAAATTGAGCCATAAGGATGGAATAACCAACACAGTGTTTTTATTTTTACCTTCAGGAGTTCTTAAGCTTATCTGGACATTACATATTACTGGCGAAGGCTGTCCTTAGGCAAAGCCCTCCTTGTCTGCAGTGAAAGTTTTGCCATGCTTAAAATGACAGGATTTAGTTTTGTGGTTGTTTGCTGCCTCCAGTGTTCCTGACAAACTGTTTTCCCCTCTTTGAAGCTCGTGACTTCCAAGAACTTTTTGAACTAAGTGATCTGTTCAGTTAGTTACACTACATAAAACATAGCTAGAAATATTTGCGGCATGCCCTGCTCTTTTCTTGAGTAGTAAAAGAGCATGTGCTTGTTCTATTAATTCTGACTTTTGGAGGGTAGGGGGTTACTTGTTTTGTGAGTAGTTTCTGCGTGCGACTTTACCCGTAAACCAGATGTTAACACAAGACCCCACATGTTTGTGATCATTAGACAATATTAAAAGCTATCACTCAATCACCATTTGGGAACAAGACCACTGGGTGTTCTGCTGCCTGCAAAGCAGCAAAATTATTGTCTGACACATTTACAGTCCCAGAACTAGCAATCTGCTTTTACATGGGATAAGGTGTGTTGTTACAATACAGTGTCTTGCTGAGCTGTTCATGTATAACATTTGCATTGGATAATTTAAATACCTAGAGAGAGCACAGTTGTAGGTCTTATAAATAAGAAACTGAGATAATGTTCAGATAGGTACTTCTGTAAATAATTGTGTCATCCTGAATTATTTTTTTACCTGCTTGCTATTAACCTTTGCCATTTTTGCCAAAGAAACTAGAAAAGGATGGATATTTGCAAATGCTCAAGAACTATATTTTTCTTTTATTTAACCATCCTTTTTAACATAGAAACAGTATCAGCATATTTTCCAGTTTCTAGAGGGTTTTGAAAAGAATGATAGGAAACCATAAAACTCCTGAAAGGATTTTACCTTGGCTGAAGACTTTATATGTAAGAGATCAATTTTCTGATAAGATTCTCTGGAACGGAAGGACATTTTGTAGTTTTAGCAAACATGAATACCAAAACTAGGGATGGCTGTTTGGGACCTGGAGCCTGATACAAACCTCATTATAGACTACGAAAAATTTCCTGGAGCTTTTATGGCCTTTGGATCCTGTCCTTTAATGTGTCTGGTAAGGTAATGGCTGAAATAGTTTCCAGTGCTCTGGTCTGCTCTCTGAAGGCTACAATGCTGCCAGTTTCAGTGGAAGGGCTTTAGCTCCCTAGCAAGCCTTTTTTTTTTTTTTTTTTTGGGGGTGTGGGGGGAGAAACCCATTCCAGTGTAGGCAGCAATTCTTATGTGATATTATACCTCTGCCAATATCTGTTCCAACCCAACTTTGATACCAAGAAGCAAAACCTGGTTATCACTATTGATTACTGCCCTGGTTTGAAGTAAAACAGAACTCGTTTTCTGTTTTGTAATTTTACGTCGTAGCTAGGCCTGTTCTAACTAACTGAACTTCCTGAAATTACCAGCATATTGTGCAGAAACTGTTCACTCTGAGTGATAAGACCTGAGTAGTTGTAATCTATGCCAGGGAATGGGATGCAGAGAGGCTCTTGCTTATCCTTATTGCTACAAGAACCAAGAGCAGCCAACGTTATTTGCCCCGTTGGAGGGTTGGAAGTGGAAAAGCGTAGAGGGGTGTCACCCACGGGGAGGAGCAGACAGGACAGGTGACCCAGAACTGACCAACAGGGTGTTCCATCCCATCTGCCTCATGCTCAGTATAAAAACTGAGTAATCAAAGGGTCAGCCCTCTTTCTTCAATGGCCAGCATCCAAGGAGGGCTCTGTTTGTCTGCCGTTGATCCCAATCCTTGCATTCCGGAATGCAGATCCAGAATGCAGTTCCCGTCTGTTGCATAGTCCAGTCTGGGACTTGCCCAGTGCCTACTGGTAATGTGATTGTTGTTCTGGGAGCTTGATATGATTTTGTGTATATTTATACATATTTCATTATTTTCTTTTTATTATTTTATTAATAATTTCGTTAGAGTAGTTTAGTATTTTTGTAAGCTCATAAGTCTCTTTGTCCTTCCTTTCCTTGGAGAGTGATGTGGGGCAGAGCATCTGTCATTTGTCTCAGTGGCCAGTCCATCCCNGTTGATCCCAATCCTTGCATTCCGGAATGCAGATCCAGAATGCAGTTCCCGTCTGTTGCATAGTCCAGTCTGGGACTTGCCCAGTGCCTACTGGTAATGTGATTGTTGTTCTGGGAGCTTGATATGATTTTGTGTATATTTATACATATTTCATTATTTTCTTTTTATTATTTTATTAATAATTTCGTTAGAGTAGTTTAGTATTTTTGTAAGCTCATAAGTCTCTTTGTCCTTCCTTTCCTTGGAGAGTGATGTGGGGCAGAGCATCTGTCATTTGTCTCAGTGGCCAGTCCATCCCAAATCATGACGATTACACAATGACAAATAACTTTTGTGTAATCAGCTGTTTTCATTGCGGTAAGTGAGTGTTTGGATGGCGTGACTTGCACGAAGGAGCCGTGTTCATGGTACAAACATTTAATGAAGCTGTGCTGGGTCTCATGGCAGGTTGTTTTTGCACAGACGGTGCTCTCACAGCAACCTTCCCCTGGCCCCTGTGTGATGGGGTAAGGAAGGTGTGGGTGTGACTTGAATTTTTGATCACTGTGGAAGGCATGTGCATGCATTACCCTGGTGTACGAAACCAGTGCTGGTAACGCCTCTCATAAGCAATTCTGACATGTCAAGAAAATGCACTCTTCTAACCTAAGACCAGTGATAATGTTCATAGGGCAATAAAACTCCAACAGCATTAATTTCAATTGCCTGTGTACAGTAATTGAATATTAAATATACAGTGGTTTCATCAGAAATTCATCAGTTCATTTAGGAATTGGAAGCCTACAGGGTTCAATAGGAAGGCAAACTTGCTTCAGCATCCATTCTGTCAGGTCAGGGCTTCACTTTTCTCCATAAACCCCCTGAGAAATGCCTGGGTGAGCTCAAAGCAAAATTTGTCTGTGGTTCTGTGGGGTTTATTTCCAGGTATAGGCTCCATGGCTGCTTTTGGTCAAAGTAACTATATCATAATTTGTTTTCCGCCCACCAGCGGGAGTTAAGGATTGTGACCCCATCAAGTTTGCCTCTGAATCTGGGTTTTCGGCAGCTATGCAAGGTGCGCAGCACTTTGTCCACTGTCCCTTACTAACCTGTAAGAGTTTGCCAAAAACTTGCCTCCAGCGCTGTGCTTAATTTTATGGGATGTGCCATTTCCAGCACCTTGAATGCTGTCTATGTCCTAAACCATGACAATCCTCTAAGGCTCACATTGAGCTCGTCTGCATTGGCGGGTGGATGTTTTATCCCTAAAAGCAAGCAGTCACTCTAATTGAAATATAAAGCTTTCATTCGGCTGCAAACGTGCATAGACCATCGGGAAGCAGTTAGACACAGAAATAAGGAATACAGCATAACCTGGGATAAACCAAGGGCATAATTGTAAGCAGTGAAATGCCCAGGGAAACATGGTATGAGCAGATATCTGATAAAATACTTATCTGCCTTGTGGATTACTCAGATTTTTATTTTTTTGTTACTTGGTTGCTGGGTGAGTTTAATGCTTCCCAACAAGGAGGGCTCTTGACAAGGAGGTGGATTGTGTTGCAGGTCGAGGTTCTGGATGGCTGCCATGCAAAGTGGTTTAGACAGAGCGGCTCCGAGTAAGTGCTACAGTAGCTGCAAATTGGCAGATCTTCTGTGCCTGGATGCCAGACAGCCAATTCCCACTTCACAATGCTGAATAATGAGCATTGTTTCTAAATTCTTTTAAGAATAAACTCCATTAGGATATTTAGCATGTAAATCCTTCCTCTTGGAGAAAGTAACTATTTTTATTTGTTTTAATTCTATTATTAGTTCTGTTAATAACAATGTCTATTTAAACTATTTAGGATATCCAGTACAATTCTGCAATATTAATTTTATGGAGAACTTCCAAAGGAACTCTATTAGTTTTCCTCCATTAAGGTAACATTATGGACTTTTAATAGAGCTCTTGGCTACCGCCATTTTTATTGACCTAGTTAGTAAATGAATTAATGTTAGACCCAGTGTCTTCAAAATATGTGATATACATTAAAAATTAAAATTTTAAAAAGTATTTAGTAATTTCTCCGTTACAACAACACTTACCACCCCTTGATCAGATGTATCCATGCACTGAGTGAATTGTAGATATGATTTACTTTTGCTTAAGACTTTCTGGGCACCTCAGATAATTATTTTTAGTCTCTACATCGCCTTATTTTTTAAGGCAGAAAAGTCAGTTCTTACATGATCTCACTCACCAGTTGGTTCCATACCGATAGATCTCAGGATGGGATGTGTTAATTCTTTTAATAATGCTTTTTCTGCTCAATCAGGTTGAATAAATGCAGCTAGGTTACCTACAGTAGATTATTTGTGGTTGATTTCTTTTTTCCAAATTATGCATGCACCTAGCCATGATTGTTTATATCTTGCTTCTAGATTTGATAAATATTATGATTTTTCTGTAGTTTTGGACAGAGATTACTCCGAGTTTCATAAGGAACTGTGTTGCGTTCTTGCCCATGGCTCAGAGAAAGACCTAATCCTTTTCAAAGAATTCAAATCTGGACTGCTCTGACAGCTTAAGTTCCTGCTCAGTCTGGGAATCTCAGCTGGCATCTCAGCATGAAGTTCCAAGCGAAGGATTGTGACTGACAGTATTCAAAATTCCTTATGAAAACATACAATTCTACTGGTTGCGCTGTTGTTCTGTATATTGCACAGGCATTGGGCATGCGTGACACTTGCATGCTCCTTAAAGCACTGTGCCATTAAGTATCCGATCCAGTGGTTCGCTAATGAGAATTTTATTTGAAAAATAAAAGCAAAAAAAATTAATGATATGAGTATTAATAGTTAACTAAAGTTTATTTGAATGCCCAGGTAGATTATAGATGAATAATGTAAGTTTTTCCAAGGGCTATTTCATAGGACAGCATTCTCCTGTGTTCAATCTGGAGACTGATTATTTAGGTTTGATTTGTTGTTTTTAGTGCATCCATTCATATTGTGTTTCATATTCTGGACTGTCATGTTGGTATGAATATGACTCAATAGCACATCCTACAGCATTTGTGTAATGCAAGCTCTTTGTAATGACCTCAAAACTGAGCATAAAATAAGTCTAACCTGAATGTTTAAGAGTTATTTACTTATCCGAGTTGGCTACCCATAGATGGTCAAGATGTCTAAAGTGTCAGTTGTTAAAATGAAATGCTTGAGTTCAAAAGCTAGAAGGGGGTAGCCAGGAAAGTGAATCTATATTGCTACCAATTCTTTGCATGCTGTTTCGTTTGGGTGCGCTGAATAGCTTACATTTACTGCCTTCCATAGCTGACACCGGAGAGATGGATGTTTAGCCACCATACAGAGTCCCACCACTAATTCAGTAAGTGACTTGGGCTTTTCTGTGTGCCCTCTTGAGGGCTTTTAAATTGCCTGGAGGTTATTTACTGGGTTTCTGCATAAGAATGGAGCTCATTTCTGGCCACTGAATGCCCAGATGTGCCAGAGTTGTAGGAGCTAGTGGTTTAGGTCTTGATCTTATAAACACTTACTACTTAATTTAGCTTTACTCCTAGGCACATAGTCCCTTCAATTTCTTTTCATTTACAGCTTTATTGGATCTGTCTGATGAATGTGAAGCACAGCGTTTATATGTTTGGGTCTTCTGAGTTGTGCAAGACCACATGTACAAGTATTGTAGCTAAATCCTTTTTTGATATACCAGGATCATCCTGGGAGTGGGCTGACAGAGACTGCAGATGATGGGCAAGGAAATAAAGCTGGATATGGAAAGGGGAGGAACAAGATTTAAATGAGTCACTACTGTCATTCTCAACTTGAAAATGTCACTGTGGAAGCTATGAGTGAGCACTAGACCCTGCTAGGCTGAAAGCCTAAAGGTTGTGCAGGCTTGTTAGTGGAGGTCGACAGAGGGATGTTTATTTTCAGCACTGTTCTCACACTGACAACTTCAGAGTGAAATGGATCCACAAATACGTATGCTTGGTGATTTCAAGTAGCACTATCATCACTTTTGCCACTTAGTTCAGAGCTGAGTAAATTCTGGCCAACACATCTATGCCAGTTTGCCACTCGCGTATCGTAGCTTCAGGCCCATGAGCTAAATTTGAGATTGTTTAATGTTTGTTTATTAATATTTTTAAAAACAGTGTAGCATAGCACAGTCATGTTTGACTTCTCAAAATATTAAACAATATGGTGATACTACTGCATCATTTCAGTCTGTGCTAAAAACTACTCAGGTAGCAGGGTATTTTTAGGGATTGACTTCTATACACTTTACATAAAAATATGTGGAGCCGGTAAGGATAATCTAACATGTACATAGTAGAATATGTCTAGTGTGCACTATGGGGATGTCAGGTCAACCATGCATTTGGGCAAATGCTGTTGACGTGATGTTTGTGATGTAGAGAAGTAATTCTTTGTGTGCATGTTATTGTGTGGGTTCACGTAGGCGTCCGTCTGTCCGTCCCAGTTGTTAAATCAATGATTATCAGACTACATGACAATGTGTTCCCTTCTGACCCTTGTGTCTGCAAATCACCCTGACAGGGCAGTAGAGGCTCCTCAAGCACCAGAGCTAAAGGACACTTTCACAGATGTAGGCTCAGGTGCCTTTGTGTGTACTTTAAGCAATATGGCCACACTCAGAACGAGTTCTTCAGTCTTTTCAGAGCCCCTCCTTATTTCCAGAAACAATGACTCATCTCAGCGATGCATGCAGCCCTTTTTTTTGCTTGCTGTCTTTTTGCAGACTCCGCAACCGCCCCGTGCTGCTTTGTACATAGTCTTGCTGCTCTAGTATAGGAACCTTTGCTGTTGTTTCCACCATCTGGAGCAGCCTCCGTGTATCTTTCTGCCTCATCAACTCTCCATCTCTGCAACTTTTGTCTTTTTTTTTCTAAAGTAGATTTTCTCATCTGCATATGCCTTTTTTTTTTCTCGCTCTTTTATTGGCCTTATGGCTCAGTGCCTTAATTTATTCATCATACAGTGTCTTTACACCACTGGTTTCTATAATTTATACTGTGTACTGCCTGCATCCACTGCTTCGTTGTATTTAATTCTGTTCAGTGTTTGGGAATACAGTTAGTATGAAAGGCAGTATATGATATAGAGTTGTATTATATTGCAGAGAGATACAACAGCATCTGCTGCTAAATATATAAATATTCTAACAGCAACACTTCAATAAAGGAAGTAATTTGGGCTAGTTTTAAACAGAAATAATATTCTGTGATAAGATGTATAAAATGAATTGTGAAGCAGAGCTTAGCGCCTTCGTGGATATGGGTTAATCTGCAGCACAAGGTTTATTAACTCTTGTTTTTCATATAAATATGTATTTGTGCATGTGTGTTTGTACGTGTATGTATATATATCCTCTGTATGTAATACAGGATTGTTAAAAATCTCTGGTTTTGGAGCTGTGCGATCAAAGGAAGCCACTGCTTTCTTTTTTCTTCTTTTGGTTCATGTTTTTGACAATTCCAAAAATTAGAGCTCTCACCAGGAGAACTTTTCATCTGGCTGTCCTGGCTCACAGGAGTGCAGGCTTCCTTTTACCTCTGCGGTTGTGTGCCTGTGTGCTGGCAGTTTGCTGCGGGCACAACACCTGAGCTGAGCTGCTCTGAACCGAAGCTGCTTGCCTCTCCTTGCAGGTAATCCTAAATCTTCAAGTTAGAAGGCAGATTTGAGAAATGTATCTCATAAAACAAATACCCGTGGCTTTGTTCAAGTCAGAATTAAATTGAAAATTTGATTTGCAAAATTCTGATCGAATAACACTGCTAATACTGTTCTGACCTCCCAGTCGTACATTCCAGAGACTGAAAGTCTTCACCTTTTCAAACTTCTGAAAGCTCAGAGGTCTTCCAACACCTGCAGGATTGCACAACTTGTAAATGCTTGACTTTGATGTAGCGGGTACTTTCTGCCAGCGGGGAGACCTGCAGGGCTGTGCAGACTTTGAGACCAATCCATGTCTCAAAGTTGAGGCAATCTGTATTTAAGTGTATTTAAGCTGGCAAAACCAGTTGAGCATGGCTTCTGCTCAGGACCAGCAGTAGTATTCTTTCCTAGCACTATCCCCCAACAGCGATTCCAAAGGCTTGTGACTGTGGCTAAACAAGACACTATTTTAATGGTGAAACCACAATTTGTTCATTCTGGCTTTCTTCACTTATTTAATTTGGCGTTCTTTGTCCAGGCTGTTGCTGTCAGTACTCCATGAGCTGAACTAGAATGAGAGGCAGCTATTTAAAAGACATAATTTAAACATGAGGGCGTTGGTAATAAAATGGGTTCATCTGTGCAACAATATTACATTTGCTATTGTATTTGATTACTAATGAATACAGAGTATTCATCTTAGCAACAAGTGGAAAAGGGGAGGAAAAAAGTTTTGTATTAAATCGATGAAATGATGAAGTGAGTCAGCAGAGGCTGTTTTAGTATTCAGAATGCAAAATGTGCAGCTCATAACCATGAAATTTACTGTACCTTTTATAAACATATTTTGATTGTAAATGTGTGTGTGAGAGAAAAACGCTTGGTTTTTAGGTAGAGATGGACAGCTAATTTTTTTTAAAAACTATGACATTAATGGCTGGGACTGTAATGCCCCTGTTATTCAATCTTGAAAAAGTTTGCTTACAGTTCACTTCTAATGGCTCTTTCATACCATTATCAAATGACTGATAGTCTTTGCAAGCATTTTAGCAGCTTTCAGATCTGTTATATTTTTAATTAAATTGGCTGTGAATTGCGTAAGTAGCAAAGGTTGACAAACTAGCACTCAGTGCAGCATCGCTGTTTCTTATCATAGCTGTCACAGGACATTCATGGTCTTGCTTTCTTTAAACACTTTATGGTTGTTTTAAACTGCATCAGATGTTGACTTGGAACAGTAAGTAAACAGCTCTGGAGAGCGGGATAGGATATTGCAGAAATACCCCTGAGGTGCTCCCGTGGAAGCAGCCTGGTTTAGAGTGCATGGGGCTGTCTGACCTCCACGCTGCCGGCAGAGGCGTGATGGCTGTGGCTTTGTGGAGAATGTGGTATCTGTCCTTAAAGCTAAAGGACTTGTGTGTATTGTACATGTGCACTAGCACCATGCCCTACTTTCTAGCTGGAAGATGTCAGTAAGGTCTCTTGAGCTTACTGTCGGACGTGTTACTGGAACAACATCAACAGTCCCCCCAAGGAATTGCAGATGTCCCTTAACCACCTGCAGGCTGGTACTGTGGCAGCTGCTTGCTTGCAGAGAGGAGGATGAAAAATTAGAGGCCTTAGCCTATATTCCTGTGTCATCATTTATTTTAAAATATGTTCCTGCGAACGCTGCCTTTGCTGTCATTACCTCTTATGATTCTTTCTGCTAAGCCCCTCTTCCCGTTCCAAACCAGCAGGGCAACGCTGCAAACGTAGGAGAATGTAACTCCTGTTATGTTAGTTTTGACTGAGACGTTGCAAATCAGCCTCCCTTAGACCAAACTAGTTCAGCCTGCCTAAAACCATAGGTACCATCAAGGAGAAATCATGCTGTGATTAAGTGTTTAGTAAATGCTGAAGAAAATAAACTAGTATTTGGTATTTTGTACTTAAAGTGCACGTGATCTAAGGATGAATAATGTATGGGCCAAATCTGGAAGGCTTTGTCATCTGTCATGACTTGAGCCTGGGAAAGGAGACCAGAAGACCAGACTGGAGTCTGGTTTTCACACAAGAAATCACTGTTCTTCTCCCATATGCTGCTGTGTCCCTTTCTGTGCTGTACAATACACCTTGCTTTCTAAGAATAATGTAACATTCTTCTTGAAAAAAACAAAAAGCTGTGATCTTTAGGACAAAGAGCACAAAAATTAAGGTCTGTTATTTGCATTCTCACCTACTTTCACTGAGAATAGCAAAGCACACCTTTGAGGGCTTCAGCACAGGAGGAACCCGTGTCACCCCTCCAGCTCTTCTACCACCCTGTGGGCTGAAAACCCTGTGGGCTGCTGGAGTCAATGAAGAGTTACATATAGATGATGTCAGCTGCTGCTGGTTTGTCTTGTTGCAGATCACGAGTCCAGTTTCAAATTGATTATTTATGCTACTCTCAGTTCATACTATTTTCCCCTCTTCCAATGCTGTTCTCCTGAATGCCCAGGCTTTCAGCTGTTACCCTGCACACTATGTGCTTGTCCTAATGACGGTCTCTTTAAATCAAAAGTACTGTTGATGAAGCAAGAAGATAAGGGATTCTGGAATGGGTTCAGTGTCACTGTGCATTCAGTGTTACAAACACTTAAAGCAATAGCTGTACAACCATGTATTAAAACTACATGTAAGTGGGAGCTTCCTGCAGTCCCTTCGCAGTCTAGAAGTTTTATTTAGATTGAACTGTGTGCATTATTGAGCCTCATCCACTGCTGTATCTGAACATGCCCTCGTGTGCTCCTGGCAACCCTCCTCTCCCTTCCAGGTTGGACTTAAACCCTTTTCTTCATTTTAGTTCACCTGGACGCTTTCTTTTTGAGCTTCTGCTGTTACTTGGCCCTTGTACCTGGTGTCAGTTGGCACGACAGTTTGCCTGGGGCTTTGGTCAAAGAACTGTGATATTTTCCCTACAGGCGTAGCAGGCACCTGACCTGCTTCTCTGCTTGCTCTGGGGTGGGTGGTGGCGTAAAAGCCACTTGTTCCCCATTGGAATGCTCTCCAGTGGCTCAGCACTGGGGGAAAGCTCTTCAAAGAGCTACTGTCTCTCAGCTTTAAAGTATCACCTGTCAACCCCAGGCCTGGCTCAGAACAGCAATGAAGTGCTGGGAAATTCAGGCATATGCAAACTTAATGTCTCTGAAGAATACAGACATTGTAAGCTAAATTCAGCCTCTACAAAGGCTGGCTCCAGCTGAAGGGGTCAGACCCCTCCCTGCTTCAGAAGGGTGGCAGTTTGTGCTTAAATGGATTAGCAGCTATCCACATCCTCTTGTTAGCATTGCAATTACAAATCAGTATAACATAAAAGCTTGGTATAATTGTGCTGGAAATGAAAAATATCTCTTTATGTTGCACATTTCACAGCCACATTAGACTTGCAGAGCATTGTGGCAATGATTACTTTTTGCTGAGGGGGAGAGAAAAAGATAAATGACTTCTAAATCACCACATGACTCAGCCTGCAAGCTCTGAGTTTATTTGTAAGACATTTATCTCCTTGTATACTCACCAGGAAAAAAAAAATTATCATTTAATTAATAAACTTAATAGCCTGAGGTATTCTGATCAATAAAAAATAGTATGAGAGAACAGGGCCTGATGCAATGAAATATTGAGTTGTCTGCAGACAAACGCATGATTTTCTTTAAAACTGATCATGCTCCTGCCTAATTAGCTAGGGGAGGCTGCATGGTAAGATGCATTGCTCTGCTGAAAATCAAACTGATAGGCTAGCCTGAACAAAAATTTGAAATAGCTCCTTGTGCCTTGGAACAATTTCTCCTTTATGTTTTCTCTGTATGACCTTTTGAGCTTTTTTCCCTGCTGGCACTGAGATACTGAACTGTCTTCCACTGAAGCCAATGGGTGTTTTTTCCACTGACTTTAGCAGACCCTGGCTGGGTTGAATTCTGCTGCTGATGGGGCCTGACTCGCTGCCTGCGCCTGTTGTGACATTAGATCAAAGCCCCATTACGGCTCTGCAATCCAGAGTTACCATGCTGGCTCCAGGGCTTAGCCCAGATAACGCAGAATAACCAACAGCAAGATGTGCCCTGGTCTCCTGTTTCCAGCGGCTCAAACGTGAGCAGCGGCAGCTGCCTGGCAGGACGGGGGTTGTTTGCTTTATCTGCAGCTCCACCACGAGCCCCGTTATGATTTCACTCTTTGCCGAGGCAGCCAAGGGCTGATCTAATGCAGAAGTGGTTGCTGGGGGAAATATGCAAATGTGTCTTTTTCTTTCCATTCAATCTGTACTAAAAATGTGTCCTTAAAGAAAAGACCTATGGATATTGGATACTTTCTTCATAGGCATGCAGGAACAGCAGGAATTTTTCATCTCGGTTTGCATGGCAGCTTTATAGTGGCAGGTAGAAATGGAAGCAATACACCTCTTTTCACAGACAAATGCATCTAATTAACTCCACATGTCATTTCTGACATCAGTGTTAAATGGTGTCTGGGTTTTTAATTTGAATATGCTTTTGACAGATTGCGTTACAAGAAACAGTGCTGTGGACACCATGACTTGATTGTGAATTGGTTCTTCTCGATTCATGCTTCCTGCCTTGAAAATACCAGACCCCTCTCTGTTCTCTCACCACTGTTGGATTCGGTGTCTCCTTCAGTCATGCTGCGCAGCATCTGGTTGGGCATCAGATTAAGTTGAAAGTGAGAGAAAGAGAACATAATGGAGAATAGAAAAACACATAAAGACAGTGAAGGATGGCCAGGATGGTGATGTATCTCCTTCAGGAGCAGCAGATCATAGCTGTGACAAGTATGCTGGCCTCAGTATAGTTGTGACCGAAACTGAGTATCGGGAGCAAAAATGAGCACTCTCCCCACTTTCACTGGAACAGGCTTGACCCCTTTTGTTTTCACACTGCCTCTTTCTGAAGCTCCACAGTGAGGTGGAAATATTAAAGTCAGTATTATTCACCTTATTTTTTCACATATTCAATGCAATTCTAAATGTGCCAATTATGATCTACTCCTAATTTATTCTGTGTTAATCACAATTCTGAGACTACATGCAAAGCTGTCTTGTTTGGATGAATGCAGGCTCCTCAATTTTTGTCCTGTTTTTATCAACAGCAATTGATACAGGTTTCCAAACTACGGTGTGAAACCTCCCATTTTCTTGTGCTGAGCTTACAATTACGGAAGACCTGCAGACCCCAATTATCACAGTGGGTCAAGGGACATGCTAGTGAATAAGAACGATGCTTATGATCTTGATGCTGCAAGATATGGTCCTCCCCTGCTGGAGGACCCCTTAAGTGCCATGCATATCTTCTTTGTTGAGGCATAAAAATACTAGAAAGAATATTAAATGTTCATTAGCCCCAGTCGTAACATGACAGTGGAAAAGTCTCATAACAGGAGAAGCTTCTGAAGATGCAAGAGAAGGGACGCTAAGATTGAAGGAAGTGTTATTTTCCTAAAATTTGTCAGAATGTTTGATTTTGAACTAGCAGATAATATTTTCAGGAAGAATTTAAACTAATTTGTCATCATCTTTCTCTAGTTTTAATCCAGCTCTGCATGCAGTATTCTGACTCACACTATGACTTAATTTCTCATTCTGTACTGTGCTCACTGCCATAATATGTGAGCCTTCAGATGTCTTCACTCAATCACTTTAATTAAAGCAAGAGTCCTTACCCTCAAATGTGGACAATGAGGAACACACAGGCAGCTATGCTTGTTAGGCTCGGAAGGTTTTTTAATTATATATGCGCCTACTGGTATTCAGTGCAATCTCATTTTAGCATTTAAGCAAGTGATCAGCTTAAGTGAGTTCAAACAGATCTTAAGCATATGCTCAGTATTAAGAGAGAACTTAAATGCCCTGCTGAATGGAGATGTGAATCATCTTCTGATTTACTGACAAAATTGTTAGCTAGTCAAAATGCCCTTCCTTCCTAGAATCTTATTAGATGAGTTGGAGATAATAGCCTTTTTCTACTGGTGCCAAAATGAGCACAAGATCTGTCTTCATGTGGTAAGCAAGGGCTTAGTGCAGCAAGCTGGTACAAACTATTTTGCTTTTTTTAGGTTATTCTTGGCCTTTCCCTCTCCCATTATTAATGAATGAACATGAAATGCTTCACAATATTAACTTTCAGGAGGCTTTTTAGTTGTGAACTGGGAAAGAAAATTATTTTCACACTAATGTATTTATCCAGATTTTTACTGATGCCCCAAAAGCCCAGAGATGAGCTAGAGTGATGAAAGCTCTCAACTTGATCTGTGTCACAGAAATAATCCACAACACAGTATTTATAGCTTTTTTTAATGTTCTCAAGGCTGTGTCCTGAAATGTCTCCAGATCCTTGGCACTGCCGTGAGCTCAGAGAGCATTGCCTGTAAGCAGCGATAGGAGGCAGTGAGCTCCCAGCCTGCAGGCTCAGCCTGGCTGTAAGGCAGCTGGTAGAGTCCTACCAGTGCTTTCCTGGAAGCAGGTTGGCCCCATCTTGGCTCCTAAGTCATGAGAAGGTGCAGAGGGAGGTCTGAAGGGTGCATTAGCTCAGGTGGAGCACCATGCGAAGGTTTGGCCCTGGATGATTGCCCAGGGATAAAAGTGCCCACCTGATAAAGAATTTCTTCACGACTTGGCCGAGTGGACCAAAGCCAATCCAGGAGCCCAGTGACATTTGACAAAGAGAATGAGTAAAATCAGACCTGAAACAGGTTTTGAAATAAGATCAGATCATGAATAAATGCAGTGTGGTATTGGTTATAAGTGGAAGTAGTGGAAACAGGATGACAGCAAAGAGTTTATTTTTAACTACTATTTAGATTTTCCAAAGTGTAGTAAGAACCAAGGGCTGGTAAAAATTCAAGGGTGAAATGTTACAATATTCAATGTTCTCGGAGGGTAGATAAAATACTAGAGAGAAATAGTGTGATAAGAAAAAACTTATTCTATCCAGAAATGTTAGTTTATACTGTTAGCTAAATTAAGCAGTTATTATTTATATGTTCTCAACTTATTGGCTTATTTAATTTTTTTTAAGCTTTCAGAATTTGCTATGGGGTGCCCTCAATTTGAGTGGCAACAGTGAAAGGTTTATGCTCTGTAGTATGCTGGCTGTTCTGCTGGCAAAGTAAACAGCACTTTAGATAAGATTTGGACTTGCAGCTTTGCTTAATGAGGACATTATCTTTCAGGGCACGGATTTGCTCATGTAATCAAGTAGTCCATGCATATCCCTATTTGTTATAAAAATTAATATACAAAATAAACTCTATTTATGTAGCTATATGTGCAAGTTATATTATGTCAGTGTCCCTGTCTGTGTAACTTCATTATAACATTACTCAGTAGCTCAGAGAAGAAATGACAGTGAAGCTCTGTGGCATCACGTGGGTGCTTCAGATAGAGAAGAAAATCCAACAGTCCTGATAGGAGAAGAACTCACGTACTGTATCCTCACATGCCTTTCTACTGGTAATGCTCTCCTCCGCAGTAAGCTTTAGATGATGTGTACAGCACAAAACGCTTAGCTCTAAACTGAGGTTAAAATCAGTAAGGAATAGAACATAGGAAATTGTACAGTGTGGTATTTGATGATAAAATTAAATTGGATGCTTGTAAGAAGAAAAACAGCTATGCCATATTGCTGCGTGGATGCTGTTATCTACGTATGTGTTCATTTTTCTTAATGCTAAAATAATGCTGCAAACATGCACTGAAAAGGAAAATAACGTCAGATTTAGTCTGTTCAACAATGCTGCTCCTTTTACCACAACGATGGCGCAAAGCAAGAGCTTTCTCACCATGTTTCCCTATTAATGCAAGAATGATGTTAATCACAGAATTTTCTAGGTTGGAAGGGACCTTTAAGATCAGGTCCAACCATTAACCTAATACTGCCAAAACCACCACTAAACTGTGTCCTTAAGCACAATGTCTATCCATCTTTTGAATACCTCCAGGGATGGTGATTCAACTACTTCCCTGGGCAGCCTGTTCCAACGCTTGACAGCCCTTTCTGTGAAGAAATTTTTCCTAATATCCATCCTAAACCTCCCCTGGTGCAACTTAAGGCCATTTCCTCTTGTCCTATCACTTGGGAGAAGGGACCAACCCCCACCTTTCAGACATTTGTAGAGAGAGATAAGGTCTCCCCTCAGCCTCCTTTTCTCCAGATTAAACAGAGTTCCCTCAGCTGCCCCTCATAAGACTTGTGCTCTGGACTCTTCACCAGCTTTGTTGCCCTTCTCTGGACGTGCTCCAGAATCTCAATGTCTGTCTTCTAGTGCAGGGCCCGAAACTGAACACAAGTCACGCTTAAATGACACTATGTCTTTTTACCATTCACAGACAATCATAGAATGGTTTAGGTTGGAAGGGACCTTGAAGATTGTCTAGTTCCAACTGCCCTGCCCTGGGCAGGGACACCTTCCGCTAGACCAGGTTGCTCGAAGCCCCATCCAGCCTGGCCTCGAACAGCTCCAGGGATGGGCCATCCACAACTTCTCTGGGCAACCTGTTCCAGTGTCTCACCACCTTAACAGTAAAGAATGTCTTCCTTATATGTAATCTATATCTCCTCTCTTTCAGTTTAAAACCATTACCCCTCATCCTATCCCTTTAGTCCGTGATAAAGAAAAACCAAGAAAAGCAAAAGGAAAGAATCATGAGATCCACCCGTTGCCCTCCTATGCAGATAGGGAAGCCATGGACCAGCCTCAACCTATCTTAGAGGCGTTTGATAACCTGTAGAGTTCATGCAGTTAGATATCTGTCATTCTACCCATGCTACGGAATGCGCAAGGTGTGTTATATGAAAGTGTTCTTTGTTTTACAATAGCTATTTGTGTAACTGTAGTTGCATAGTGACCAATAAGGCAATGTGTTCTCCTTTTGTTCCAGGCCTATCAATAAATGTGCACTTTTTCCTAATTTTTTTTTTTAAATTCAAATAGTGTTACACTGATTGAGGTTTTCTTTCCTAATATAAAATGTTCAACCAAAAACATTCTTTAAAAACTCTAGTGATGGAAAATATAAAGCAAATTTTGAAAATTTGCTCATTGTAAACCCCTTTGTCTTTGGAGTGCTTCATAGCAGATCATTTCCAGGTAATTATTATGTGAAAAACATAACACCTTTTTGGCTCATACATATATGGAAGAGATGCAAAGCCAACATAAAAAGAATTTTAATTGGTTTGAGATAGTAGCAGAAAATTATTTTCCTTCACTTGTAGAATAAAAAAATAAATTAAGGTGTCTCAGCTATTAAATTTGGGAAAGGAGTGCATATTTCAGTACTGTAGTTAGTCATGTGAAATACAAAAAAATGTTAATTGAGATAGGCTTGTGAAGTGAAATTAGTTGCAAGTGGACTGCAGATGAGCACAGAGATTCTTAGGATGTTGCACCTCAGCCATACTTTGAGGTTAATTCATTAAAGATAATTGCAATGTTAAATAGTTCCCTATAAGGAATTACTGCTACAGTGGTCTAACACTTCTAGTCTGATTGAATCAAATGCTGATTATTAATATTCAGATTTATGTTATGCTTATTTATGTACTAGCCATGCTGATTACTTCCTTGACTGCTGATAATCTTTTCTGTCAAGGGTGACAGCCCTTCAGTCACCTGAAAACAAGGGCTTGGATGAGGGGAACTTAAGCAAGAGGAACTGCCCGTTCCTGTCCTTGTCTCCTTATCAATAAAGTCTGTGTTTAAAAATAGGATTTAAAAATAGGAGCAGTTGAGGAGTCTTTCAAAGCTTCATAGCTGATTAAATCCTCACCAATAACTCTAGAGTAAATGCAAAGTATTTGTTGTAGTTCTCCAAGTGGACTTAACAACACTTACGTACCACTGCACCCAAAACTCAAACAAATGGGCTCTTGGCATGGATGTAACATCAGTGGGTTTGCAGCCCAAATACCCAAATTGTGGTTTGGGTGCCTCTGGAACCTGAACATGGCTTGTTGGACTCCAGTCAGCAAGACAGATCCATGGTTCTTGGGAGCAAGGAGAGGAGGGTCTGGTCTTCCTGGCTCTGCCCCATCTCCCACTGGGAAGAGGCCTTTCGGTGTGGCTGGACACGATATCCTTGCCCTCATCCAGGAGGAAGGCAAACCAAACAATACAGGATACACTCTCCATTGTAGAAGCAGAATACCAAAGTGAGTTGGACAGATGTGAAAAGAAATGTTGTTTTACATCAGAAAGCCAAATAAAAATCTATAGCCTGTTACAGATTTCTTTTGCTTTCCTTTATTTATTACTGTGACATAAGTGTTCTCTGTATCTATTTACTCTTACTTGGGGTCTCAGGCTTGCATATTTCATTTGCCCAGATGGCCTCCATCACTTTGTGAAGGATGATCTTTCTGTGCTGAAAAGGTATGTGTGCCAGGTCCCATGCATGTTATGACTTATTTATTGCCTCCCTGGCGGCGTGCTGTCGCCAACAGGCGTATAATTAGAATAGCTCAGGCTGGAGACCTGTGGAAAGTCTGAGTACTGTCCTAATTGGCCAGTGAGTGCTGTAGGTTTGTGCTTGAATCCTCTACAATTTCCATGATAGGAAGCTCAAGTTGCTTTCTTCAGTGATGTATTTATCTTTTATTCTTATAAAAAGAGGATATCATTGTATTTTGGATCTGTTCTCATTTGTGTTGACTTACTTGATGACTTGTTATTAGAAACAGCCGGCTTTTGCTTTTAGAGAAACTTCCAGTCATTTAAAAAGAACAGCAATGTATGTCTCTTTCTTCTGCAGCTCCTACCCTGTACAGAAAGAGAGAAAGCGAAAGGAAAAAGTGAAAAGTAAGAATAGGAGAAATGTTATCAGAAACAGCTAAGCCAACAGCATAATCTGCAAGTTCTGTGCGTACCGTTATGATATCTGCAACATAATTATCAAGCTTAAGTTAATTAGACTAATGCTTAGAAAATCTGGCATGGCAGATTGTGGTAAGTAATTATATATACCGATTAAAAGATGTAATACACTGTGAGCAAAGGCAAAAAGAAAACTCCATTTGATACAGCCAGTGAACATAGACAATTAAGAAGTCAAGTAGATGAGCGCTGACAAAGATACTGAACTTTGTGGAAGATGATGGGCAAAATGCCAATTTTCCAGTGAAACAGATTTTACATAGTATCAGTTAAACTTTTGTTTTATGAAAATCCATGCTACTGTTTCCTAACTGGAGTATATGAAGGGCCACTTGGTTTTTGCATAAGGATTAGCTGACATGAATACAAGGGTAATGTGCAAACAAGAATGTGACATTAGAGTACTAGTTTACATATATATAGAATTTGTGTAAATGGCTTTTCTTAAAAGCAATTCACAAGATGTCATACGAGAAATAAAGCTGTGAAGACAGTGTCTTCTGCAATTAAATGTAATGTAATAATGCTTACAGGTCAGAATGAATGGGGAGAGCTTGTGCGCTTTGTACACTTCAGTACGCGCACAGGCTAAACCCAGACTGAGAACGTGATAGTTTTTGTAGATTTTGCTTGAAGGCTAGTTTAAAAACTAAACAAACCAAAAAAACCAGAGAGGAGAGAAAAATGTAGCAGTAGACCTTCTGTGGAAGAAGTTCTGGTTGCAAAGTACCTTGCTCTAACTTCAAATTGTGTCTAAATGTATAAAATTATTTTGCAAGTCCTCCACAAAGCATGTGTCTGTACAACCTATTCCCCAATCAACCCCCTCCTGAAGAACGAGTGGGAACTTCAGGTCTGGCAAACTGAGACGAAGCAATCCCATGCTAGATCCATTATCACAGTATTTAATCCACAAGTATTTGACTGAGCTTCTCAGCTGAGCCACGTGTTTTATTCATATCCGCTGAAAATTGCTTTCATTTCTATTGATCGCGTTGCTTCCTAAGGCATGAACAAACTGAATGAACTGAAAGCATACAAAATTACTTTTTGTCTCTGAAAACTAGTAATGTTGGGGTTGCCTTTTCCATCTTGGTGCCCTTCCTACCTTCCATCCCCCCATGCTCGTGTGATCACCCCATCCATGCAGTGTAGGATTTTTCTGTAGCACTGAAGCATGTTCTCTGAGTTATGGTGAGAGAAGGTGGTGATCGGCTGCCAGGGTATACTCACAGGAACAGAACTTGCAAAAATATTGCAAACAAAAAAAGTCACTTTTCCAGATGAATATTTCTAAAATGTCTGTGCTCAAAGGTTTGAATATTAATTCTGTCCGAAAGCAATGATACTGAAGTCTACATGTTAAATAATAATTGTTATGCAAATGCCATCAGTTCAAGATTCCTATACAGAAGCATGGGGATGTCTGGGAGGCTGTAGCATGGGCAATGGCAACTGTTTTTTTCTAAGCAATTTAATAAGATTTTCAATGTATTTTCATCAAACACCTTCCTACTAGTAGAAGCCATCAGCCTTAATTAACTGCAAAATCTATTCAGCTAAAATTAATTTTCCCCAAATTCACAGTCCCTTTGCTGGAATTAATTGCAGAATATTGTATTCCCAGGCTATTATGCCATCCCTGTTCTTCAGCGTGGGCATTATGTGGGTACAACTGTGGTCTTGTTTCCTAGAAAAAGAATTCAAACAGAAGGCCAACACTGCAGGTTGGAAGAGGAGCAAATAGATTCTTCCTGCTCAAAGTGAAGGCAGCCTGTGCCCCTCTGCCTTCTCAAAAAGCCATTGTTATCCCAGCCTGAGTATCAGGCCCCTTGTCTGTGACTTTGTTCTCATTTGATTTAGTGTATGAATTAAGGGTTTCATCTGAGGAGTGAAGGAGCCTGCTTGAACAATACCAAACTCTTCCTCGCTTTTCCTCCTCTTCCCTTGTCTGGATGTTTCTGCTAACGCTGGGAAGACAATGCAGCAGGGACCTCTTGCACAGCTTATACCACTTGCATCCACCCATCCCAAACAGAATCTTGGACCGTATTCTGCTATGGGTAACGTATCTTTGTGAAGTTTGTACAGTAGGAAAAAAATCAATCGGGCCAACCCCCATGTGATGTCCCTTAAGGGAACTTCCCACATAAGCTTTATGGCAATATTAATTGACTGGAAAAATTGGAAGAGGTGATTGACCATCTGAAATTTCCAATTCTGCTCCCATATCTGGGTCTAGAGCCATCTGCTGCCATTGTAACATTAAGAAGTGTGAGCCTCTGCTGGTTTTTACAAATATTCTAGGCATTGAAGATATATTATTTTTTTTTCCTTTACTGCTACTTTAAGAGATGAATTTGAAGACTCTGGGGCATTTGCCCTTGACAAAGCTTGTCTGGTTCTTATGCCACTAGGTCAGTGGAATATCAATAGATTCTTAATGTAGTCTGTCTTTTAGAGTTTCTTTCATTTCTCAGAGCAAGAGTAAATGTCATTCATATTGGCAGGTTATAATGGGAACATTGAGATACTAATTTTTAAAAATATACACAGCTTCTTTTAAGTCGTCTTGGTCTCCCTCTCGTGTGTCTTCAGTGTGTCTATTGCAATTACAAGGTTAGATATCCCTTAAGATGCTTGAAAAGGTAATTTTGTTGTCTTTTCTACCCCATGCCTCAGTGAAATATTCATGGTATGGCTCAGGTATTGGGATTAGGGTTTAATGTTTCGTTGCATCGCCATCTGTTTTGTTGTTGCAGTTGTTGTTTTTTCCCTTGGTGGGGGGTGAGGGAGCATGGCATATGGGTCCAGGCCTGATCTAAAAGATGAGTACTGAATGCGCAGGAACAGAGTAGCTCCTCTGAACTGAGCTATTTTCTTTTTAACATTAGAAGTCTTTCTGGTGAAAATCTGCCATTATGCATGTAGATAATCAGTGGTAGACTGGCTCTGTGTCTCCTCAAAGGCTATGAAGCCACATTAAAGTAGGCTTTTATATTATAAGTAAAGTTCATTCATTTAACTAAGCACAGACATTGAAATAAAGCTCCTCACCGAGACAAAGGCATTCATAAGTTCCAAGGAGCATTCAGTAGTGTTTTCCAGAGTATTGTGGGGGCTCAGTAGCAAAGGGCAGCGAGGAGAAAGGCTAAACCTGCAAGGGGATGCAGAGCACCAGGAGCGCTTTGCTGTGGGTGCCTGAGTCCCCTGGCCACAACCAGCCCCAACCGCGCAGCTCGTGGTGGCACCACTCGGCCCCCGGGCCTGGGGACAACCAGTGACACAGAGACCTAACAGGGAGAACATCTCGCAGGAGGAGCAGAGTGGGTTTCTCTACAGTGGGTTTTTCACAGATGAGTTTTAAGCTCACTTGTGACTTTATTTTTGCTGCAACGAGAGCGTTTGGCCCATAATGTTTTACCAGGATTTTTCAAATCCTTTTTGATCATCTTGCTCTTTTTCCGCATTTCCCTCTTACTGCTGTTGATTTAAATGTCATGACATTTTAAACATGACTTATTATAACAAAACAGTGTATAAAACAATATGCTGCATAATAAATGCAGCTGTATTTTTTGGTGTGAATGTTAAATGAGAGCAATTTATTCCTCAATGTATTTTAGTACCTACTTACTGCAGGGTATTGGCTGCTTAAATCCCGGGGAGGCAATCTCAGAGGCAGGTAGCCTTGCGTATGCAAGGCTGAAAGCTAAAAAAGTATTTGAGGGATGCCTGGGGGAAAAGGCCTCCCTAGGGGTGTAGCTTCATCCAGGAGTTCCGTGACCCTGAGTGCTGTGGGGAAAGCAGATAGGACCATCCTGGGAAGGTCTGTTGGCAGGTGAGGGGCCCCCTGAGAAACGCACGCAAAAGCAGGCTTTGAAGCCCCAGTGGTTTGCCTCAAGCATGCAGCGTGTGTCATTCTAGACATCTGAAGTCTCCTTAAAATCCTCCTGCAGTCAGTGGAGAGAGTGACTCAGACTATGAGTTACTCCAGGACACATTGACAGAATGTTTTTTTCTTAATTTCAGAAAGTGTTGGCGGGGAGGGCAGAACTTGTTCAATAGAAATAAGCTAATTTCTCAGAGAAGGAGAAATCTGTTCTGGCCATTGTGGGCTCCTCCAGTAGCTCCCAGAGATGTGGTGAGGAGGGTGAAGCCATCCCCTGGAGATGGGGCCACACTCAGATGCCCCTGTGTGGTGAACCAGCTCTGTGCCACTGCCATGGGACCTGCAGCTGATTTCCTTTGTGCTGGCAGAAAAATACAGAGAAACCAAACCAAATCAACTTCCCTAACACACGTGTCTTCCTTGGCATGTCATGAATCTTACTGAGTATGCTCAGGGCACAGCAAATATTTGTCTAAAGTTAAGAAGATTAGCAGGGGAAGTTCTGACTTTGAAACTCCCTGTGTCGGGCGCCAGAATACATCGGCCTGATACAGGCACCTCGAGGTTATCTCTGCTCTTGGAGTGGGACATGCACATCGCTCTGCAGCTCTGACCTTTTGGGAAAAGGCTTTCAGTCAAGTAATACATGCACCTGCATGAAATTCTTGAATCACTGACTCTATCCTTGATTAAAGTGCTTTTCTTCGATTAAAAATAGCCTTTTTCCAAATGAGTAATGTTGCATGGCAGCCTGTGCACACAGGATAACGTTTCCTCCAACATTATCACGTTGATGACATTGCCATTTCTTACCCAGGTCTCTGTGCCACACATTTCTCTTGTGTAGGCAGCCATCTCCAGCAAATGCCATTTAGGAAGCTCCCCACAATCGCTTCCCAGGTGGGGAAGACTGCAGAAGTGTTTATGACATTATCTGCTAACTAGGAGCGTAATGGGCATGGTGAAAATGTATCCAAACACCTTTACAGATTCTTGCCATGATTCATATCAGCTTGTAAATAGCAGTTCTCCAAGTCTTTGGCAGGACTTCTTACCCCAGTGGATATTCCTTCAAGTATCTCCTTTGTAGTGTGCTCACTTTCCAAGAATTTTATCTCAGTTGGAGCCAAACTGGAAGTCTGTCAAGATTTGAGCTCTTCAGAGTGCAATCTACATATTTCACCGAATGGCAAATGTGCTTTCTACACAACTGTTGTTCTGCTTGTGGGCTTACTTGTCTTTTATACTTTCAAAAGCAAATTTCCTAGGATGCCTTTTGTATTTATTCTTTTTCTTGTTTTTGTATGCAGAATTGTTAGAAAATAGCGTTTGTAGAGTTTATTTTAGCAAAGCACTTAAACATATATATGCTTAAGGGTTTTACTTAACCTTTATGTGTGTTTCCACAAAATTCTCTTCATCTGAGCGCTTTGCTAAAAAGGGTGCAGTTACTCATGTGTTCATGTGAAGTGTGAGGTTCAAGTCTTTCCCCAAAGTACAACAATAAAACTGAAAAAAATATTTGCAGTCACTATGACAAAGAGTCAATGGGAGAAAAAAACCCCACGACTCTCTAAAACACAGCTTTGATAAACTGAGATTTCTAATGGAATATATGTTTCGTAGGAATAGTATCAGCATCTGTGAGGTAGCAGTGTATTTCATGTGGAAGTGGTAAAGTAATTGGAGAAGGATTTTCCAGTAGATAGTTAAAAAATTATGTTGCATATAGAATGCAGGCAACTTGAGCTGCTTCTCCGTCCCCTTAAATAACTCAGATTTAATGCAACAAGTGAAAAACACCCCAAAATCAGTGATTTCTGATTCAGACACAGATATCTGTATGATACAAAATATTAAGTCAGCCGATGAGAAAATTATGGGATGTGAGTTCTTTCTGCAGTGTTCACTGTAAATTAAAGCAATTAAATTACAGCGGTACTGTAGCTGTAATTAAATATGGAGACAGGCCCAGGGATGCAGAAAGCACTGAACTTGCCTGGGCTGCTCAGGATGCAGCGTGGGAGCAATGGGAAAGGTGGCTCAGAGACAGGTCCTGATCCTGCAGCAGCAGATCGGGGGCAACTGGGTCTCTTGCACCGCGTTAACCCAGTATCTTGTAGGTGGTCAAGAGGGAGCATGCCGTGCTTCTCCTCTGCTGTGCTTTTGCCTTTCCTGGAGCCCTGCCTGGAGCAGTTGCAGGGGGAATACCCAGCTGGGACATACCGAGGGCTTGGGATCTCCTGTGATGATTGGTCCCAGGTAGGTAAAAGAGGATTGAGGGCCATGTTGTGTCCAAGCAACAATACAAAGCAGCTGCATCACCCCCAAGGAGCTGCACTGTGTTTCATCCATTTTTCTTTCATTTTACGTTGCTAGTCAAGTTGAGGCTCAAATCACAACTGAAGGCAAATGGGATGGAGACGGGAGGCATGGACTGGCAGAGGAGGACACCCACCAAAAAGCACAGACTCCCTTCAGCAAGGCAGAAGAGGGCGAGGAAAGGATAGAGCATAGCAGGAGCTACAGATAATAGCAGTAAATGTCACATTTAATTACATTATGGCGGGTGGTGGAAATGAAATCTTACTATGAGGATATAAGCTAAATATAAAGAGAAGTGAAAGGAAAGACAGCACTGGGGGAAAAGAGCAAGGGGAGGACTAGACCAGGGAGAAGTAGGCAAAGGAAGGCAATTCAGGAATTAAGCTGATGTAAAGGCAGAACGCGAGGAGGGACAGGTGGTTGGAAGTCACCACCAGGAGGAGGTCCTTAGTATCACCAAAGCGCTGAGGAGCCATAGCCAGCTCAGTCCTTGAGTTTTCCCCCTCCACGGTGGGATGCTCAGAATGAAGCCCCACCACATCTTGCATTCAAGCACATCTTGCCACAGTGCAAGAAAGGGGGCAGGGAGGTGCTGTGGGTGTGTGTTCATCATGCAGCTCTGGGGCTGTAAGGGAGCTGGAGGAAGATATGCATGTAGCAGCCCTGTGATCGTTTTTGTCTCCAGTGTCTGGAAGAGAGTTGCCGCTGGAGAGAGGAGGTGAGACATTCAGCCTCATCCTGGTTCACTTGTTAATCTGACGCTGAAATATCACTCAGCAAATTTTAAGTATGGAAAAGATGCCTGGGTATCCCAAGATGTATTGGTAATAACAAACACCACCAGTTGAGTAATGCCTAATATCTGATCCAAACTGCTGGCAAAAATTTGTTTTGTGTTTTGTTGTGGTTTTTTTTTTGTTAGCTGTTGATTTTCATAATACATCTTATAATCATTTAACCAGTTGAGTTTTGTTGAGTTGCTGCAGTTTGGCATAATTACTCTCCATCAGTATGATTTTTCTTTTAGTTAAATTAATTGGAGGTTATAAACTCTCAACTATCAATGGTAACTATGCATGGAGAGTGAGAATAGTGCTACCTACCATAAAAGCTTTTTTCCCCCAATACTTTTGGCTAGTGCTCTGTATTAACACAGGCTGCTTTTCTGTTGGTGTTACAGCATAAGTAGAACAGGCCATAATATAGATGTTACTTGAAACAACAGCCAGTCCTAGACCCTGGTCCCCTATAGTCTGCTGCATTGAGAACTCTGGGCTCCTTCACAAAGGGCAAGAAGGAGAGGTTCCCCAATGTGAATGTGTTATAAAACAATATTGTGTTTCCCTTAAGAATTGCAGTGATAAAAACATAGACCCATTCGGCAGCACTAACAACTTTAATAAAATAACATAAAGCACAGCTGTCAGGTCTGCCAGCATCTCACACTGGGAGACATGAGTGAGAAAATGAACGCTTTTCACAAGCAGAAATATTCAAAGAGCTCCACTGTTTACAAGTAATCAAGACTGACAGTCATAGATTATTGGTGGAAGAGCATTTTCTGCTTGAGGTGAAAGAAGAGGATAATTTATCAGGAAGCCCAAGAAGTCAGACATCAGTAATGATCTGCTTGAAGAAGGGCATATCTTAGAAATAGTGCATTTATTTGTACTGCAAGGCAAGAAGATGTACTAAGTTATAAACAAGAGTCTTAGTGCTTGAAGAATCTTGAGCAGATACAGTGTGTAATTTCCTGGGCAACTGTGATTAGAGAACTGACTAATGTGTCTCTCACTGCTTGTCCAGAATTTTAAAAGAAAAAGTTAGCATAATAAAGAGATTGTCTAAAAGAAATGTTCATGATCTCCTGTCGTTTCCTTTCCTTTCAGAGGTATCTGAGCTATGCTAATCTGGTTGCTTACCTTTTTGTTAACGCTTGTGCTTCAGAGACACTGCTGTAATACAACAACATTTGGCTTCAGAGAATTTGGGACTTTCTGAGATTTCAGTATCTGGTGTGGTGCTTTTGCATCACCTTTCTCTTATGAAAACAGGCAAAGTACCAGCAGTTTTAAAATAGCGGGTAGCTTGGAGCTCTACGGAGAAGGTTTTATAGACTGCCACCTGCCCTAGCTTCCTAATTCTTTCTTTCACTTACTGTATTGTGTATTTCAGTCTGTATCTGACCAACTTGTGCAAATGTTGTCGTAACATTACTGAGAATAGGCTGTGCTTCCCCTGGCAGTGGCCCTGTGACACCATGGGTGTCCCTGGAAGACCCCGAGCAACACGTATCCCCTTTACTTCAGGGTTTTGCATGAAAGTGACTCTTGTAACCTCATCATGTGCTACTTTCATCTCACTTGAAATAGCAGCCGCTTACCACAACTGGAAACACACACATTTGCTCGGGAAGGGATTCTGAAGGTTCTGGAATCATTCCTTGCAAGAAGGGCAACAGTTGTTTTTTAGGGGCCTTTGGTTAATATGGAAGCCCTGTCCTAGGAACCATAGAGAAGGTAGCAAAAGTATTTTTGAAAGAGTGTGGATGAGTCAATCCTCCACCTCTATTCAGATTGTCTGGGGAAATCTGGGCAAAACTTCTCTCTCAGAAAATTATGTCAGGCAGATGATGTGGGACTCTGGATAATGTTTTCTGGGATTTATTTTTTTTTCAGAAGCAGAATTGTTCTACAGAAAGTATCACAGACTTCAAGCTAGTCTGTGTTTGAATATCTCTATCTGAGTAAGGATGTCAGCTCAAGCTCTCAGCTTTTTCTGTCTGACTGGGGAAAAACAAGGGGAAATCACTAGTTTTTACAGATGGATAGCTGGCAAATAGAGGTATTTTGTCCTTTTGCTTTGAGCAGAATCTTGGAGTGTTCTCTAGATGTGGGAGAGCATTGCTTTCCCTGTGTAATCCAAATTTTCAATAGCATGTCAGATAATGCATGGTAAAAATGCATGGTTGGGACTTGCATGTGTGTGAGAATATGAACACACTCTGAGACACAGAAGTCTCTTAGAAATGGGTGTCCACTGTTATGTCTGTTTCTCACCTGAATTCTAAATCAATACAATTTAATACTGAAATATGTATGTTCTTATTCTGTTAAAGTAGCTTTCCAACTCAGCCAAAATACTATGGATACCATCTTAGCCTACTTTAAAAAAAAAAAATAAAGCAGCTCTTGCTGCAGAGGCCCTCACATGAAGATCTGGATTTGGTTGAAAAGAACCTTCCATAAGAATTCACAAAATAACCAGATGAGACCAAACTCACCTATGATCCCAATATCTTGTCACCTTTGGAGACCACTAACAAATGCTAAGAGAAGACAGGTGCACAGATGGTCCTCTCCGTTGTGCTCTCCAGCCTCCGTTAATTTGTGGCATGCAGAATCCATGAAACAGAGGTGATATCAGCAGCCCTTGACTTATTTGTCTTCCATTTACTGGTGCTGTTGATCTTGAACCTGCATGATGTTTAGCATCCAGAACGTCCTCCAGCAAGGTTATCCATAATTTAAGTATTGTGCTTCAAAGTGACTATACAGTTTGGCTTGTACTGGAGCTGCAGGATGGCGGTAGCAGAGAAGGGTATTTAGCTGCCAGAGACAGTTTTCCAAATCTCCACGGTGGTGGTTAGATAATATCAGAAACTTAAGTGACATTGGGGTGCTAATTGCATATTGTTCTTCAGAAATTACTGACACAGCAAGAAGTTTGAATGCAGAACAGTCCTGGGATCCTGTTTGGGTAGACACGGCAATTTTATACTTAAATCATCTATAAGTCACTTGAACAACGAATACATTGGCCGTGGCAGTGATTTAACACCACGGTCTGTTGTCACCATACCCAGTGTGTCCACAAAACGTGGATGTCTCTTTTCGGTATGAGTGGCACGTGAACGCCTGCCGCGGCAGAGCGTGGTAAGGCTACGCTGAGCACTTTTGTGCCAGGCTGGGGCTTGCTGTGTGGTACTGCGGGCTGCGTACCCGGAGCCAGGGCTGCTGAAGTAGGTTGAGTTTCCAGGCAAGTTTCAGAATTCATTGCTGCTCCCCATATACCTGTTTTAACCTTAAGTCAAAGATTGATTATTTTGAAAGGTTAGCAGTTATGTAGCAAAAGAAACCTTTGCCAGCTTTGAGAAGTCACCGTGGGCTGTGACTTCACACAGTTTTAATTTAGACAACAACAACAGCCACTTCAAGATATGCCTCCTTATTACTGCTCGCTTCAGTTTCTTTGAGCACGGAAAATAAAAACTACAAGTCAAATCTCCCCTTTAGTAGTCTCCTCCTGGAGTTAGCTCTCGCCTGGATTGCACAGAAGCAGAATAGCAAGGGAGAACAGCAGCCAAATCGCGTCACTAAAAGCACTTCTTGCAGGTTAAACAAGGAGACCTTGAGGAACAGGGGCTGCCCTCCCTTGCCTTCTAGCTGTTGCCTGCTGTATCTCCTGCTGATGCCAGGTCGAGTGAGCAAGACATTGCTTTTTTAGAAAAACAGCTCACACCTCAGACAGACAACTGATTTACCACCACTTGGCTTGTCCTGGTGCATCCTCTTGTGACGTGTAAGTGCTTGCAGTCCATGGAATGTACAAGATGATGTATGCTGTTTCCTGTAACTCCCTCTCATTGCCAGTTCAGCTGTGGTACCTGTACACCGTACAGGTGTGTACAGTGGGTGAGAGCAGGCGCAGGGACACAAAGGATGCATCTTGACAGTGTATATGCTGTACCGGTTCCTGGCTTTTTAATCTTTCTCTATAATTCTATAGCGTTACTACAAGATGGATTTATAACACACCTAGAGCTAATGTAACAATGAAGATTTGTACTCTACTAGCCGAACAGTAATACACTTTAATTTGCCTACAGCTACTGTATCATATTGGCATGAAAGGAAATAGTTTTCTAATGCGGCTTCATCTGCTGAGGAGGAAGAAATCTGTGCTGCAGAATGTAAAACTATATAGGACTATAGCTGGCAGCAAAATTCAGAGTAGGAGAAACACAACATGAATATAAGTATTTGTGAGTTGTATGTATGCTAACAATCCTAGTTTATTGCTAAACATGCCATATACAGTAATGCAGTTTGCTTGGAAAGTTCAACATTGCTTCATCTTTGTTTTTTCACTGCTTCATCTTCTGTACTAAAACTTGTCCGGGAATGAAAGGTTTAAATTCGTTCGTTTCCAATTTCATTTGTGACATTAACAAAAAGTCAATATTATAATGTTCTGAGAAGCACTGATGCTGTTAATACAATCTGTGCCGTGTTCTGTACCTAGAGACACACTGGAAATCTCAATACTTAAGCCATTAATGCAAACGTTTCTGCTGTCTACTGTAAATGTAATCTTCCCTTGAGGAGTGGCAGGCGTTCTTTGAGTGTACAAATAGTCACTCAGGTGCTGGCATGTTATATTTACTGTAAAATAGAACTCCCTTCTTCTGGAGAGCAGCAAAGCCATCAGCTTCTCCCTTCTGGAGGGGCAAAGGATGTATTTGAAATTGTCATGTCTGGGATAATATCTCTTAATACTTGCTGCATATGGGCTAGAACTTATTTTTGTGGGCATATTACGGAAGCTAGATGCAAAAGATAAATATTTCACATACCTTTGATCTTTTTACCCCCAAGTAAATCATCAATGAAATACAGTTATGCTTAAAATAACAGGTTTTGTTTCTAGACTGGGGACGTGTCTCGCTTTCAACAAGGGCAAGGAAGAACTAATAACTTACATGCAGGGTGGGAATGTATCTCTTCTGAAAACTACTGATATAAACTGCTGGTGGGAAACAGCTGCAACAAGGCCTTGTTATCACAATAGGTCTTTGATGGGAAAGGTGGCCCCATGGGCAGAGGAAAAGCCAGAGAGATTTTACATAAATTACTGACAAAGTGTCCAGGCAGCTTCTGCATAGCTCGCTCCATGGATGTAATGGGCACTTCAAAATACCTGAGTGTGTGTGTTATCCTACTACCTATCAGCTTTGCATCAAAGACTCAGAAGGTATCTGACCATCAGCTCACAAAGGTGAACTCTGTCACTGCGTATCAATCACCCTGGCACCTTGTGTTATCATCATAAATCCATCAGAGCCAGTTATCTAAACCAGTAACCTTCACCCTTCATCTCTACATCATGAGGTCCCACCATCCTGTGGACACATGGAATAGTTGGATTAGTTGCATACAGGCATGCCCTGAGTTTGACAATAAAACTGGAAAAAAAAATCAACAAATTATTTTTCTTTCTTCTTCTTCCCTCAAAAAAGTTGCAACGACATGACAAAGAGGATTCCTCTGACAAGTGGAGGACAGAAGAAGAAATGGCAGCTGAAGCAGCAATTCTGAAGAAGTATTTTCAGGAAAATTAAAGGTAATGATTTACACATTAACTGACTCCTGCAACACCCAAAACTCTGCTCGGTCCTCCACAGGCTTCTTAAGGACAGAGGAAGAATACGTAGAATGGAACAAAAGAAAAGAAAGCTCTTAGGTTTGTGTTGTTTCCAAAAGGACACAGCATCCTAAAGCATTTATTTCCCAGACAGCAATAAAGAACATATCTGGAAATCAGAATCACCAGTAGTTACCTAAGAGGAATGTCTAACCTAACACATCCTCCCTTTGTGTTTAGAACAGAAAAGAGCCTTGGTACCTCTATGATGAGTTAAAAACTGCTGTGTCTGTGAACGCCCAGATATGTGTATGCACCTAGACATGCAAAATTCCAGCAGAATTCAGACTATGGAGTGGATAAGCAAATGCTAATTTCATTTGGCAAATCTTAAATCATCTGATCAGTTCAACTTTCAAAATTAAGCCTGCTGGAAAACTGCCTGTTCTGCTAAATTTTCCACTGGTGCTAAAAGAAAAAAGGTTTGCAAGGAGGAATAGAAAAGAGAAAACACTTGGCAAACACTAACATTGGTGCTCTAGAAATTGAGAGTTTTTCATTTTGTACCTGGAGTCCCAGAAGCCAGATTCTTCCTGTAGAAATGAGAGATCAATATGAGTTACACTGGGATGTACACTGCTGCAATGATGCCAAAAGCTCCCTCTCCCCTGTTCCCTGTATGTTTTTTTGCCATCATCCAGCACTCTCATTTCTCTGTTATTTCTGACTGTTTCATGTTTCTTCCTCTGAAGAACCGAAATCCCATGAATATCCCTCCTCTCTGCCTGTGACTCACTGCTTGCAGCCCAGCTTGAGAAATCTTGAGTTTAAGTACCGTGTGTATATGGCATGTTTCTGTGGCAGGTCTTGTCTCCCATGTCCTTCTGTCACATCCGTTTGGGCTGGTTCCTTGGACCCTTTCTTTCCCATTTTTCCTTGCATGATGACTGTACTCTTGTCTTCTTCAGTCAAATTAGCCGTGTGGACACTTCTGTGGACTGGAACAGAGAAAGCTGTGTAACACGCGTAATTCCCATCTGTGAAGGAAATTTCTCCTCAGCATCTGGGACCTAGGGATCTTCAGGGTTTGGAGCAGCAGGGTGTGGACTACACAGTCAAGTTCCCACAGTGGCTGCTGGATTTGTATATAGACACTCACTCTTCACCTTCTCAGAGATATGTGTGTCAAAAATGAATTACTTGTCCAGAAAGAGCATATCCTTGGATAATGCGTATGTAAGCACCCTTCTCTAACAGAGGCATTATGTAGTACTTCATCTACGGCATGGCAGCAAATGAACAGTACTTAGGATAAAATGCCACATCCCTATTCCACTCTGATATTGTTCCCCATTATATATTGGGTAGGTTTTTGAAGGGTTTCTTTTTGTCTGGTTAGAAATTAATTGGAAATACTTTCCTGTGGAGATTCTCAAAGGGGTTGGAATTAAGTCCCCACATATCAATAAAGTGTTCTTAGGCTTTTCTGATACTAAACACAAAGCTGGATAGACAGTATAAATTCATTGCTGCAAGCAAATTCCTGGACTTTTATTTCCATTTGTTATGAAAGTAAATCAACATGTGTATGCGTGGATGACCTCTTGATAACTGCCCCATGATATTAAGGTCATTACCTTTCCTAGAACAGACTGGTAAATTAAAGCTTACTGGCATCATTATCATGAGAGTATTTTGTCTAGTACAGGCAGTCCTTCCAACCCTTGATTCCCAACACAAGGCATCACTGTCAATCTCTTCTCCTTGACATTGTTTTGCTTCTGAGGTTTAAGGCTCTGAACCTGAGATAAAGGTATATCTGAGCACCTTCTGAATTCCTCAACTTTTGTCTACTCTCTAACCTTGCGTCTAAAGTGATGAAGATTGAAAACTTTTGGCAAATTAACAAGGTTATATGCAGCCGCCTTTGAAGCTATTTTTGTTTTTCATCTACAAAGGATTTATTTTGCCATTTATAAGTTTACCTGGATGCTATTTGACTTGAGTTTTTTCATGTGGCACAGGGAAAGTCAAAAAGAGCTGAATGTGGGTGTTCTGGAGCCAATAAATGGCAATTTTTAAAGCCTCACACATTATTTTTCTACTTAAATGTTTTGTTCAAAGAAGCCTAGCTCAGCTGCATTAGCCTGGACAGACTGAGCTGTGTTTCAGCTACCCTTACATTTATCACAAGTCCTTCACCAACTGTGACAACTCCTATATGACTTGACTAGGTAGCACCTTTTGCCTGTATTTATAGACTATCTGATCAAGACGGACTTGCAGGTGACTTTTTCCTAAGAAATACTCAAACAAGGCAAGAAGCTCTTGATTCTCTTCCTACTACATTTGCTGGTGCTGATCTCTCTTGGCTGGCTGGGTAGCCGCACCTTAGTGCTTCTGCACCAGTCCCCAGATGATCAGAAATATCCAGCCATTTGCTTGAAGAAATGAACCCCATTTCGCCTTGCTGATTTACACCCTTAAGAAAATACTTGGCTTAAAATTATTCATTCGTGTGTACCGTTGCCTAGAGCAGATGAAACTGAAATCGGTGAGTGAATTTGTGTTTTGCACGCGTTTCTAGTCTTTCACTGCGTGTCCCCACACCACTGAATCCCATCACATTAGAAGGGCTTATCACTTCTTGAATGCCCTGAGCGTGTGCGGGCTCTGCGCTGCTGCTCACGGTGCTGTGCCTGCAGAGCTGAAGTTCAGCAGAACTTCACGTGGCCCTGGAGCAGGACAAGAAAAGGAAAAAAACCCTTTCTATGGAAAGGATATTTAACATGTAATTGCACCAGTTAGTCACTCTCTTGCTTAGTAGCACCAAGGTTTGACCTCACTGAGTGTTAGCAGTCATATGGTCAGTTGTGGCCGGTGGTTCTTTGAGGTGGATCCACAGGGAAAGAGTCCTTACTCAAAGAGCAAGATTTGATGCAGCATCTTAATTTCCAAGGCTATTTTCAGATGCACCTTTTACATTTTCTAACTGTCTATAGCTGGGGAAGTGTTTTGATAGTCTGTTTTGTGCATTTTAAATTACACATGCCAGCAAAAAGGCTAAAGATTAAAAGAGTTACTAACCTTCAGATAGTATATGAAAAATGTTTCTCTTCAAAGGCAGTTTCACTCTGTGTTGTTGTTTTGAAGAAAGAACCAGGCTGCACAAGTTTCAGTAGAAGTTTTCCTGTTTTATGCGTAACTGAAGTAATACCTTTATGCCATTAGAAAAGTAGTCACTCTTAAGTACAATGTCAAAACGTCCCTTTGCATAAAGGGGTTGACAGTGATATTCTGTTGCCTAGTGCTTTTTGAGTTTCAAATATTCAATAGTTTTTAATTGCTTAGCCATCGGAATATTTTCTGTCATTCAACATGCAAAATTAATTTTAAAACCTCTCCAAATAATACAGGCTGCACAGGGGTGCAGGATTTCTCATGTCAGTTCCCCCCTTCATCCCTAGTATGGCAATGTTTCTGGAGAACACAGTCTTTTCAACTTAGAGAATATGAATTTTATTCTTTTTGTTTTTTTTTTTGCCCCACTGTGAAAGAGAGACGATGTTATTCTTTAAGAGCACTCATCCTGTCTCACAGCTGCCTCTTCTGCACCAAGATCTCAGCATGTGTGAAAAGATGCTGATCTATTGACTTCAGCAGGGAAATTACCACGGTTAGCAGCAGCTGACCAGAGGGAATTTAAGCTGCCATTTTGGCTGGCATCTGGTTTTGCTTCAGCACCTCTGACAATCCATGCTGCATGTGTGAGAGTGTGCACCAGAGCAATCCTATCTCTTTCCTATAATTTAGGCAACTATGACAAGATGGCTTGCAACACCTTTCTTTGGCTGCTTTACTGTAAGAAAAGTCCTCCTATTATTTCTGGTGCTTTAAACTGAATAAAACACAAACTGCTTATGCCTTGGAGTGGACTTGGCACACGTGCTGTGTTGCAAGAACACAGCCAGTCTGCCCCAGAAGATGCTGCCCCTGGGCAGTATGGACCAGGTTGTCTCCTGGGTGGGTGCCACGGTGACAACAGAGACACGGCCAGATATTTTCTGCAATAGATGCTCCTCCACTTTAGGCAGCCTGTTGGCAAGCAGAATCACCGTGCAGTTATAAAAACACAATGTACTGTGGACTCTTGTATGGGGAATGGGAGTAGGGGAGAGGATGCAGCAGGCAGGGACCCCTCAGTTGCAGGAGCTTTGGTTTATAAGCGGAGCAATTTTTTGAGTGCTTACACGGGAATAAGACTCAAGGTGGTTTCTGGTCCTGGGGACTTCCCAGAGAGCATTGTTGAGAGCTGTTCATGGCTGCGCTTAGGAGCTGCTTGCATATAATCCCTAAGTAAACACACATCCTAGTAATCAGCTATAGATTTCTCTGCACTCCAGACTTAAGTGCTATTAATTATATCCCCTACTCAGAAGCCTCCAAGAACCATTAATTAGAAAGCAGGAGTGGACGGTTTGCTTGACTGTGTGAAACTATTATGACCTGAGAGTGAAATATAAGCTTCAAAAGAAATATATTTTATGAAGGTCACCTTGGAAAACATCATAACAATCTGTCAGGAGAAGAGAATGCAGCACTCCAAGTGTGCATTTCAGTGTGACATTGTGCTTTAAGTAGTTGGAAATAGCAAAGAGAAGATGAATCAGATCATAGGGTCTATGCTTTTTCACCCAAAATTCTGGTTTTTTCTGCAGTAAGTACATATAAAGTAATCTTTTTGACATTTCAATGGATGCAAGGAAAGTTAATATCAACAGAAATCCAATAGACAAATACGATCGGGTCCTTGTTGGTATTTTTGAAGTGTTAAACATCCAGACCCAACACCTCTGCAGCAGGGAGAAGTTTTATGCACAGGAGTTAAATTATCTCTTCACGGGAAGATGTAAACAGCCAGAAATGGTGCAGCCACTGTGTACAGCAGTAATACCTACTCTGGAAGGCTTAGGGCAAAAGGATCCCCAAATAAATGTGGTGGGCTAATGCACAGCAGCCTCAGGACTGAGATTGATTATTTTTCTGGTTGAAGCATATCATTATTCTCATGAAAACAAAGCGGCAATAGAGTTAGCTATGGTTATAACTGAAATGTTGTCCTCTTGTAGCAGGCCAGCGTAAACATAATGTCCCCTTTACAGCTTTTCCAGGGCTCTATTTTGAGGCTGTAAGTAGTACTGTGCTGAAAGTTATACACCTCATTCTCTGGACTTTCATTTCCCTATAGGTGGCCATTTAATTCAGCTGTTAAGAGTACATGAATTCCATACAGCACTGCTTGGATCCTGTGATTATAGCTACAGTAGAAACGTCATGGCCAGAGACACAGGCAAGATTGTACCACATAAAGGCGAAGCAGCAAATGTGTTACTGTTAGCAAAGAAAGCTGACAGAGAGCCAGATGTTCTCTTAACTTGCACATCCAACAGCCTGAATGCTTCCCTGGGCTATCCATCAAATACCAAGTATTTTCAGTCTGATCTATTCTTGATTCATCATTAAGCTTTATGTGTGTCACATTGTATGAGAGGAAAATGGGGAAAGCCAAGCATAACTGATGGGCATTGTGTCCCAGGACCTGGGATAAAAGAGTCGTGGTACAGGACAATGCTGAGCTTCAAATAAGGATGATAAAAACTGTGGTCAAGTACTTTTATACCCAAACCTGTGCTAAAATGGCACTAATCTCTTGCCCCCAAAGCTGCAAAAGGATGCACTTACTAAGCAGCCAGACCCTCCTTCAAGCAGATTCACAAAACACGTGCCAAGTGATTTACAGGCTGCCATCAAACTGTCAGTCAAGAAGGGCATACAATGGAAATTGTTGCTCAAAATGCCATCAAAAGGGGAAACATATGTTTCAGTGAGAAGAGACAATCAAACAAAGAAGTGGGCGGTTGGGGAGTTGCAGCCACAACAGCAGCAAGGATCCAAGCCTCGTACAACCCTGGGAAACAAGTTCAGGGGCCATGCCCTCGTCTAACAGCTTTGTGTTTAATAAGATGAAATAATTTTCTGAGTATTGAAGCCAGCTCTAAACATGCTCTGAAGTGAAGGTACAAAACTGAAGATACCAAGCAAAAAGCCCACTTCACGCTCAATTATTAGCAAAGGTTTGTATCGTGTTATCCTATTGCTGTAGCTGCTGCATAATAGAACTGCCCAGAGAGACACTCTAACCAGCAACTCAAACGTGACCTCAAAGCTTAAAAGATGCCTTTGTGTGAGTTTCGGTATCTAGGCTGTGTAGGTGGAAAGACATTAATAACTCCTCCAGCAGCAGTAGTTATGTGAAAAAGGAGGGGGGTGATGGACACGGGAAATATATTGGAGTGAGCAAACTTGAGGCTCTGTTGTTTTCCAGGATGTCAGTCGCTAATCAAAAGAACAGGTATTTGCAGGGGTAAACCCAAATGGCCGGTTCGTGTTAGCACCTGGGGCTGCTGCAAGCCTCCAGTTAACACTGCAATAACAATTGTGCTATGAGTTTGTGCAGAGATTTCGCACGTGGTTTTCACAGGTGCAGTTGTCAGACTCTCAGCATTTCTATTTCTCTGCTTGAGGGACACCTTCCAGGTCTGTCATAGCACCTATCACAGGTCTTTTACTAGGATGGACCACCAAGAGATGCATAAAATTGGAGCAGACATGGGAATAAAAAATCCCATTCATTCTCCCGTGTCTGAGACTGGGGACATTTTCAGGGTGATGGTCCCAAATCACTGGTGTGTAATAACTTGGCATTAGGTGGACTCTCACTGCAGGGTCAGGATGGATGAGGGTATACCAAAGACGATTTTAAAAGAGCATTTGCAGGAGCTTATATAAGAGATCATGCGCCCCAAAGACTCTTGCACGAGATTATTATAACAAAATTGATTTGAAGAGTAAGAAGCTGGATTTGAGGACACAAGATGCCCTTTCTAATGTTTTGTTCCTATGACTAGCGGTCAACAGGGCTGGGGACTGTGCTGTCTTACTCAGGTACATCAGAGAGGTGGCTTCACTTCATGTTTGTTTTTTGTAAAATGATCCTGACCTCCTTTGGAGGGTACTTTGTGAGTTAGGAATGAAAAGCATAACATGAAAGGCAGGCATTAGTATTATTTGGAAGTGAACTTTATTGAAAAGGTACATAATAAATCAAACAAATGCTCCTCTTTCTTGCTCTGATACGTAATTTTAAAATAGTTTTGTGCAAGGATTTTCTCCTTTCTCTATCACATAAGCTATAATAGGAGCTGAAATGTGCTGTGTGTGGATTTAGCACTGAACATTTTCTTTTGTCCGCCACTGTCAGTGTTTCCTGTTGGAACACATTAATGAGCACCTAACTCGTTAGCAATAAACAGCCTTACATTTTGTCATACTAACAAAAATCAAAGATACTATTATATGTAACTATCTGTTATGTTTGATATTTCTCAGGTATGAAGTAACAAAGTGTTTGAAAAACATCCCATGACATGAGAAACTCCAGAAAGAAAGACTTCATTCTCCAGTTCTCAGTGGCCCTGGAGCTGCAGCTGAAAAATTTTATTATGTTCTACAAATATGGGATTCTTCCATGAAAAATTTTATTGGACCTTTGGTTATCATCAAGGTTGAATTTCAGCTAAGACAACTAACAGCACTGATTCAAAATATTGCTCTGAGTAGTAACTCATATTTTTCTGTATTGTGTACTTGGGAACAAATATTTTTAAATTGTTCCTTGGCCTAAATTGAAATAAAGCGCTAGCAAAATCAGGTAGCTACTTTGTTTAGGTACATTATAAAGCATTTAGTCTATGTTGTGCTTTTTGAGATTCGGTTACTGTATGTGGGCTGTTACATCATAGAAAAATTAGATCTTCTAGCAGTATGACAATTCATAAAACCCAAGGCTTTCTTACAGACTCAGAGATAAACTCAGAGAGCTACCGTTTTGTCAGGTAAGGTAGTATAAGAAGAAATAAAACACTTCCTAAGATCTTTCCTTTCTCTGTTCCTTTTAATGCATTGTCGCAATGCTTCTGGAGCTTAAGGTGATACAAAACACTTCTGCGAATCAATGAACACGTGAAGCTGCTAATGGGATATTAATGACCTTGGGGTTAGACTGGCACGAATGTCCTGCTTGCAGCAACAAACAACGTGAGTGAGAGCCACCCGTGTGGAATAGTCCCTTGGCAAGAGATGCCATGTTCAGAGCCCTGCCATGAGTTAGATGTTGATTTCTAACATGCAATAAAGAAAAAAAAATAGCCAAACAACAGATGGAGAGAGAAGAAATGAGTTTGCAAGATATGCATGAAAAGAGCACCCGTAATCTTACTCTTGAATTGCAGGGAAGTGACAAATGAAGCCGCCTGTGTCCCCTGAAAAGAAAATGTGCTAAGTCTTTCAGTAAGAGCCATGCTGAGGGGGGCTGCAGGGTTGGAGAGTCTGCCTGAAGGCTTGAGGAGGTCAGGGTCAGGTCCAAACCAGAGCCTGGCAGTGCTTTGCATGCCTGGCAGCACAGTGTGGTCACTGTCCTGAACAAATGAAAATGCTCCAAAGTAGTCTGTCCAAAAGGGCTGCAACCTGACCTGAGAAGTATGAAAATGCTCAATGCATGAACTCATATAATTTTCCCTAAGTCTCTCTTTGCTGTATACTGCAGAGGAATTCAGTCCATTGGTTTTGAAGTCTTTGTGCTGGTCAAATATAAATAGAAACACTAGAGCAAAATCACTGATGTTTGATTCCACGTTTTACTTTGGTGCTGTTAAAATATTGCTCCTGAAAAGCCAGTTAAATTCAAAGATTTACCATGACCCAATGTGACCACCAATATCTTCCATTAACCCTTTTAAAAACTGTAGAGATTTTAACGCTGGGGTTTTTTTCCACGCAGAGTAAATGAAAAGTACGTTTTGATGGTGTCTGCACTTTTTAGACCCTGAACGAGGGCTGAATAAACAGGAATGAAGGTCGGGGGGCAAGAAGTGACAGAGAAGAAAAGGTGAGTAGTCAGGATGGTCAAAGATGCTGGAAAATGGGCCAACACAGAGGGTTGTCCTTTTGCACTTCAGTATTTAAAGCAGCTGTGGTTTCACACAGAAAGAAGACAACAGTTGCACTGCTGAGGAAGCACTAAAAGGAAAACCTGAGCATCAGTTATATTTGCAAGGTATTTCTGAACCCTGATGCTCAACAGCTTCCTATTAAGTATGGAATATTCTGTATTAATTCTGTAGCCTGTGATGAGTGGGCGCTACGCCAACCATTTTGCATGGGGGCTGCTGAGCAGATGAGTGCTGAGCTGTATGGAAGATTTCATTTGTGTAAATGAGGAGGCCGTTATCACAGCACTAAGGGTCCTGTTTTTAAAAAAAGCCTCCTGTGGCATTATGCACAAAACAACCTATTTATGCAGCATGAAAATATTTATGTGCTTCGCTCCAGCTTAAAAAGGGAATTTGCAATAGATGAGGGACACGAGAAAGGATTGGAGTGAGAGATAAGGAGAGATTAGAAAAGACAGATCATGAAGTACATGACATCCTGCAGCAGTATGTGAAGTAAACTCCCCCCCCTTCTTTTTTTAAGACCCGAGCCTTGAGGATGGTGTCTGGATCATTCATATGCTTTCTATAGACTTAATTTTCTGCAGGCAGGACGCTGCAATACAAAGATGCACATGCTGGAAATGTGAGAATCCGCTGTGCTGAAGGCATCGATGGTCTTTGTAACCAGCTTTGTCCTTTCTGACCTCAATCACCTGCCCTCGCTGGGGTCATGCTCAGGCCCTGCCATTGGGCTGAGGAATGCCACAGAATGCTGAGCTCCTCCATCAAAAGCAGAAAACACAGGGGAAAATCACCCGTGAAGGGGCTCAGATGGACATCTCCCAAGCGGAGTGGTCCTGATGGGGTAGCTTCATAACAGAGTAGATCTAATTGTGCTTGCTGTTACACGGCTCAGACTCTCGTTCCCTGTCCTTATACACAAGCAAGTTTCCCAGATTTTTCAATTACTGAAAGTTTGTTTTGCTGAAGCGAGCAGTTCCTCCAAGGGGCTGCGGCGGCTATGCCTGTGTGCCTCTATTTTCATTAGCAAAACAGCTGTGGTTCAGCCTCTGTGCTCTTCATTGACTTTTGTAGGACAAGGCTGGGAGTAGGATGTGGCTCCACATGCTCTCTTCCCCCTGCATACCTTAAAACAGAAGTTGCAGAAGAGCTTTCTTCAGCACGGTTAGTCCCATGGGCAGGAGAACGGCCGGATAATTGGGAGCACGCATCTGACGGGGACACCCTCAGCCCATGCACCTGGTCCTTGCCATGCCAGGTAGCCCAGGTGTACAGTCACATTTGAAGCCCACCTGGCCGCTATCTGCTCGTGCACGTATGTTTTTGGGGCTGGGCAAAAAACATTAAGAATGAAGGCTTTGTTGTGGCAGCAGCTTGGGCCCATGTTGTGCTGCGCAAGGTCCCAGGCACACACCTTCTGCACGTCCCTGCTTGGTTTTCCAGTGTGTGAATGCTCATCTGGACCGCAGTTATGTTTCTTTGCACAGAAATGCAACTTAGATGGTTGTTTGTCCTGCAGCAAATCTGCTTGCACTGAGGCAGGCTGGTATTCTACAGTGCTTTCAATGAAGGCTGTGAGTACAGCGTGAGGGTATTTTTTAATTACCTTTCAGCAATTCAGCGTCATTCTTGCTCCAGATGCAGACGCACCAGCCCCTGGTCCTCCACAGGACAGCCTGTGCCACATCAGGTAGCTCGAAGGGCCTTGTGTGTTGACAGATCGATGGGCTGGGGACGTGTCACGTTGGCTCCTTGAAGTCTTTGTGTGGTATTTCAGAAATTGGCTCCATGTTGCTTCTAACCTCCCCCAGCAGACATGCACCCCACCTCCCAGGTATCAAGCTCTGGTTTGATCCTGTGCTCAAATAACACGGTGTTTTGGTTTTAATTAATGTTGCAGAGAGTGGAAAATGACCGTTTGGTCTCTGTGGGAGCCTGACTTGGCTGCAGACTCAGGAGACATCCGAAGTCAGAGGCTTCTGGCTGCGATGCGGGGAGTCAAGGTCAGCTCCTGGCATGTGACAGCACCCTGAAATGTGGCTGGGGACTGAGCACCACCTGAAATAAAAATACCTGATGGTATTTTTGTGGGACCTGGGGGTGATCTCACACCCAAGCTGTAAAGCAACAAAAATCATAATGCCCTGGTACCCACAGAGCTAGTGGAAAACTTTCAAACCCAAATACACACATAGTGACAACCATGAAAGTACCTAAATCATTTCTGTCTCAGCTTTCTGTGTCCTCCTATCCACTCCCCATCTCTCGCCGTCCTGCGGTCGATGGCTGCTGAAAAGCCTTATCTGATTTCTGCATCTGGTTCCTAACGTACAGGCCAGCAGCGCTGTGAAGGAGAAAATGCTGCTGCTCATGTAAGCTGTCCTGTGTGTTGGCAGGGCTGTGAGTTTCAGAACAGAGTGATGTATTTCAGCTCTTGTGAAATTTCTGAATAATCAGCTCATCAAAAAGTATCATGCAGAGTTCCCTTGTAGTCCTCTCCAACTTGCCACCTCTCCTGCCAATAGCTCTGTAGGGTGACCACAGCTTGGCATAGCCCATTAGCAGAGCTCTGCACAATCAGTCATGAATAGAGCTGGCTGGAAAATATAATTTTCCTTCTTGGGAAAAAAAAAAAAAAAAAAGAATGATTTTGTAGGGTGGGGGGATGTTTGGCTTGGCATTTCAGGACGAAGATTTTCTACAGTGCTCTCTCCAGCACCCTCCTCTGCTCCCCTCTGCAGCCCACCCTTTTTTCTCCCAACCCCATTTTTTAGAAGGTGACTCCAAGAAAATAAAAACTCCGCTTAAAGTGGCAAATTTACTGGATGCTGCTTGATCTGCTGGTGACCTCCTGCCGTCCCCCAGGCCTAGGAGTCTCCCTGCAGGATGGGCACCAACCTGCTGGCACCTTCTCCAGCTGGGACTCCTGGGCAAGTTGCCCTTGGACCTGTACTTTTTGCTGCCAATGCCCAGTTCCGTCTTTGGAGTTTCTTCAAGATATTCCCTTCCTTGAGCAGCTCAAAAACCTGCTGTTTAGGTATTCAGGAGCTGGTGTCCCTGTCTCTGTTCTCGGGGAGATGGTAGGTGCGGGAAGGGCATGGAGGTAAACGTGACCAGCGGCGCTGCGGGGACAAGGGGATGAGCAGCCAGAGCCGCTGGCCTGCCTTCGGCTGCTCCGTGCCACCCTGGGTTGCCTCCAGGCACATCCTTCCCTTTGGACGTGTGTTTCTCAGCCACAGGTGATCATTGCTTTGTCTGGAAAGAGCAGACTTCCTCACCGGGCCCTCTAACGATGCTCGGAGCTGAAATGGGGGGGAGAGGCCAGGCTGGTTGCAGACCCATCCTTACGGCAGGCGGCAAATAACAAGTGCTGCTGAGGCAGGAGCTGCAAAAATCAATGGTGAGCGCATTAGGATTAAAGCTGTGGCACAAAAACCTTTTACAGCCAGGATTATTATTGGTTTCTAGGCCCGTGATCACTGCATTGACTGTGGCACTTGGTGTAAGGTGGGCTTAGTACTTGTGTCGCTTTGCAAACCCCCGTGCGCACAGGCGGGACAAGGGCGTCCGTCAGCCAGAGGTGGCTCCATCGCAGTTTTCGAGCTCTGCCTGTCCCCTGCTTGGCTCTGGCCACAGCTGCCCAGTACTTGCTCTGTCCCTCTTTACTTGTGCCACCCTCTCTCTTTCTGCTCAGGCTTTTTGTCATTTCTTTTGTCACCATAGTGACAGGAAAAGAGTGATGATTGCTGGAATAATTTCCCATATTAGCTAGCGCTGGCCTTTCAGCCTAAATCAGCGCTTCGTTTTGCCCAGGCTCCGGCTGAGCCTCAGCAGAGCGGTGCGGAGAAGGGGTGGCGTAGGGGCCGTGGTGCGTGGCGGTGCTGGCAGCGCTCCCCCGGGACAGCCCGGGCAGGGAGAGAGCCTTCAGGGCACCCCGTGTCCCACCTCTGTACACCAGGAATGCACAGAGAAAAGGGGAAGAAAAACCTACTTTACAAAGGTTTCTCCCCAAGTGCGTTTGCTGTGCATGTAAAACCAAGGATTTGGGCACTTCTGTCTGGTTTTGGGGCATGGGCACGTCTGCAGGGTGCATAGGAAGAGCTCCCCAGTGATAACCACTGGTGCCAACCCATACAGTGAGGGGGCAAAGACCCCCCCATGTACCCCCAGCCTGCACCCCCCCACTCTGCAGCCCCCACCACCCCCACGGAGCTCAAACCAGGGGCTGGGACCAAACCTGGGCTTGTGCTGGGGCAAGGGTGCAGCTCCATGCAAACAACTGCTCTTTGCAAGGCTTTATTTGTCATTTAGTGCATCTCAGAGACACCCACAGGGTACACACGCACAAATATGTACTTGAAAATCATGATCATTAAGTACCCAAATATGTTTAAATAACAAACAAGCTATTGAAAAGCACAGAAAGGTCACAAAACGCGAAATGAAAGCTGCTCTTCTGTTCTCCGCTCCAGCAGCGCCGGTCCCTGCCACAGAGGAGGATATATTAAGAAGAGTCAACCTTCATTTCAAGCACGCTGCCTTTTGTCCTCATATCACAACATTAACATTATCCCCACATAATTTTGTGTATTTAATTTTACAATAGGCTGTGCCAGTGAGCGCTGCCTGTAAATATTTGATCACCACTGTTCCTCTAGGATTATCTTATCAAGAGTAAAGATATTAAAATAGAAATCTTGTCATGTTACTGCCTTTATACTTCCAGCCTGAGAGTTGATTGACAGAAAATGAACTGCCTGAACTAGCTCTAAAGTGTCTTTTCACTGAGAGCTTTAATGCCAGAGGCTATAGAAAAAAAGGTAGCTAGTCATCGGAAACTAACGCCTTGCTGTAGTTATGGAGCTTTTGTACTGAAGATTAAAAAATAGGAATCTACTAGGGGTATTTTTACAAGTGTAAAATGGTGTTGGTCTTTTTGCAACTTTTTGCTATCTCTAATGAGCCTTAAAAAGAGCCTTCCCTTTTCTTCCTGCACTTGAATATTAGATGCAGCCTCGCTGCAGCTCCCAGCCACAGGCTGAAGTTTGGCAAGAGTAAGCTCTTAACTTACCTAACCTACAAAATCTCTTTTTGGTGATAAAACGGATTGTGAGCCAGGACTGAATGTTCCTGCCTAGCTTGGAATATCAAACCACTATAGACAAGTCAAGGTTTCTATTTATGGCCGGTTAAAGACACACCAGTAATGCTGTTTTAATGTTACAAAATTGCCCTGAAATTGTCATGTGTCTGAAGAGCACCATGCTGCAAATACATAGCCAGTCCCTGAAGGCTTACTCAGCCTGTGCTCCAGCACAAATCAATGAGAGTTTTTGCGGGAGTAAGGACCCGAGCGCCAATTCAGGAAAGTACCTAAGCACGAGCAAACTTTAATCACAAGCTCGTGCTCCTTAGAAATCAATAAAGTGAGCGGCTGGCTGGGGCGGAGGGATGGTCAGGGCTGCGGGTCCTGCGTCCCTGCAGCGCCTGCGCCCAGGCGGGCGAAGGGCCAGCGGTTCCCGGCATCCTGAATAAATCTGGCTTTGTCCTGTTGTGATCCTGGAGGGCAGGAGGGGGTGGTTAGTTCACTGATCTGTCCCGTCACAATGACAAACTGTAGCCACCAGCATTAAATCACCCAAGACCTTCAAGGCGGTAACAAAAGTGTTATTGCGGGATGACTGAGGTTGGAGTGGCCGGAGGAGACACTGCGACCTGGAGCACTCTGCTTTAGCAAGATCATTCCTCCCGCTTCTTTCGCCTCCAACACGAAGAATGACTGTATGAAATTAAAATAATTGGACACTAACAGCCCGTTAGTGAGCTGCTATGGAAGGGATTTACATCGGTGGCTCCCATGAACAGCGATGGGTGGTCCCCTCCACACTTTCCTTGGACTCTGAGTGCAGAAAAGCTTGTCCTAATATTTCACTTAAGGGAAAGGTCAGGAGCTGTGGGTTTGTTCGGCATGCTCAATATATTCAATTAAAACATACTGGCATGTTCATCAGCTATTAACTGTTTTTGTGATAGCTGTAATTAAACAGATACTTACCTGTGAAAGGAAATCTTTCAAGACAAACTCTGACATGGTGGCTGAGAAGAGTGGGAACTCCCCAAGTCTCTGACGTGGGTTTGCTTTGTCTCCGTGTGAATTCCTCAACTGCTGTGGGGTTTCCTTTCCCTGCTGCTGGAGCGAGGATGGCTTCATGACCCACCAACAGCCACTGATTTCCATACAGGTAGGATATGTCAGCAGAAGGCAAGGGGCTGGCCAGATCCAGCTTCTGTGCATCCCTTCCCTGGACACGCCGGGGGTGAGCTGCCGGATGCTGGGCAGCCTGGGGGGAGCAAAACCAGACAGGCAATGTTCTCAACCAGGCAATTCACTTGCAGAAATATCATTTACCACATTACCACTTAGAGCCTCAGGGATAAGAAATGGAGAATGAGAGAGAGTCGGCAGCTCAGGGGTTTTTAGCAAACTCGGAGGTTTCAGAGGGTTTAGCAGCTGGTGGCCTCCAATTCAATGGGCGGTAGAGTTAAAAGCCATGCACCCTGCTTTGAAAACTTCCTCCAAAGAGCCTGAAATGAAGAAAAACTCAACAAGGCAGAGCAGTGCAAAGCAGAGTAAGGAACTGAAGGAAGAAAAAGTAATTACCTGAGCCAACTGTTCTAATTATATACACACAGCAGACAAACGGTGATAGCAATTGTTGGTGCTCTTAAGACGGATAGCAGGGAAATGGAGATACAGTAGAAAATAGCACATATTAAGGAGTTAGTATTCATTATGCTAAAGAAGGGGGCAGGTATTTACATTAGTCAGAAATCAGGCATGCAGAGAGATGGGTGACAGCAAGGAGAAGCGTAGCAAAGAAAACCCAGCGTGCAGTTGTGAGGGTTTCCCCGGTAGCTGCGAACGGGGGGTGCTGAGCCAGACATGATGCCACCAGCACCACTGCTTTTCCCCAGAGACCTTTCAGGGCTGAGCAGCATGTGCGTGTCCCAGGAGCCGTGCTCCTATCAGCCAGTTTAGTCTCCTATGTGCCTTCCTACAGGCTAAAATACAGCATTTCCCCAGGAGGCTCTGGAGCACCAGGTGCACTTGTACTACAACGGGGTGTATCCTACACAGGCAATGGTTTTCCAGTAACAATAGCCCCAGCATTGCTTGATTATATCACAGCTCTGTGCGGCTGATGGCATCCAAGGTGCAGCTCTAGCTGCCTCCAGGCACAGGGCTGGAGCAGGGCATTAGGAAGCCCAGCACCTCAGTCCATGGCCAAAGGATGACGCACCACATGTGATGAGCTGAGTCTGCTCCCTCATAGGGCTTTTGGGGGACAATAGGGTGCCCCCTGCCATGGTGTACCAGCTAGTTCCAAAGTCCTGTGCGCTGATGGCCTTCCAGGTCCTTTCACTAAAATGTCCTGAAGCTCCTTGCAAGTTTGTGCCGTCCTCCTCGCCAGGTACCATCAGCAAATGTCCGTGTTCTGCTGAGGCCCTTAATGAAGATAGATAGTGATCGAAGGAAGCTTCAGCCCAGTCCTTGAAAAACCTCTCACCATTACTGGGCCCTATTAGCCAGCTCCCCACCCATTTCTGAGGTATTCAATTAATCCCCATCTCTCCAGCATGGCTTATGATGTTAGACATTTAGAGCACAAAGGCAAGGAATTCACTGAAGTCCCAGAGGAGCTCTGTTGACTTTCCTTTACCTGCAAGATTAGTTAGGGATTTCAGGTTAATCTTGCTTGGTAAATCATGTTGCATTTTATCCCATTTGCCTTCTTGTCTCTGTAATGGCCTTTCTCTCGGAAAAATGTCACCAAGCTCTGAGTATTGGGCCCTGTTCACTTAGCAAGCCCTGCTTAAATGGAAGCAAGTCCATTTGCCACACTCCATGTACATAGACCCACCCCTGAGCTGATACGCTTGTTAAGCCCCCACCTGTGGGTCCATGGGCCAGATCCTTCAAAACTGCAGGACAGCGGCTGCCCACTTTCTGCTCTTGGGCACCCAAGCCCACTCCTTAGTCGTTAACAAACCCAACAAAGTATATAAATTCCTAAAAACATCCAGTTGCAAGTTCCCACAGGGTGACAGGGAGCCATAAAACCTAACTCAATGTGGGCTGTTGGATTTGGGATTTCATTTCTGCGCATATTTCTTGACCTTCAGTTTTGCATTTGGTCCCTTTACCATGCTCCAAATCTTCCTCCTCATCCAAAAGCCCGGCACTTCTCCTGCTTTGAGGCAGAGGACACATAACATTATGCTTGTCCATATACTTCTGCCCTGTGCTGCCAGGCGGCAGCAGCCCTGCACTCTTCTTGATCTTTCTCTTCCCCTCTGGTTGTAGAGGTTGTGTGTTTGAATAGCCTTTCCTAAACCTACCTAAGCATAATTTTTAGCAAGTCTCTCGTCATCCTTTTCCTCCCTGACCTATTACACACAGCTTCCTTTGTTGCCAGGTCTTTCTTTGTGCCACTTCGACTCTGCTAAATCTTAGTGTCCTTTCTAAGAAGATATTTTTCATCCAATTCCTCCTCCAGCTCCTTCCTAAAAGTTTTTTCCCCTTAAACTGAGAGGCATTTTCCAGATCCGAAGCAGGTGGCCTGTCCCCGCCTGCTCACTGTGCGACGATGCAGATGGTGGAGTTGCACAGCTCCTTGGGTGATCAAGCGCTTTATAAATTTCAAGCCAGGGCTGTACAAAAAAAATGGTGGAAAAAAAAAGTCTTTTCAAGGAGCACAAAAAATCAACACAACAACCTTGGCTAACTGCACACGGGCATAAACATTGCACTGCCTTAAGTCTGCACAGATGTTTGTGCCTCAGCTAAACCGAGTTTTCCAGGTACTGCCCGCAGGCTCGGGCTCCACCAGCAGCACTCGTGAGCCCCCCCGAGCCCCGTAACCAGAAGGGAAGGGAACACTGAATCCCAAACCTCTCCTGGCATAAACCAGGCTGCAGATCATAAGCAAAGCATCAGTAACTGTCTGTGCTATAAACACTAATCAGAGAGTTCCTAGTCGAATCCAGCAGCCGAGAAGAAAAGCATCCCTTTCCATCCCTCAGTCTCCTCTCCAACGACCCAGCCGTCACCACTGGCCCTGGAGCAGGGCTCTGGCTCCCCGCTCGGTACTCGGACACTCTCTGCAGCGACTTTTTGATTAGGTTGAGGCAATGACTGTCAGTAAAAGAAAGGAGGAAAATCAACAGTTGGAAGACAGCAAGCCCTGGGTATGTGTGCACACCTGGGTGTCTCCCAGAGGACAAGCTTCGGTCCGCTTCATGTTTATCAGGGCTAAACACAGACAGATGCCTGGAAGTGCTGGGGGGGGGTGATGGGTGGAAATCCCATCCTTTCCTTGCAGAGTGGCATGAAGGGACAGAGACACAAACCCAAACGATCAGGCAGAAGCACAAACCAAGATGCTACAGGCACTCGGTCGCACTTTGCTGGACAGGAGGGTCACCAGCAGCAGCGCAAGCACCACCCAGCCTGCAGAGCCCGGGGCTCCCCCAGACCTTCGGCGCAGGTGACGCGGCCACGGCTGAGCACAGCTGAGCCAGCCACCAGGGCCACAGCCCACCCTGCAAAAAACATGTGCTAGAGAGGGAGAGCCAGAAATTTTTCAGGTATTTATATATAAAGGTCTTTATATATCTAAAAAAAGGCTATTTTTTAATGTTTGAAATGTGTGCATATATGTATATTTATATGTATACATATATATGCTGGTTGTATGTGTATATATAAAGACCTTTATACACACACATACTTGTATATGTATATATACATCTATAAGACTTTTCTAGATATATGTATATATTAGTTATACATTTACATATCTCAAGGCCTTTTAGAAGGACTATATATATATATGGATGCACATGTATATATGTGTATTTATATTCATTTTGTATAGTATATGCATATGTTTGTATATATATAGTATACATGCATATACTATACAAAATAAATATAAATAATAAATATGCATATACCACATATATTAAATTACATACATATTTTAATGCATGTTTTATAATATTCTAAGTATAATTCTATAATAATAAATATTATATTTTTATGCTATTCATTGTGTACATTTATGTTGTTATAATTTTCTATATGTATTTAGAATATATGTTTTTAAAGGTCTTTACATATGAGTATAATCAACATATAAATGTGCATATATATATATATTTTATGTATATCTGTGCATATGAATGAAAAAAAAAAGTCAAACCACAGAAACAAGTTTATGGCATTTCAGTTGCAGCCCCTGGGTGGGCCTGAGGTAAGGTGAGGAGAGCACTTGAATGACTTCGCAGCCTTGTAACGAGAACTCTTTTCTCCAACTGCTTTCATTCAAGCAGCCCTGTTTTAATAACACTTGCTTATTACCTGGCAGCTACAAATGTGAAAAGATTTAGGTAATACCTTGTAATGATCTTAGACACCATGTATATATAAAAAATAGAGAGACACACACACACGTACAGGTGTGTGTGTCTGTATATATACACAGACATATACATGTGTATGCACACGCATACGCGCGCGCGCGCACACACACACACACACACACACAAACACACAGAGCATTTTGCATTTCTCTCTGGGACCATCAGAAGGAAAAACTGCTCCGGTGGGACTCGCTGAGGCTGGGCTGGCACAAATACTCAGTGTAGAAAAATCATCAACCCATCATCAAAGATTACCTAAATTGTAGGAGAAGAGCAGTAATATTGCTCCCTGCAGCTCTGCAGAGCTTTATACGTGAAAAGTGTGTATGTATTTGTACATGGAGTCAGGCGTGACTCGATAAAACTCCTGCAGGATGTATACAAGATGCATGCCGTTGCCGTTGACCCAAGGGAAGCCCTGGCACACCCGGAGCCGAGGAGCCGGCGTTGGGGCATGATGGTGGGCGAGAAGAGTGGCTGGGCTGCCTGTGGCTTCCTCCTGTTCTGCCCTACGGAGAAACCCCTGCGTGCAGACACCCCTTGGCACATATTACTTTTAAATCTGCTGGCTGCTGCTTTCAAGCCTGACAAGTGTCCAACACCTTCCTTTTCCCTTTCCTGCCACCAGCTGAGTCAGGAGCTGTGCTTTCTGTCTGTCTGTCCAGCCCCCGTGTGCCCGGCTGCAGCTCCAGCCTTGCTCACACCCACAAGCCCGTCCGGGAAGGAGGAACTGTCACTGTGTGACATTTCTCCTCTTCTCCGGCAAAGAGATCCTGCTGTAAGAAGTGAGGAAATAACATCAAAACCCCAGTCAGAGGCTGACAAGCAAACTGACATTTAACAAAAAAAAAAAACAAAGCAAAAAACAAAACAAACAAAACAAAAAAAACCCTGGGTGGGTAGCTATGTGTTTGGCTATGGTTGCAAATCTCTCAGGTGAGCCTTTCTGGCTGCCTAACATAAAAGCACTTCCAGACATGTTCCTAAAATTCCCAGAAAAGTATTTTTAACCTCTCTTTTCTGTCTCGTTAGCAGCCCTCCCAGAACTGCCTGCACCCAGAAGAGCAGCGGTGTTGAGGCAAAGGTTTCACCATCTTCAACTGCAGCAGCAGCAGGAGGAGGATGGCAGGCAAGGGTTAAGTGATAGCTTATTTACGAGTGACAGGGGTGTACAGAAGCCTGGAAGGTTGGGTTTTTTTGCAATTTTCATTGGGTGACAGACACTTTACAGGCAGTTCTGCTGTCCCCGGGAACATCAGTGTGAAATGGAGAAGTAGTGGCATTTACAGAGTGAAGTTTCTCCTTGTACTCAATGACAGAATAAAGGGGAAAAAGAAAAAAAAAAAGGCCAAACCAACGAGTGTTTTTAACCAGCAGTGCCTCCAGCCTGTTTTTATGCCAGCTCTAACTCTGGCTGGTTAGACTCACTGCGCTGCTGCAGCGAGAGGCGGTTTGAGCTGTTGGTGGACAACACTGCGTTCTGCTCAAATAATTTCTCACTCGCTTAGTTATATCCTGCACTTACACTTTTACAGAGAACAGATGTGAAGGCTTACCTTGGGACAGATACATTATGTATACAGCATTAACTTCACACCCATACAGTCCCCATTTTAATTACACAGCCAGTGGGGGACCCAGGATAGTTTGCTGGCAGAGCAGTTGGTTTCATTAGCAATTCCCAAGACCTCAGCTGTCTGCAAGCAGCCTCACCCACGCAGGCTGAGCGGCGCTGGAGATCCACCCCATGACAGCCAAGGGTGAGCTGGACCCTCCCTGACCTCTGGGTTCCAATTGCAAGGTCCACCCACCCCCGAAAAAGACCAGCTGCGGGTGCACACCTATGGGCTTGGACAAGCTCCAGCCTGAGATTCACCTTCAACGCAAGTATTTTGGAGAAAAACCTTAACATGATGTGAAATGTGAGGCCAAAGGATATTGGAAGACAACTTGGACGTACAGCGTTGTAGTAGTTTGTCTGATCTCTGACCCCTGTCAGGGAAACATCAGTATGACAGGTCCCCACAGGCTGCATCTCTCTGCTAATAAAAGCCTTTTAGCAGCACTCCAAGAAGGGTTTTGATCACAGGCTCTTGCTGGGTTTAATAGGTGGCAAAGCACAAGCTAGCATTTGGTTTTGTCACTCCGTTTGACACATCTCCTCTTTGAACTGACATAAGCAATGCCCTTGCGTTTTTTTAGCTTCAAAGGAACTCCAAAAATTCCTCCAAATTTTAGCAGATCCAAAACTGGACTAAAATTTCGCTTGTGCTACCATAAAGCATGCTTTAAAAGAGCAGTATTCCCTCCATCAAGCTCACCGCATCGAAGCCAGGCGAGGAGATGGTTTCTGCATTTGTTCCTTCCCAAGGTGAATAGAAATAAGGGCCGTTTTCCTGCTTTCCCCTTTTCATCTTTTCCAGGTTGCCAATGGCTCCGCTGAACCCTCTCCCCACAGCCACCTTTCATTAGCCAGGCTGCCCTTCTCCCCACCCACAGCCACACAGTCCTCCGGTTCCAGCCCAGGAGAGAAATCATCAATATCCATATGTCAGGTGAAATTAAAACTGTCCCTATGAGTTATTCTATGACACAAGCTAGCACCAGCTATATTAAATCCTATTAATTAGTATTTAATTAATTCTTTTCCTTCCCTATAAACACGGAGTGCTACTGCGAAGCACAGAGGCAATTATTATCTGGGGTGCTTCAAGATATTATAACTTTCAGAGTTAGAAAAGCTGCATATTTGTTAGAAACAGCATGACAAATCTGTCGCTGTTAGAGTTGCTCTACCAAGACTAGAAAAATCCTGAATAAACTGCAATAGGTCAACAATTTGCCAGAAATATCAGCTGAATCAGGAGCCTGAGGTTTCATCTCACTGGAACATTACTTATTATGTGCACAAAGAGCCCTACCTCAGCAGAACACTGCGCATTACTTACCGAAGGGCCAGCAAGGCATGGCTCATGTTTTGCTAACTTCCACTCCTTCCAGCTTAATTCTTTGCTTAATTATTTTTCATCTGCTTTTTGAACTGGTAAGGAAGGACAAGGACACATGGTGGGACAGGCAAACTCTGCCTCTTGTAGCGCAGAAGACCTGTGCAATGGCATCTGATGGGGTACAGCAGTGGGCAACACTCAGCTGAAGTGGCCAGCTTTCTGCGAACACGGTGCTCACTACTCGTCCCTCACTTGGAGGCGATGCAGAAAGTACGATGGCACTTTTCTATTTGTTTCTTCTTGTTGGGAAAAATGCTCTTCCAGGCAGCAGTGCTTTGCGGGGCTACACAGCGGTGATGTCTTCGCTATGTGCTACCCCCATGGCTGGCATGGACAAGGACAATACAAGGGGTTGGGTGGTCAGAGGTGGTGAGCATCCAGGGCTGCCTTATTCCTGTAGGATTCAGCACTGGTTGGTCCACACATGGTATAAATGGGTCAGTCAGGCTGGTGAATAGCAACTCACCAGCTACCCACCATGTCTATGCCTCTTGAAGAGGCAGCAATGCTTTTGGTCTCCATCCCTACCAGGGTGACATTTGTTCAGGTGGTGACTTTCTCAGTGGCCTTAGGAGACTTGGGAGGTGAAGCTCCCAAAGAATAGCTTTGGTGGCCTTTTGAAAAATTCAGCTCTTTGTTTCCCTGCTGAAAGTGGAAGAGGAAGAAGAAGAAGAAGAAGAAGAAACCCACCCTTTTACTGAAGTTGTTCTGCAATGAGTCATTTGCTGCCTGACAGGAGATAGGCCAGAGTCTCTCTCTGCGCCGCAGTGATTTGACTAATTACTTCTATCTGCTCCAGCAGAAGAGCAGCCTCCTCCAGTCTTTCTGCTGTCTGGGTCCTGTCTGTCAGCAGCAGGGAAGTGGGTAGCGACGGGAAACAACATCCTTCTGGTTTGGGCGGTGGCATTTCGCCTGTTCCTTACCACTGCTGGGTGGCAGCTCCCAAAAACGAAGAGCTCCCACTCAGTGAAAAGCCGACATCCGAAAAAAATGGGGCTGGGTGGGCTGGATATTTTGTGGCTGGCGTGGGGGCATTGGCAACTTCCCAACATGTTGCGGTTGCCCGTTTTGCACGAGTCCATGTCTCCTTACACCCCTTGGCTGCGCAACTGCTGGGGTGACGGTCCTGTGGGGACAAGGAGGCTGCACGGCACAGCCCGCTGCAGTGCTCGCCGCGATTAATGCCTCCCTGGGAATTAATCTGGTTAGACTCAGCCGTCAGGCTTCAAGGGAAACAGTATGGAGTTTTAAGGTGGCATTTTCTTTCCGCTCAAAGCTGGTGGGTTCTCCTTGAAGATTTGGGGACTGAACTGCCACAGATCTCACTGGAAAACGTCACCCACCGAGGCCGGGCGGAGGGCAAGGACAGTGCACAGGTGCGCGTGGGGCATCTTCCAGCACTTGGAGAATTCTGTTGTGTTCTCTGAGCTGCTAAATGGGGCCCAGGACTTCCGCAATTGTTAATTAGAGGAGAATGTTATTAAAGTAAATTAGAAGACAAAGGCAGCTGCGTATGCAAACTGATTATATTTTTACACTTGTTTAAAATCACAACTGTGATTTTTAATTATAGCGGATCAAAGAAAATAACCGCATTAATCCAATGTAATCACGTGCGAGCTGATTTGATAACAACATTGTACTTAATTGGCAGTAAGCTCAGGCAACGTTAAATAGAAATGAAAAGCACTGACACATTCTGAAGACTAATTAATATGACAGACTGGTAGCAAATGCATTGTTTATTACTACTAATTTCCAGTAGCTGGTTCAACACCATTTTGTTACCATGATCCCCAGTGCTGTGTCCATCAATGCATGATATTTAAAAGGAAAATTAAGCATGATTTATTTTAAGGAGGAACAAAGGAGTTCAAAGACAATTAAATTATGCATTTCAAATACCAAGCTGCAGATAAAGAGCTTTAAAATACAGGATTTTTCTCTTTCCAACTCTAAGTCCCCTTGATATGTGCACATAATTCACATTAATGTGCTACATCAGTGACGGAAGACATTTTTTTCCCTGCACATGTTAATGCAGTTTACAAATGGTGATTTTTTCAGGGGCTGACACAACTCTCAGTGAAGTAAACAGAGATTACCCTCAGGACCCTGCCAAAGCCCAGCAAGTCATTGGAAGAATTTCCCTTGGCTCCAGTGGGCTCTCAATCATATTCTAAACTTTTCAGATCAGGACCGGTTATCTTTTTTTTTTCATCCTTAGAAAGTACCTAGCAGAAATGAAGAACATTCATTCAGATAAAGTCTTTTAAATACAGTGTCCTGAAAGTTTGCTAAAGCTTTCCAGAGAGTCGCACACATTAAAATTCTCCTACCTGACCGCTCTACCTTCCTCAGTTGGTTATGGACTGTAATGACACATATTTGTCACACCTTGTTACAGCCTTGGTCAATAGAATAATGGAATAATCAATCATCTATATTTTAGTGTGAGACATAATAAATACAGTGCATAATAGTCAATCAGGTCTTCACCAAGGAAAAGTTGAACAATTACAGTGGTTGTCAATGGTAAACTGCCTATGATAAGTATGCAAACATTGACCCCAAGTGTTACACTGGGAACATGGAAATTAAAATCATCTATCTTACTTGATTCAAAGCCTCCCAGATAACAAGGATGGTATTTAAGGAAAACCTCGGCTGGACTCAAATTGCTTCTTTCTGTTAGATTAAAATTAAATTAAGTCAAAATTTCGAAAATACTGGTTTAATTAAAGATACTTCACTAGCTCATAAATTATACATTCTCCGTCCTGTTGCAAAGTGTAAGTTTGATATTAGGTGTCAGAGCTGCAGAGGATTCCTAAAGGTTAGTTCACATTTATGTGCTGTATAAAGCAGACTTCTGGAAACGAGTGACTAATTATTGAAGTTCCCAAATTGCTACCCCAGTCCGCTTAGCAAATGTGGTCTCCCTGATTTCAGCAAAAGCAGTGTTTTCTTCCGCAGATTAATCCAACTATGCAAAATAAGATGGCCAAAAGAGACCTTGGCCAAGAGCAGACATTGGCATGGAATCAAGCATGAAAATATTAATAGATAATCATCCAGAAACTAATTATGAAATGTAAAAAGTCCAGCTATCTTACACAGACCACTGCAAGGAAGAGTGTTTCAGTTTCATTAGCACAGCAGGAGAAGGAGAATCCTTGCAAAGTAGTATTCTGAACTTCCTAATGCTCTTACCAATGTACATCTGTTAGCTAAAGCCACATTCATTTAAATTAGAAGGGGGGGAAATATATTTAGGAGTGAAAATGATAACTCACTGAAACATACTGTAGATACAGTTAAGAAAAAAAAAAAAAAAGTCAAAATACAGAAAGATTGGGAAAGATGCCTTCCTGGAAATATGCTGTGGTCCAGTGCACATTACTGGGATCATCTCTAGGAAAACAGGCCAAAAATGGCCAGTCATATAAAGCAGGTCAGTCTGGAAGACTTGGTGATTTCTTTTGAACTCAAAACTTCTTCTTAAAATGTACCTGATCCAAACAAATTAAAACTAAATCTCATGGATTTAGGCATGCTTAAATTTGAGCGTGAGGCAAAGAGCCTTCTCTGAACCCTCCGTCCTTCCATCGCTTTGGCAGCCGTAGTGCCGAGCCCTCCTGGTGGCATCTCCACACCAGCGATAGGTTTGTCCCAGCACACATGGACACAGCAGCCATTCCCCCTCCTAACTGCAAGGCAGCCTTACCCTGGGTGGGATTTAAGCTTGCATTTCACGTAAAACTTGTGCTCCTGTCACACTACCTTTGTCGTCCCCATATCCACAGCGGGGAGCAGAGGGGAGCAGCCACATCCACCACCAGCGCTTAGGCTGATCTCTGCTGAATCGGCTGCCGGACGGTAAAAGCAGCCATTACAAACCAAAAGGAGCCTGACAAATGCTCCCTTGGAGAGCGGAGCTGCGCTGGGTAACACAGATGCTCATGGTCAGCTTGCTACCACTAATGGTAGTGGTTTCAGTCAAGGTGCCTCCAACACACGCCTGCAAATGCTTGGCATTGGGACAGCAGGGCATAGATGCCCATCAGTGCTGAGGAAGACTGCTGAAGATGAAGACAGGGAGAGGCAAACTCCCCGGCTCCAGGGAATCTGGAGAGCTACCAACGTTATTGATTTGCAGCACTGCTGACAGGCTCCCTTGCTGCTAGGCAGCGCTGGCCCTCCGGAAGATGCGATTCTCCCTCCGAAGACTGTCTGTGATTGCCTGAACCAGTGCTAAAGACACACATCAGCGCACCCTCAAACGGTCAGGAAAGCTCCTTATGTATTGACCCAGCCATTAGCAGGGTGCTGAGGGGCAGAGCGGGGGGTGGGCAAAGCCCTCAGGCACGGTTCTCAGCTGCATCGTGCGGTGTTTTGGAAAGCTTTGCAGAACATCAGAAATCCCTCTGAGATAGCTTAGAAACCCCTGGAGCTGATTATTCAGATAAGCCACGATGCGATAAGCTCTGATAGCATCACAAAGGGTGCTAGGCACTGTCACGGGAGGGAGAGAGATGGGAAAGATGCGAACTCTATTTAAGTGGTCCCGGGGTAAAACAGCTTGCAGCCAGCGCACAACTTACTGTCAGCTCTCTTTGAGCGGCTCCTTTGATTGCGCTGCTCTGTGAAGGAGCACTTGTCACTTTTTATCGAAGGAGAGGGGAAGAAAGCAAGGCAGCCTGTTGCCAGGAGAAAAGATGCCACTCATTTCAAGTTAAAATATAGACAGCTGCGATGCCCTGGCTGCTGGTAACCGAGGACTAGCAGAAGTGTGAAGGAAGTATCAATGCGGGGCAAGGAAAAGAAAACAGCAGGAGACTAGAGTGAGTGCGGAGCAGGGAGGGATGGGGCCCCAGACTCCTGGCTTGTAGCTGGTAGTGCCTGAAATGCCTGAGCATGCCGGAGGAGAAAACAGCAGCTATGTGCCCTTCAAAAGCCGGCAGCATGCCGACAGGCTGAGTCGGGATGCTGGCCTTGTAGCCAAACAGCTGTGGGACACCTGGGCTGGGATAAGAGGCAGACTCAGGATGATCCGATGCGGAGGAGCAGTTTAAGTCCTTGTATAATAAAAGGGCAATCGTTTTTTTTTGGCACTGCCTTGCTGTGGGCTGGTTACCCCTAACAGCGAGTTATCGTCAGCACACGATGAGCTCTAATCGAAACGCAGAAAAGCACAGCCTGTCCTGCAGCCTCTGCTTTCCCACAGCGCCGAGCTCGGAGTTGTCCAGTGAAATCCACCTTGGGGAGCTGGAAATCCCTCGCTCCAGAGCAAGAGTATTAAAGCACCGTGGTTGTATCTTTGTAACCCAGCTAGCAGAGGAAAACAACCGGGGGGAGGTACAAGAGCTCAAGNTGTTCAAGATAATAACCAGCAAACAGAAAACCCTGCACAAAAAGGCTCAGGCAGAGAAAGCCCGATTTCCCCTCAGCCTCTGGTGCTTCTGCTAAGAGTTACTTTGGCGTATTAAAAGGCACCACAGATGACAGTAGTAACCGAAAAGGTGGAAGCGATGACTCTGCAGACATAGTGGAGACAAAGATGCAAGGCAATATTACAGTATCCAGATTAACATGAGGCAAAGCATTTCCCTCCGGCGCTGGGAAAGCTGGTATTTAACAGCTGGATCCTGCAGGCTAACTGATTTACTTCTACAGTTTTGTTGCTTATAGCAAAGCAGAAAATATTTACGGCTATTGTTTTCCTAAATTCAGTTTAATCCTTGCCTGATTTGTCTACAAAACCTGTGTAATTTCTAGCAAGACTCTTTGGAAGTACTTCTCCACGCACACTTTGCAAAGTATATTGCCTTTCCCAATCCCGGCACATGCCTGCGGTGGCAGTGAGGCTCTGACACCTTGTCCCAGGCACTGGGTTTTGAGGATCCTATCCCTTTGCGCAAGTGTAGGAATCACAAACAGTGTATCTGTCCTGAACTGATGATGGATCAAGTCACTAAAATCACTTATCCACTCACTTTAGTGGCATTAGAGCACAACTAACTCCCTGTGCTGCAGAGGGTGGGTAAGTGGAAGTCTAGTTGGTTACAGTTGTCATCAGTCTGCTAGATTTCCTCATGCATGTTGCATATGCTCACGCTGTATTTTTCCTTTAATATGAGCACAGGGACTCACTCACAGATTCCACCATTCTGCTGCTAGTATCACTCTGCGTCTCATGGCAGCACAGAGCCATCCATCCTGGCACCGGAGAGCAATCACACTAAGAAATTACACACACATTTGGCAACAGGCAATACCAGTGTCACCTTCCAAACAGGCAACCACGGGATGCAGGAGTAAGCAGAGGAACAGCCTTTTCCCTGGAAGGAAAGGAAGGCAGGAACTCCAAGTCCTGCAATACTGAGTTATCATCTGGACCTGGCTACATTTCCCTGAGACCCGCTTCTCTTCATCACAGCCTGTAGCGGATAGGTGACATATGGATGTCTTCATGCTCCTGGCCATTTTGCCAGAGGTCACAGTCCTTTTCTTTTCCCCTGGTAGGTTGGGGGTGGTTCCTGGAAGCATCACGGACTCTTCCCATCCTATCTGCCTTTTGAGCTCATTAGCTCTCCGCTGCGCACCGCCTTTGTGTGGAAGGACTTCAGGAGCAATGCTGACAGGTTCAAAACCACGGGATATTTTCCTACAGTAAAACCCCCACTGCTGTAGAGGGCTACATCCTGCTGCAGGCACTGAACTCCCACCGGCACAGGGCTGCCTGCACGTGGCTGGGAGCAGCGCAGAGGACCCTCACCACCCCCAGAGGGGAAAGGGGCCAAGGCAGCCGCAGAAGGGGCAAACACAGCAGGGGAGCGGTGCCACGGTCTGTGGGGACAGCACCTGGCCCTGGGGACACGTCACACAGAGCCCCCGGGGACACGCAGCCAGAGCCATCGCTGTCCCACGGCACGGCACCGGGGGACACGGGGTGTGCAGCACCCCTGGGGCAGGCCTGAGCTGAGACAGCATCCCTGCTGTATAAAGAAATGAAAATGCTTTTTTGTTGTCTTTCGAGGTTTTTTCCTTTTCTTTTTAAGAGAGAGGACTGCAGATCTTGTCTGTCCCAGGAAAGATGTTATAAAACTGCAATTTGCCTGTCTTGGCTCTCTCACCCTAGCATTGACCCTAAAGATGAACTCCCATGAATAAGTCTAATCCTGTTTTTCATGTTTCCCCAGGCTAATGAATATTTATGAATCGTTTCTCCAGAGCCAAAGCATGGCCCTTACAACCGGCCATGATAGTTCAATTTGTTTTCTTGCCAATTCTTCAAATTGTTTTTTTGTTGTTGTTCTTTTTCAAACTTGGGGGGGGGAGGGAATCTCATTCCCAGTTGGTTCTTATCAAAATGTGTGGGGGTTTTGTTCGGGGTTTTTTGGCTTTTTTGTTTTTTTTTTTTATAACTCAGCTGGTGCTTGGAGGCTTTCCAATCGGCTTGAATGATTAATGTGGTGCCACTGACTTGTTTTGTGTATGTATTAAAAAAAAAAAAAAAGCACAATTCATGTTTTCTAAAGAGCCAGTTAGGTATCTCTGATTGACCATGCCATGTAAGTTTTAAATTGTTCTTTGTGTGCACAAAATGTATAGCAAAAAGGAAGCATTTCCACAGAGATGAATAGAACATTCAAGGTTAGAGACACAGGCAAAAAAGAAAAAATACTGCCTCTCAGCAAGCTGTGTATTAGACTATAATCATTACAAAGCCAGGTCTTAATATCTTACCTTTTTTTTTTTAGGAAAAAGACTTGTTCTTTTGCCTACTATTTGTTTAGCTAGTCTAAATTCAGTTTGAATAGCAAAACAGCTTTCGCAGTTTAGCTGCATTACCAAGTCAAGGTCATTCCCCTCAGAGAAAGATCAAGATCCTCTATAAGGGGGAAAAAAAAAGAAATTACACTCTCTCTCCCTGATTGATCTACTGAACATCATTAGCAAAGGGTAAGAGATATCTAAACATGCTCTGTGGTCTATTGACTTGCACGGGTGCTTTTTGAGTGTGAAACAGAAGGAAGTTAGGCAATTACCTTGAGGAAAAAAAATGTTCCTTTTGTGGTATTTGGAAATAAAAGAGAGTTGTGAAGGGGGGGAGGATCCTGAAGGGCTCTTAGAAGCTGCGTGTTTGTGAGACAATAAAGTGGTGGAGAAATGCAGCTCTATTGATTTGCACTACATGCTGCTTCCCAGGTGAGAGTTCAGCCTTTTATAATGTTTTTCATCCAATGTTTTAATAATTTCTTTAGAAGCTTTATAGCACTTAATAGCACATTTTTATTTAGAAATAACAACTGTTTGTGCTTAAACTCATTAGACTAAGACGTGCCATTTTAATCCTATCAATCTTGGCGAAGCACGCAGGAGATATATCCAGCGAACATAACTTTCCCACCAGCCAAAAAATGGAATACCGTTATAAAACCCCAAACAACAAAAACTATCGCATTCAATTTTGTGATGTTATCCTTATGTCAGAGGGCGGTGGGGGGGGAAAGGTCATTTTAAAGCCTGAGAGTGAAGGGTAGCCTTTCCCTGCTTGCTTTGCTGCAAGAAGAAAGACCCAGAAATTGTTCCAAGGGTTAAAATTACTCACGGCATAAAATTACTCACAGCTCCTCCACACGCTCGACACATCCCCGGGGTGGGGAGAGGGGCAAGCAGGCTCAGCTGCAGCAGCGTGGCCAGGGGACGATGCTCCCCACCGTCTGTGGCCTCTCCAGAGCAGGAGCCACTTCCTCCCATTTATTCGAGCAAGACCGAATACAGCTGAACTCAGCGGAGGAGGTCAGTGACCATGAACTTCGGTTAGGGCAGCACTGCAAAACGAGCACTGCGCCAGAGTGCCTGCGCCCGCGGAGGCTTTAGCCGGAGCACCCCGAGGAGGTGACGCTGCTGGGGTGATTTACCCGCCTGGACCCCCAGCCTGGCACGTGCAGGAGCCCTGCAAGCCCCGTGCTGCCTGCCTCGACCAGCCTGGCTGCAGCACATAGAGACCTCAGAGCCTCCATGGCACCTCTCCTGCCCCTACACACACACACGTGTGTATAGATATAAAATATACATACACACATATATGCACACACACATCCCCCTCCGTCCCTGCCAGCCAAGCAAGCCCCTGGAAACTTTCCCTTGCAAAGATATCTGGAAATAGCTTGGGAGGGCTCGGTTAAATTCTTTTAAATTCTAGCTCCTTTTTTTATCCACTGAAAGTTTAACCAGAGATCTCTCTGAAAATAGCCTTTTGATCCACCCTAAGCTCAAAAATCCAGGTGGCTCAGCACCTTTGGAGGACCGAAGGTGCTCTGACTGTCTCCACCACGCTCACAGGTAAACAGCGCCAGCTCCACTGGCCCCAGCAGGTGTTGGTGGGGCAGGGAATTGCCATCGGAGCTGCTCCAGGCTTTGAGGAAGGGCCAGCACAGCTCAGCCTTGCACGTTTGAGAGACTGCAGTGTCTGCTGTGGGTGTCCTGAAGAGACCACACCACAGAGACAAAACAGGGCTAAACCAGTCTCTTCCATTTCCCTACTTGCCCAGGCCAAGGAGAGAGCAGCCCTCATGTTCTGCAATTAAAGACAAAATAAAATAATTTAAAAAACCCCTTTATTTTTCCTGTCTCCAGGAAAAAAAAAACACCTTTATTTTTCCTGTCTCTCTCTCTTTACCAGTTCACCCACATCACTGATAGCCCACTTCATCGGGTGCAGCTCCCCACACCCACATTCTCCCCCACTGGTCAGTGGGGCCACAAGTCAGTGGGCTCACATCGCCCTTACCCACGGCTGGAGGAGATACCAGAAGGCGGGACAATGCTAACCAGAACCCAAACCTTAATGAACCATTAAGGAAAAACATTGCAGAAAGCCCCACGAGATCCCTGCGTGCTCCTCCGGCACACGCATCAGGCAGCTCCGGCAGCGCATTTGCTGGTTATCATTGCTGTAAATCAAAGCAGGATTAGCATAATTGTTCAGGTCTGGGGTTTGTTTTTACTGTGGTCATAAACAAGCTGATGACACTGGGGGTTTTTTACACCACGTAATTGTGCTGGCAGCCTAATTTTCAACACCCTGCTCACCTACGCTCAGTCACAACAGTGTTAACGGCAACTTTCTTCGAAAGAAAACCAATTGTTCCAGGAACACATCTGAATTCAGCAATATTTCTGTCAATCCAGTGGGCTGTCTTTACTTCTGCCTTCCTTAGGAGACAATCATTGCCTGCTGGGACTTTATGCATAGATTGCTAACTTGCTGTGCATACACTGATGCAAAGAATGAGCTTTGTAATTTAAATAACAGACTGTGGAATTGATGACAGATACAAACACGGTCATTCACCCAGCTGCAGAAAACTGCAGCTAAGGCTCCAGCAGGAGGGAGGAGGAAACATATTGCTTTCTTCAAGGACTGGAAACACAGCCTGCAGCCATGGCCATCACACACAGGACACTCTATTTATGCATCCAAAATAAAGCAGAACACAGTGATCCCCAAACCAGAAGGAGTTACACAGGATCCTGCTCTGAGCAGAGGGGCCTTCTCCCATTTACTCCCCTGACTGGATCTTCAGTCCTACTGTGCTGCACAGTGGAGATGTTCCTTCTTGCAGTGAGAATGGGGAAATAAAGTGGGATTTAGTAAAATCCTGGTGGAGTCTCCGTGGTTCCTGGGAAGGACAGCTGGGGAAGACCCATCCACTCAAGGACAGCAGCCCCTTCCTGCCGGGCAGAGTCATACCCACCAACACCCCCTGCATCAGCAAAGCAGAGGCAAGAAGCTCCCTCAGCCTCCAAACTGGGCTTTTTGTCCCTGGACACACTGTGATTTACCCCCAGGCATGGGCTCCGCAGCTGGTGGTGGGTCCCACAGCCACTCCAGTGCCTGCACGGCTCATCCCAGGGACCTGTAGTTGGTCCCCAGGACTGGGAGCACCTCTGAGGAACAGCCCTGTGCAAGAACATCATGCTGCAGAAGGTCTGCAAGATGCCCTGTTAGCAGGCACAGAGCCAGGGAGGGCCCTTTTGAGGATGGATGGGGCTCACAGGTAAAGGAGAGGAGGGTGTGGGTGGACATGTGTGGGACAAGGCTGGGCAGCACCGCAGCACTGTGTGACAGAGCTGGTCCCAGTGAGGAGGTGTCTTGCAGAGCAAGACAAGGGCACTGCAGACAATAAAAAAGACAGCAAAAGTACAGAAAATTATTGTAAATACCTGTTCAGGTAAAATAAACCTCCTTAATCTGGTGTGTGTCATTTGCATAGCAACAAAGACTTTTTCTTTTTTTTTTAAGAGTGATAAATACATTTTCTTTTTGAAAAGAAACAAAGACTCGGACAAGGCCTTCAATTATCAAATCAGTATAAACAACATTATAATACATTAGACTTGGAAATTATAAACTGCGATTATGTACCAACTAATTAAATTAGTACTAACAGCTTTCAAAGAGTAAGAGAAAAAGGCAAAAATATTCCTAGCTTTCAGGGGTGATTTTTCCTAGAAGCAAGCTGTAAGCGCTTTCCATCTGGGAACAAGGATTCACACAGGAAACACCCACACCTGAAACACAACTTCTCCTAACGCTTACCAGCAAACCCATTTCACAAGTGGGAGCTGAGCCTGGTCAGCTGTGAGTAATAAGCAACAAGTTAAAGTCAAGTCCTCCTTAAAATGAAATCCAAGAAGTACGCGTTGGAAAGGACTAATTACAGCCGCTGTGCCACTGAGCTAGAGGAGCTACCAGTCTTCTGGCAGTAACTAGAACTTCATTGTTTGGGAAGATGAAAGCTTTCACTCGGCTGGGGAACGGCATAAAAACAATTCATAAACAGGAGTGAGACAAACTGTATTTATTCATGAGTAGCATTAATACCCTTTTGAGGGTTCTTATAATAATTTCGGGTTGCTATGCAACACACAGGTCCAAACCTGATGCCAGTAGCAGCAACAAAGCAAATCATTTCCTGGCTTTGGTAGGACCTGGAGAGACCCTGTGCAGACACTGATGACTGCACCCAGCACTGTATCCCAGCTGTACGTTTCCAAGTGAACTGGGGCTAAATGCAGCGTAAGCACCCAGATCACCGCTGCGCATGGCAGCCTTTCCATCCCAGGGAACAAGAGCAATTGTGGAAACAGAAACGCCTCCCAGCCCAAACTCTTGTCATATACAACACCTGTCAAGATGTTACTTTCTATAAATGAGACTAATTTACGTGTTAATAACACCAAAAACCACGGTGTGAGAGGGAGAGAGGAGACTGAGGAGAAAGCGAAGTGAGAAGGAGACATCTGAAACTGCCACTTGAAATCTTGTCAGAATGGGGAATTCTGGAATGTTTCAATAAGCTCAGAATAAAAATCATCCATTAATTTTACTTGCATTTCATGGCAGGACCCTCTAGTCATGCACTGGCTTTTTATCTTCTGGAGATTCTTGCAGGTGGCTGCATTGTGCTCGTGACAAACCTTGACTGTTGCGGTTTTGTTTTTTCATCACCAAAGTCCCACCTGTGCCTGCAAGAGCCAAACACACCGTAGAGGCAGCACATTGCCCTGCCAAAAACCTGCAGCACGACATGCAGTGAGCGAGCCCGCAGCCTTGCCAGGATTCGCAGGGGACATGCTTGCGTCCCAGCGTGGAGGAGCCGGCTGGCTGCTGTTAGAAAGTTGGTGTCTAAATGCAGCGGGGGAAAAAGGAAGGAAAAGCAGAAACGCTGCTCTCTTAGCTGTGGGAGCTGAGGGCCAAGAAAGCATCGCTGCTGTTCCACCCATGTCAGCAGGGCTGCGGAGGAGCATGTGACAGAGGACCAGGCACCACAAATGCAAAAGAAACACTAGGCTGAACATCCCCAGCCCCACCAAGGGGTTTCCAGCCCCCATGGATGGAGCCAGGTTGCCTTTGCGCTGGGTGGGGTCCTGTCAATCCCCTGGTGACAGACAGCTCCTGCAGCCCAGCACCAGCTCACAGACACACTGGCAGCTCCGAATCCCAGTATTCCCATCCCCACCGCAACCACCCTTTTCCTCCTCCTCACCTGCACTTACACCTCCACGCGTGCACACAGCGACAGTCTCTCAGCCGACCCAGACACCCTTCGCCTTTCCCAGCACAGATCTGGGATTTCCACTGCATTCCTGTTTATCACTTTTTGCTTTCAGATGTCGATCTCTCCCTTCTTTGAGAACTTTAATTCAATGGTTGTGTGCAGCCATGTTCCAATGATAACTGGCTTGAGGTGAACATATGGAGAGAACTGAGTGGAACAAAAACAGTCAGCTAGACATGTTTATCTGGGACGAAAGCTGGGGAAGGAGGGGAATCACATTGCTAATATTCATTCAACACCAAAAACTAAAAAATGAAAAATCAGTTTGCTCTGCAAATGACAGCAGCCAACAAGCTCAGCCAACCCACATTGTTGCAGGTTCTTTAGCTTTAACTCATCCATAGCTCAGCAAAATCAGTAAAGCTTGCAGGATCAGTCCAACAATTCAGCTTAGGAAACAGCAGAAAACAATATTTTCTATATGTAATTACTTTGTAATAATGGCCTATGTCATCAGTTCAGTGTTTATGTTTGCCACAGTGTTCCACTCTCAGGCATCAAGTAAAATTAAAGCTTTCTTGTACTCTTTGTACTTGGCCACATCACATCCTTGCAAAGATGCCTAATCAATTCATTTGTGCATGAAAGGACAGATAGAGCGTCCTTCCCGAAGGGCCCCTCCTAGCACAGTCAGCGTGGGAGCAGAGGTGACTTGGAAAGCGATAATTAAAAGAAAACTCTACCCAGGACTCGCAAGCCCTCTGCAGTTGCACACATTTGGAGAAGTGTGGCCAGAGGTCCCTCTTCTTCCCTCTCCCCATTCCCAGGGCTCACGGCTGGGTATTTTCAGGAGCACTGCAGTCCCAGAAGGGCAGCTCCAGAGATGTTGCTGAGCACAGCCAGGGATGTGGTCTGGAGACCCCTTTCCTCTCCGCAGAGCTCTCGCCCAGGCCATGAGGGGACAGGGACCCGTCAGCTTTACTGGGTGCAAAACACTCAACTTCAAAAACCAACGCAGTCAACTTTCCGTCCTTCTAATATACATCAGATAAACAAACCGATTGTAGAATAACAAAGAAATATAACCAGTGCCAGAAAAAGTCCTGCAGCCAGCAAGTCTCTCCTGCATATTTTAACTTATAATCCACTGCACTAATACTTAACCACCACACCAAGCAGGTGGAAGTTTGAGGGCCATTGAGCACTGTGAATTTTCCCAATGCATCACAATTACCAAAACACCTGTGCTAAATAACTTTGCGCTGAGCCACTGTGAAAATTCACAGAGTGCTCAATAGCCCTTGAAATTTCTCATTTCTAACCGGCGGTGGAGTGGCTGAGCGCTCACACATCACACTGCAGCACAACGCGTGTAAGAACACTGGTTCAAGACCTCGTGAAGGCCCCTTTCTCCTCGGCTGGAAGTTATGCCGTCCCTGTGATTTTCAGGCTGCTCCTACTTTGTCTCCGCAATTACACTCACTTGGAGCTGGTGAACTTTTTGTGTGAGCAGACTCCAAACACCGCTGAACTCCCTGGCTCCCCTCTCCTTCCTTCCCAGCCCAGCACAGCTGCCTGTCTCGGGACCTTCTATTTCTTCTTGCATAGCCAGGACAGATGCCAAAATAGAGCCAACAACAGGCTGATCCTGAGCTCAGGGTTGGCCTCTCCACACTCCCCATCCCATTCTCATGGAGACACTGGAGCAGGGACTAAGGGCTGAGCCTGACCCTGGTCACGTCAGCAGCTGAGGACAAATTCATCCCTGGAATGCCCAGAGCAGGGCAAGGCTCAGTGGGTGGCCAGAAGCTCTTTAACCGTGGTAGAAGACATGAAAGACTGTACAAATCCCTGCTGCATCCGGCTGGAAAAGAGGACAAGAACAAATTGGAGGGGTTTCAGCAGGCAGAAGCAAGAAGAATGGGAGGCTGATGAACTTCCTTTACAGCGGCGAACTAGAGACATTCAATCCATTTAGTCTGTCCCTGGGAAGGTTAAGAGGTGACTTGAGAGTGGTCAGCAAGTGCATACGCAGAGAGAGGAGTAATAAGATGAGGCTTTTTAATCTGACAGAGGAAAGCGTCTTGAGATCCAGTGGCTGGAAACTAAAGGCATTCCTACAGAGAAATAAAATTGTTCTCGGTGCAGAACAGTTAAAGTAATTAATTAACCACTGGAACAATTTACCTGAGGATGTGACAGACTCTCTGTCACTTCAGCTTTTTAGATTGGACCTCTGTGCGACATCTGAATTCTGCCAGAGCATCTGGCTTTGAAGACTGGGGAGGGGAAGGAGGAGTCACACAGGGAAAATCAGTGGTGTGCGCTATTGGGGGCTCTTTCTGTGTAGCCAGTCCAGAACTGGAGATCTTTGGAAGTCAGGCAGCAATAGTAGCCAGCTGCTGCTGTATGAGACACAAGTACATAGGGGAAGTAACAGCACAGAGAAGTGAGAGTGATTTGGAAAATATAATGCATTTTATCAGGTGTCCCCAAGCTTTACAGGGCAGCCGAGGTCTGTGCCCAGCCCCTGCCCTCTACCACTTTGCTGCTCAGAAAAGAGCTGAGCAGAAGAAAACCATCTGCTCATGGATGGAGGCTGAGCATGGTCCCTCCGTGTCCCGGTCCCATCATTCCCAATGAGGGCTATGAACTACCCACAATACGGCCCGTCGTGCCAGGCTGTGGTTTCCACACGCGGGGTCCTCACCAGCCACTTCCAGCTCATCCGTGGGACTGCAGAGCATCACTTTGGTCCTGCCTCTGAGGCCAACCGCTTTCCTGAGGAACCCTTCAATTTGGCCGCAACGCAATAGACAGCAGTGTGCATCTGCCCTCAGCAAAACTCCTTTATCCTTAAAAAGACAGACCGAAAGCAAGAGTTCAGATTAGAAATGCATAACAAACTGCCCTGGTTTTCCAGAGACAAATGCAACGCATTTCAGATTACATGCGCCCACATCCTCACTTTCTGTAGCTTCTCAAGGCAGCCCGTAGCACAACATTGGCTTCTCATTACTGTGCCATCACTTATTTGTAGCAAATTGCCACGACAATGAAGTTGAACTTCTATAGCCAATCTGTTGATACAAGTACTATAAATCTGATTTTTGGGGTTGCTTAGCTCAGTCATTAAAAGCTTCGCTGCATCTCTACCAACCTCCAGATGAAATCCAGATTATTTTTTAAGAGACATTTTAAAAGCCTTAGGGGTTTCTGTTACTTTTTGTATTTTAGAAAAAGCATGTTTTTGGAGCCTTTGACACAAATAAGAATTGAATTTCAATGGTTCCAATTTAAATGTATTTTAGAGTTAGCGATGTTTAAATATGATTATTTTGGGTATATTAGCATAGGATTGTTGGCAGAAAAGACCAATTTTCTCATGTGGTTTTTGATTAATTAATACTCTAGATACTTCTGATTTTAAAATGACATAAATACATCAATGCAGCAACACAAAGTAAAATAATAAAATTATCAGAAACAAGCAAATCACATACATGCAGAACTGCCATGAAGGATCAAAACCTGGCTGCACAGGCACACCATCCCCATGCCTTTCCCTACGTGATCTATCACACACGGACTCATCAAACCAGGGGGCAAAAGAATTGAGAAAACCAAGCTCTGGAAAAGTAGCTTTCTGCTTAAACCACAATTAATGAGGCTGCTTGAAGGGTTCCCATCTCCACAAAAGCAAGTGGAAAATCCTGAGTCCCCCAGGCAGTACATTCAACATCCTGCACTGAGCACCGCTCAGCCCTAGCCGACCCCCAGCTCCTGCTGCTAAGACCCCCCCTCTCTGTGCCAGGATGGTGCGCAGCAGCACAGGCTCCTCCTCAGGGCACATGCAGCCAACGGGGGCTCCAGCAGCATTGCCAGGAGCTGGGCTTTTCCCAGCCTTGCTCTCCTGCGGCCACAGACCCCCTGTCGAATTTCCTTTTGCTCATCCTCAGACAACAGGACTATGTGACCTCAGTGCTGCTTCACAAGTCGTCACACAGCTGCCCAAGCAGTAAAACAATTTAAGCTTTCCACATATCTTGGTGTATTTGCTGTGAGTACACAGCAAAAAAATATTGCCTTGCTTTGCCTATGTAAAAGACTCATTTCATGGGTTGCCCAGGTTTTATTTTTCTTTAAGCAACTCTAAACAGGTAGCATTGCTATTAAGCACCAAATAACCACAGTACTGCAGCCAAAGACCACTGTAGACCATCCAGAAGTCTCATGGCTTTGCTATGGTGTGCAGAGAAGGAATAATCAAAGTCCCATTATAATTATAACAAATCCAAATGACCTGAGCCATTAGGTCAATGTCAGTAAAAGTAACTCTCAAATATATGAATTGGACGGCTTCCACAGATTCCATTCCCTCTCCAGGAGTGAGAGACCACTCCAAATGTCAGTGGAAGGTTGTTTTGCTTTTAATTGGCACCTGAGTTTTATTTGGCTGGTTTTTAAATGATTTCCCCCCTCCTTTCTGATTAGGAGAGCTTTCAGATCTCACACAGAGGGCTCTCAGGCTCTTTGTTCTTGAAGACTTCTTTTTTTTTTTTTTTCAAAAAATAAAACCCAAAGCCACACAAAAGAACCTCACATCTGCAAAGAGTCACGCAGGAAGACAGCCAAAAATCAGATCGTGAACATTAACATTTAACTATTGCTGTATTTCACTGTGTGCCTGTTCGCGTCTTGTATAAAGGCAGACACCCTTATGCTCCGTGTCCCCTGGAAGTAGGCAAGTACACATGCTCCATTCATAATTAATGGCCCAGCTTTTCCAAAAGCGCTAACAACCGCATCTGCTTCTGTCTGTGGAGGATTTGACCCTCAACGTCTGGCTTCACCAGACTAATCCTCTGCCTGCAAAATAGCCACCTAGGACACACTGGAGCCAGCCTTTATCACCTGCATCCCAGACGTATCCAAGAGTGGCACACAACCACACTTGTCCTCTGAAACTGACGCTGGCTTTGCCACCCATTTCAAGGCTAGTGGGCTTGGCCTCCAAACACTCAGGTTTCCAAGGCACTCAGTGCCTAGGAATGGGACTAAGACCTCATGAAGCCTCTAGCAAGCTGAGAGCCCTCAGCACCCCTATCAAACTGAATTATTACATTATTTCAAGCCATTGTACCGCCCAGAGGACAGGCGGACACCCACCACCACTAGTGTAGAACTGCGCCTGCACCAGCCGGTCAGCACTTCAGCTCTCAGCAGGGCAGCAGTGATACTCCTGGCAGGAAGGTTGCTACTAAAAGGCATCAAAAACCACCTGGAGATGGGCTGATTGGTTTTATTTACTTGTTACCCTGCCCATGGAGTGAGATATGCCCTCAGTGTATTTGTTTTGCTGAGACAACCAGAAAGAAAACCTCCCTAAAACAGGCTCTCTGCTGCCAGAGGACTGACTCCAGTGAGGTTTTGGTTTTTAAGAGAACACAAAACTGTTGGCTAGTGCAGACTCAACCTGAAAACAACCCTCCATTCCTTTTCCTGGTTGCTTTTATTTGTGTTTCTCTCCACATAGTACAACAGACCCCTCTTGTGCCCCCTTGGGAGGCTTCCCAACAGGGAAACTAAAACCTTGGCTGCACCAAAAGGCATCAGGGCCCTGGGAGAGCCCTCTGTGCCAGTGCCTTCCACAGCTGGTGGCTCGAAAGTTGCTGCAGGCAGATGCTGGCAACTGCTCTCAAAGGCAGAGAAAGCCTTCAGCTCAGCCAGGAATATTGCTCCTCACCTTCCATTATGTCCCATCTTCACCATTCATCCTCCAACACAGAACCCATTATAATTCTTTAGTGAGATATGAGGGGAAAAAAATAAAATAAATCAAAAATAAGGTATGTCTTACACCCTCCTTAGACTACCTCCCTGCTCCCAACAGCTGCCATCCCCTGGATGCCCATGGAAGTCCACAAACAATATAATCTAAAAGTCAGGCTCTGCAGATAACAAACTGCCTCTAAGGTGATTCCTTCTGAGAACGGCCAGAGGCACTGAAGGCCAAGGACGGATGCTAACAAAAAGGTCCCCCCCCAAACCAACAAGCTGAAATGTGCCTTGGGGCTTTGCTATACTCTATGACATGTAATTTTTCCATAGTTATTCTGCAAGCTTTACTTTACTTTTCCACCCATCACATGAAGCTACCCTCAGCAGCAATGACTGCCCATAGGTATGACGATCTTTACTTCTTCAGTTACAGCAAAGCATTTTGCGGAGGAGACTCCCCTGAAAATAATATCCACAGCTGTAGAAACTAAACTTCCAGATGCCCTAAATGGGTCCAAAAGACCTTGGTCAAAAGAAGAATACACCTTGATATGCTTGCTCTGCTTTTACCTCTGTTGTGGTGTGGCGGTTTGTCTCTCATTTTGTGTGGTTCTTTCTTCCTTTGGAGTGATCTGTGAAAACCTCTAAAAGAATGATATGGAGGGAACAAAGCTGGATAAGAACCTAGAGTATTTGCCAAACTGACCAAAAAAAGCCCCAAAATAAAACCAACCAACCAAAAAAAACCAAACAGAAAAACCCCCCAAAACCCAGAAGAGAAAACACCAAGCCAAGCCAAGTCAAATACCAATCTACTTTTTTATGCTTTGTTTCATTAAGCTTATTTTATGATTCGTTTGTAACAAACAGGTGGTTAATGAGTACTTGCATCACAAACCTCTGTGCGCTTAAGAAATCACTCACGCTCCACAAGGAAGGACTGGGTAACAAAAACAGAGCCCTCTCATTTGCAAAAGTGCTCGGTGGTCTAAGCGTGAATGGAGATCTCTCAAGCAGCTCAGTACTGATAGCTCTAGCAATGAAGCAGTCAAGTCACCGCCAAAGCATCTGAGCCCTGTAGGGACAGCCCAGCCCATTGCATTCAAGTCTGCCAAGATATCCTGAAAGCACATCTCTGAGCACGTGGTGGTTTGGGGACAGCTGCTTTCCAGGCAGATGGCCCAGGAGACGCCCATGCGTGGGTGGGCCAACGGGACTCCCAGAGGACGCTGCCAACCTTGTCTTAAAAGTCACTGGCTGGCAAGTGTCTGAGGCTATAGAAGTCTAAGCATCTTATGCTTTGATTTTGGTGATGGTCCTTCAGTTCAGGATCAGGTCTAGCTCCACCAGTCCCCTTTCAACATCACAGCCCAAGATCTCCAGGTTTTACAAGCACAAGAAAAACATCCCGTGTCATGAGCTGCTCACATTTCAGACTAGCTGCATCAGGTGGACAAACACAAAGGGGAACTGAGCCGAGGGGTGATATCACATTAAAACAAAACAGGCTTTGCAGACGAGTTCATTTCCCATGCAATAGTTATGCCATCCCTTATACTGATAAATTCCAGCACCTTTCTGGTTTACTTAACTTTCTTAATATTTCACTCATAAGTGATTCTACAAGGAGTCAGACCACTGTGAAGACATTAGACTTCCTAAAATTCAAGATTTCTACATGCTAATCGCTGGCTGTGCCTGTCACCTGTCTCCTTCAGCCAGGATCACGAGAATCCCAAGAGGCACGGAGCAATCACACCTCCCCTCCTGCCAACCGCTCTGCTCACAGGAGTTGCTTCAGTGATGATAACTGCTGTGCTGGAGAGGGCATCTCCCATGTGACAGGCAGCTAGAAATTAGCTGATCAAGCAGGAAAAAAGCACCCAGGATTGAACTGCAGGCAAGCTGCAGGTGTTATGATAATTGTAAGAGTTTGGCAAGCCATGGGAACAGCACACATTCCTAAAACGACAGCACAGGCTTTTATACTTTCATTGCACATCTGTGTACCAGTGTCTCAGCCCCCCTCCCGGGCATTTTGAAAGTACACTAGAGCCACGCAAAGCCTTTGGGTGAAGATCCAAACACTCAGCAAAGCGATAAATGGGATCACAACCCGCTCTGCTCTTTCACACCGACTAAACCAGCTGTTACAGATGAGAATGTGTTCCATGGTGAGAGGTGACTCAGGGGGAGGCTTCGTGGCATCATGGTCATTACAGAGTTGAGGAACGTATCCCTGCTGGACACCTTCAGCTATTTTGCTTGGTGAATCCCTCCCATCTATGCAGGAGATAGAGCATAGCATGCATTTCATGCCTTTTGCAAGCTAGCCCTGAGGGAATAGGTAGCCAACAGAAAAAGTTTCCACTTCTGCCAACTCCAACTCACACTCATTCTGGTTTGGTTATTTTAGGTATTTTCCCCCCATATTTCTAGAATTTCCAATTTTGCAAGAACTTCACTGTAAGAATATAAACTCTTTTCCACTATGAGGCCCCAGCAATAAAGCAGCATTTATTACAGCCTGTATTTCCCCACCTCTGCTGAAGCAGAATTCTCCTGTGGAAGGGAAAGCCATGCAAGTTCACCAGCTTTTACTTTTCTATGCGTCCTGTTAACACACATTACAGTTTCCCGCTCATTAATCCTCCAAAGGAGCATTTACAGTGTATTTAAAATGGTTTTCCTCCTTTACTAGCTCCCTGCGGTGCCGTCCAGTTTCTGATCTGAAGAGCAATCAATAAATAAGCTCCGCCATCCGCCGGGGTTCCTGGCTGCCCAATTAGAATAGCAAACCTCAACATGCTGTTTTATTATACAATGACAGCAGTCGGCTTTGGCGCGGCTCACAGTGCCTAATGCTGGTTTTAGATGTTTGTATTTGAGTAACAAAACAGTGTTGGCCTGGGAAGTCAGCAGGGCTGCTCTCTGCCAAACTACATACAAATTCACTCACCGAGGACTGGAGTTCCCATTGCAGAGTGCTTTCGCCAACCGGTTGCGTGGGGGTTGATGACTATGTCATCATTTTAATTGCTCAAAACACTGAATAGGCGGATTTCTGGATTGTCAAGGACACTGTAGGGAAAAGAGACATTACTAATCTCTGCAAAGCCTAGGTGGTGAGCAGGTCCTTAAAACAGCTTAACAGAGAGCAAAACATACTCAGCAAGTGGGCAGCCTACCACAGGAAGGGACAGCATGGACCATGGCTCAAAGGGAAGGTGCTGCTGGCTGGTAAGCTCTTCTCAAGCTGCTGAATAAATAATGTCAAAAAGCCTAGTGAGAGAGACCATAAACAGAAGGTCCTGCTGCATCCCATATAGTTTTTAAAAAGAGGGATGTATTTTCTTGGGGCACCACAAATGTACTTTGTGGACTCCTGAGCCAGCAACATCAACAATTGCTTGTGCCAGAGGGGTGCCACCACCTCTCCCTAGTGCCTAGCTGGCAGTAGATAATGGGCATCCACTGATGTTACCAGCGAAAAGAGCTGCTCAGCTGGTCTGGATCAAGCCTCAAGGAGCCTGTGGAGAAAGCAAAGACCACATAGATGCCTGCCTCTCCCACAGCCATGGGGATTCGTGCTGTCTGGCAGACCTGTGCTGATGAGCACCACAGTTGGTGGGAAAGGAGCAGGACATAATAGAAAGAGGCGGTTTGCAGGTAGCTGAGAAGAGGAACCCCATTTCACCAGACTGAAGTTTCTAAATGTATCTGAAATGAAAACCAAGCTAACTCTCCAAAGGTGCTGACAGGAGAGGACTGTATGGCTTTGCAGGAAAGCACAACCTTCCTCAGTCACCTAGTTTGTCGGGTGACTAAGCTCCACAGAGAGCAGGCTTTTACAGGAGAGCAGTTCAGTCCACAGTGTTCCTTATCACACTTAGGAAGGTGCCAAGTTGGAAGAAACAGTTTAAAAGATAGATGCTGGTGGAGGAAGAAGCAGGAATCCCTGAGACAGCAGTGTCCCCATGCCACCATTTCCTTTGTCTTTAATATATCCCTACAAGGTCAAGCGCGCAGCTCAGCCAGTGGGCCTGAACCCAGGTTTCCCTCGCTGCACTCCCACTGCTGGACCCCAGCCGGCTCTCCTGCTTGCCCAGCCCGTCACAAAACCACCCAATTCAGCCACACCACTCCCCCCAAAGCAGTAACTTTTGAACCTAAAATCAGATGCATGGCAAAAGCAGCAGCCTGTGCAGACCAGCCAGTGCAGCACAGCGCCTCGTAGGCAACGAGCAGACTCTGCTCCAGCAGGCAGCAAACCCAAACAGCTACCAAATTCAGAGTCCCTTCCCAGAGATGTTCTCAAACATTTGATTAAAATACATTGCTTTGCATTTGAAACACAGGCTTATAGGGGAGGCCTGTGGATCTGAAGAGCTTGAGGTCCATCTTCCAGCACTGCCTTAGCCATTGCAGGGCAGGTCCCTGCCTGGTGATTCATTCTGCTCCTCCCCCCTTTCTGACACAACCCTTCTTCAGTCTGCAACCACTACAAGTTTTTCAGGAAAAGAGTTGGTTTTTTATGGTCACAGGTGCTACACTACTGAAATTAGAGTAGCAACTAGTAATTCGCTCTCAGACTTCAGAGGTGGTTGGGGGTTGGGGTATTTTTGTTGTCTTTTTTTTTAAAAAAAGTAACATCTTGAGAACTGGAAGCATTAAATGCCCAGATACTGGGAGCAGAAGGGACAGCATCCAAGTACAACTACACACAGGTGTGGTGACTCCAGTGTGGACTGTGAACAGACATACCTATGACTCGCTGCCATTAAAAAAAAAAAAAAAAAGTGTGTGGATGTTTCAGTAGCACAGAGCTCAGACCAGCACCTAGAAGGAAGCACAACACAAAATGAAGCCTTTCCCAAACAGCACACTGCCTTTTGCTAACGGCCTTAAATCCTTCTTAACCACAGAAGAACAAGAAGTAGATCTGGAAATAAAGGAAGATGGTGGTCACTCAGCAGGGGACAGCGTTATCCTAGGTGAGCCTCCTCCAGGAGTGAAGCAGGGGTCATTAGAGAACTTGCTTGTCCTTATTTAAGCCTCCCCAACTCTACCAGGAGCCCAGCTGACCTGCTGTTACCTGGTGGGTAAGCACAGATACAAGAGACTTGTTACCCTAAACTAAGGCATTACAGGTCACTGTGCCTCCTAAGAAGTAAAAAAGACAAGAGATTCCCAATTTTCCTGCTTCCTGAGGGAAGCAGACATTTTTGCACATCCATAAGGTAGATCTCGTCTGAGCTATCTGGCCTATACAATAATTAGCCAGCACTAACTGTCTGCCAGCTCAATGCCAGCAAAAACATTATATTCCTTCTTCCATGCTATTTTTAAGCACTGGCATTAGGAGAAAAGACATAAAGGACTTAAATCTGTGGGAAGTCATTAAGAGAGAACACATTTCTTCCACCTGCATTTTGCAGATAACACCCTAAATTTCCAGCTTTTCTGACTTATTCCCATTAATTTTTCTACTGTACTGCCTGCCAGATGAATGGGATATTAGCAGCCAGAGCTGCAGATACTTCTCATGGGTAGCTAGAGCATCCTCCAGGGAAGGTCTCTTTGCATCCCTCTCTTAAGGAGCCGGGTGCTTCCTCCTGGTCTCACTCCTGAATGCTCAGCCCTCAGGTGATGCACATCACACTTGAGATGTCTCCATTAGCAACTTAATAGATGTTTGGTTTTAATTTTTTTTTAGAAGTCATAGAGTATTCAGACTGGCAGCTGCAGCCAAGAAGCCATCCCAGAAAGTGTAGTGGTAAACGGGCACAGAAGTCATTAAAATAAAGGGAGTCCTGGTAGAGAGGAGACATGCCGAAGAACTAGGCAGCCCCATCAAAACTGCTGCTGTCAGCCAAAGACCCCTCCAGAGAAGGAGGGAGATAGCACCAGCTCTTTTCCGGGAAAGCCATGTGCAGCTCTAAGGAAGAGCTGCTGCCCTCCTCAGGTAGAATTTTAATTATGGAGACCTTTTTAGACCTTTTCCTTACAACCTCTGTGCTCTATGACTGTGCTTTGCTGTATTTTTCACTTGGGAGAAGGCTGATACTCCAGGCCAAACACTGCTGCCAGGAAATGGCACCTCCCCGGGGGATATTGCATAGCTGTTTGTCAGGGGCCTTTCACACCTCCCTCGGAAGCAGCTGGTGCTGCCCACACCCTGAGACAGGCTCCCAGCACAGATGAATCACTGGTTTGATTAAGCCTGGCAATTCCTACCCAGTTGGACCACAACAGACACGTGCTCTGGATCCAGAAGGTACATAGCAAAGTCCAGGCACAGAGTTTGGGCTACATCACACCAGAGGTTTGCAGGGTTCAGTATCAGCTTGAGTCTTTCTGTTCCAATTAGTGGCGGGGCATGCCAACAGGTATTTCACAAGAGGTCTCCCAAATTAATAAGACGGTTATGGTCACTGGCAAAATGGCACCAGGACCACCCTACCCCAGGGCCTTGCTGCTCCAGGGTGGTCCTTCTTGTTTGCAAAGCCCATGCTGCAACTCTCACAGAATCACTGGGGTTGGAAGGGACCTCTGGAGATCATCTGATCCAACCTCCCTGCCAGAGCGGGTTCACCTAGAGCAGGTTGCACGGGATGGCATCCAGGCGGGTTTGGAATATCTCCAGCATCAGGGACTCCACCACCTCTCTGGGCAGCCTGTGCCAGTGCTCTGCCACCCTCAAAGGAAAGAAGTTCCTCCTCATGTTTAGACGGAACTTCCTATGTTCAAGTTTGTGCCCGTTACCTATTGTCCTGTCACTGGGCACCACTGAAAAAAGGCTGTTTCCATCCTCCTGGCACCCTCCCTCTAAGTATTGATAAGCACTGGTGAGATCAGCCCTCAGTCTTCTCCAGACTAAGATCCATGTCCCTCAGCCCTTCCTCATGAGAACGAAGCTCCAGTCCCCTAATGTCCTTCCTTCAGTATATCGCAGCAAAGCAAAAGCTGGAAAGTGACTGAGCACCCTCTGCAACAAGGGGCTGCATCTGACCAGCACTGCTGCCGCAAGGCTTGGGCTGAGCCCAGAGCTCCCCCCCAAAAAAACCCCCCTGCATTTCCAAAACTCCTGCAGCATCTGAAACTCTAATGGTGGCTGAGACTGCTGGCAGGGCGAGGGGCTCCCCGCTGGCGGTGGGGCTGGCCCCAGTGCTGGGCGATGGGTTAGACCGATGCTTAAGTGCCGTGCTGTGAAAGGCCTGGAGTACTGGAGGTTTTACTCTGAAACGGCCTCATCTCCCCAACTTGTATTAAGCACAAGCCCCATGGATCTGAATCTTTGCTGAACGGAGCCCTAAATAAGTAAATCAATCATTCTCCAGCATACGATCCGTCACTGCCCGCTGAGCTGCCATTCCCGCTTCCCCTGGCCTCTCTCTAATAGGCTGGTATTGACATTCAGCAGTGAACGGTACAGATGGGAGCCGCTGCACGTGGGTGTCCCAGAGGGGTCCGCCGGCCCTGCAGACAGCACCCCATGGCGCCGCACGCCAGCAGGAGCCTGCAGACATGGCGCTTCACACCGTGCTAATGACCACGACAAATCGCTGACGACGCTCAGCCGGTTCCTACCAAGCTGCTCCGACGCTCCTGGTTGATAAGAGCAGTGATGTGTCGGTGACAGGGAAACATTAGTCATCGCCAGTCTACAAATGCCAACCAAATCCCTCGTCTCCCCGATCCCCTGCCTGCAGTGCGGCTGTGAAAGGGAGGATCAGGCTGCGCTGCTTGGACCACCTACCTGTGCTGAACTGAGAGGGGCGAGAAAAAGAAGAAGGTGCTGGGACACAGCACCCCGCTCCCTCCACTGAAGAGGTACCTCTGTAGAGACCAAGCCACCTGGTAGGACCACTTCATCCATGATCAGACTGGTTGCAGACTTCCACTGTAAAGAACTAAGCCACGTGCATGGAAATGTCGGTATTCCTCCACCTTTCTCATACATTTCTCATACATGAATTTCAAATACCAGTGCAGAGACCACAGGATCCACGTGGTCAGGGCTGGAGCAAGACCTGTCTGTGGTTAGCAGCACAGACTTGTCCGTACTAGGGAAGCTGGCAGGAGTTGAAAGAAAAGGCACAACGCTGGCACACGGAGTGTCCATCCCACTCTGGGTTTCACCTAGACTTCTGCTCTGGAGTGGACCAGGCTTGATGGGAAAGAGGGCGTCATGCCAGGGGCTAGCTCAGACTATGGGCTGGCAGCCCTGCAACTGTGCAGTGGCTGCACATTAACTGCCTCATAAAATTAATATCTAAGGGAAGCACTGATGACCAGCTTACAAATTCTCCTGGCCCCTGATAGGACCCTACATCTGCCTTGCTTGTTTGCCTTAGTCCCTCACGCTACGAGCCCTGTATCAGCTTTTATCATTGTGGCTACAATCACATTAGATCTATGTATTAATTAAAGTGTAAGTCAAGTTTTTCACCCCATAAGCTTATAGGATTTCATTCTGGGTCTATGAGTGTTTCCAAGGTGGAAAGGAAACCACAGCACTCTGCAGGAGAGGGACGAGTACCTGGCTGGTTGGCCGAGGTCCCAGTATTTCATGGGACACAGGAGGAAACAATCCAGGGAGATGTGTTTTGTGGCTTTTTTCTAATGAGGTCGGGCATCATGGTATTTTAGCTGGATTAAGGATCTGCAATCACATGCCTCATCTTTGGTTTTCATGAGCTGCTGCTCTCTGCTGTGTAGGGCCTGGGACTGAATCAATCATTGCTGTACTGGAGCTTCACCTTTTGTCCAATTAGCTCAACATTTCTGGAACAGCATGGATGGCCTCATCAGTGGGAGGGCTTTACACACGCCATTAACCGGACCTCAGCTCTGAAGGGCAGGGTGACAGGAGCCCACCACTTTGGGCTGCCTGGGGACCTGGTGCCAAGAGCTCAGGGGAGGAGTGCAAGACTCCCACTGCCCGTGGCGAGCCGGGCTGTACGTCAGCAGGAGCCTCCAGGAGGGTTTCATCGCCAGCTCCACCCTGCAACGTGGAAATCTCCCCCAAAAATGAGGGGAGGCTGCTGTGGGAGGGCTGGGGCCACTCTCACACTGCAAATGCAGAAATTGCCCCATAAAGGTTTCTGCCCCAGGGTGAATCTAGGGCATAAGCACAAGAGAGACATAAACCCTGAGCATTCAAGAGAGAGAAGGGAACAGGGCACCTGAGCTTCAATTCAAGGTGGGAGATGGGGCAAGATGCATCCTCTGAGGAGGGATTTAAAAGAGAGAAAACGCAAACACCCAAGAGCAATTTAATCTCGCTATCTTTATCCCACGCAGCTCAGTCCAACATCAGTGACCATTTCTAAAAATCCCTGGGAGAAGCAAACTGGGAAGGGGCACAAAGAAAACTGCTGATGAAAAAGGCATGACATACATAAGGGGTGAAGGCACATGTGGCCCTGAAGACAACCCTCATCTTCTCACCCTGCAGCGGCTTCCCCTGCAAAAATCTGTGCAAAGGACTGTGAAATGCAGTGTTCTGGTTTTTGGAGTCAAAACCAAAATAGCTTTCATGGAAGAAAGCTGCTTTTAAAGTAAGAGATGACTCAAAGGATGACACATCCTTAGTGCCTGCTGAGGAACTCCAAGGGGAACCCCAGCCGAGGAACTCGCTGCATACTGAAGTGCACTGAGCTGCTCTCGCGGCGCCGCCTGTGCACAAACATGCTCCATATCACAGGATAACCTTAAGGGGAATAGCTTTGAAAATCCAGAATTAGACGTTGCTATTAGACATTACAAGAGAAGAGATGCTGGCTTTTAATGTTGCTTCCGCCCTGAGACTGGTTTGCACAGGTAGGAAGGAATGTCGTGTTTGTTTGCGTTACTCACCAGGAGAGAAGACATCAAGAGCATCCGCTGATAGCACATTTCTGCCTTTCACTGGCAGGCATCAGCCTTTGCTGAACTCCACTGGCAAAGCTACCGACAACATAGAGGCAGCCTCAGGCCAGCGCAACTGCACGTTGGCTTGCCAGACTGCAAGACCTGGATCAAGTTTCTTTTCAGAAATGGACAATAAAAATCTGAATTCCAGTGCAAGATGCAGGTTGTGACAGCAGAGAACAACCAACTTGACATCTCTACCTGGGAACTTCCTTTCTGTACACCTCTGTCCCATGCACGATAATCTCTGCAGCTGCTACCCTATTGGTAACAGCAGAAAGCAGAGCATCATTACAGCACATAAATCCATGTTAATTCCACAAAGATGGGACACAGTAGCAATTTTAAACCCCAGCACTGGTTTCAAATGGATGACCTACTGGCAGGTGACTCCAAAGTCACTGGGCAATGCCCTTCCCCATAAATGCTCATGAAAGAAAGAAGGCTGAAACAAAGGTACTGATCAACCCAAAATCAAAGTATCCATACATCCATTCATTTACGTATTACACTAGAGGCAAAAGCTGTGCCTCATTTGACAATGTCAGAAAAAGAAATTTAGACAGCAGAAAAGGAAAAAGACTTACTCCTATGCCAAATTATCAGACTGCCAAGGAATAAAACCTTGTCATATATCATTCATGCACTACATACAGGCTTCACACTTCTGTAGCCTCTTCCTTCCTTCCTTGGATCTCAAAGCTGTTTGCAAACATGAATGAATAAAACCTCTCACCTCCCATGAAGCAGGTAATTTGTTTTTATTAATACATAAATGATAGAGGAAATTAATTAAGGAACAGAAAGGGCAAGTAGGCCCAAGATCACACAGCAAGAGCACTTTAATCACTACATTCTGGCCACTTAAGAGTAGTGCTTGCATGTTAATGCTCTCCTGCTCTCCAGCAAGCATTTGTAATGGGCCGCGTTTCCTCAGACTAAGGACTTCTCCAGTCCTGTCTTGCTTTGCAACTTTGCCACATCAGGGACATGGAGTTTTTCTTCACATTCACACCATCACACCTCTGTCCCCTGGTTTAATTATTATTTATACTGAATAAAAATAGCAAAGGAGATGATCCTAAGATGAATAATGAAAAGGCAGCAAGAGACAAAAAAACTGCTCTAGTCAGCTAGTATCCTGCCTGTTTTGTATTAAACACATCTTAGCACTGGATCTCTGCATACTAGAGGAGGAAGGGTGAGTTTTAGGGCCATTGCACAATATGAACTTCCCCAATGTATCACAGTTACAGAACCTCCTGTGCCAAATAACTTTGTGCTGATCCACAGTGGAAATTCACAGTGTTCAACAACCCTTGAAATTTCTAATTTGTACGTTCCCGTAGAGGAGTGGTGCAGTGGATGCATTTCTTGGTACTGTACTGCGCATTGGATGTGGGATCAGGTACTCGTTGGAGCCTGACCACGCTCCCTGAAATTTGTGGTTCTATTTTAATTATTAAGCAATGCATATCTATCTGCTTTCCCATTTGCATCTAGTACTTTTAACAGCACGAAAATACATCCTTTTTAAATGCTAACCTAGTAAGAGGTATTAGGAAAAGTGAAAGCTATTAGATGTGCAAATTTCAGAGCAATTAGTCACAGAGGCAGAAGCACAGACACAAGATTAGTTCTCAAGTCTCCGCTCCTGTCTGCTTCCCCACTGGAGCCAGCAGTTTTGCTCAGACTCAAGAGGTGAAGGCCACGCTCAGCACCACCAATTCCCCAGCACCCACCATGCCATTAGCAACTGCAATGCCTTTCAGTCAACATCTCCTACAGCTTTGCAAGGCTCCAAACCGGGTGCAGGTCATTAGAGAGAGACTGGCCAAGGGGCAGGACTCAGAACAAATTTAGATATATAGAAACAAGAATTTTCTTCCTCTATTTACCTGCAGCCAACATGATCCCACTGAAGAAAATATCCCCTGCGGATAAAATTCTAAGCGCATGTAGAAAGGGAATACAAATAGCTAAATTCTGTTCATGTGAAGATTTGTTCCCCTGACAGTGCTATTCTAGATGCATCACTGCATATTTGCAGTGGAAGATGGAAATACTTCTGGCATTAAAGATAGTGACATTCTTAATTTACCTCACATGTGGGAAGGTGTGTGTGGGAGGAGTGTGAGCAACTCTTAGGAATACGTCCTATGTAGTTTAATAAAGAATAGTACACATTTCCCCCAGGATTTTTTTTAATAAAGCTCAAAATTGTAATAGAAGACTCTTTGCAAGAGTTTAGAATAAAATAACTAAAGGAAATAAATCTTATACTGTGCTCCATCTTGGAGGATTGCAAGTACTGTGTATATATATATATAAAGAGATTAAATTATTAAAAAACAGTATCCAAATCATTATGCTTTTACAGCATACTTGAGCACTTATTCAAGTCTGCTCTCTGATCCAAATATCTTTAGATTTTGGGTTGTTCCCAGTTTTGAACAAATCTGTGGCTACAGTTGTGTTGTGGCCATGAAAACCTGCAACTGAACAGCCTCTGAACTGTACCTCCATTCCTTGGAGGGAACGGAGCTGGGGAGGACCCACCATCCCAGAGCATTCACACCCAGACCCCTATGAGAAGCCAGGTCTCCCATGAGGGCAAGGGTGAGGAGCCCCATTTGAGGTGAATTTCCCAGGACACCTTTGCTGAATACTCTTTCCCTGTCTATGCTACACTGTGCTCTGCAGCCACACCTCCCCTGCATGGCATCAAAACCAGCCTCCCCTCTGTACCTGGAGAGTTCTGGCTGGGACCCACTGCTCTGGGACCTGCTGCAATCAGCAACGGTCACCTGTACTGCGTAAGGCAAATGCCTGCACCACCAACTTGTTCCTAAAAAAACCTGAGGTTGGTTTTCAGCATCAAAAGGGATTCTGCCGTTGTTAGCTAAAATCTCTCTCTGTAGCTCTGGGGAGGTTTGCCCTGCCTGGGCTCTGGCTACCCACAATCACAGAAAGTTAAGGGTTGGAAGGGACCTCTAGAGATCATCTGGTCCAACCCTCCTGCCAGAGCAGGTCCACCTACAGCAGCTTGCACAGGATGGCATCCAGGCGGGGTTTGAATGTCTCCAGAGTCAGAGACTCCACCTCCTCTCTGGGCAGCCTGTTCCAGTGCTCTGTCACAGTCAAAGTAAAGAAGGTTCTCCTCATGTTGAGATGGAACTTCCTATATTCGATTTTATACCCATTGCCCCTTGTCCTGTCTCAGGGTACTACTGAAAAAAGACTGGCACCCTCCTCCTGGCACCCTCCCTTTAAGTATTTGTAAACATTTATGAGATCCCCCCTCAGCCTTCTCTTCTCTAGTCTAAAAAGACCCAACTCCCTCAGTCTTTCCTCATAAGAAAGATGCTCCAGCCCCCTAATCATCTTCGTGGCCCTTCACTGTACACTCTCCAGCAGTTCCCTGTCCTTCTTAAACTGGGGAGCCCAAAACTGGACACAGCACACAGAAGAAACAGCCATCTCTGCCCAGGCACTCCAACACCGACCCACAGCTTGGCTCAGCTGTGCCCGGAGCCTGGAGCACAGCTCAGCCCAGCCCTGCACCCTCACCAATCTATACAGGCTGGCAAAAATATATAGGATAGGACAGGACAGGACATTTTGAGTTGGAAGTGACCTACAACAATCATGTAGCCCAACTGCATGACCACTTCAATTTCATAAGCAGGGCAGGGCTCCCAGCTGAAGGTGAGCACATGCAGATGTCCCTTCCCATGTCCCAGGATCTGCTCAAGTTCCTAGTGGGAAATTGCAGAATAAAGGTGCCACAGACAGAGGGTCCAGATCAGCCTCTAAATACAAGAGCTACAAATAGTTTACTTTCCTCTGGCTGACAATACATTAGCAAAGCTATTTTTGTTGTTCATAGATGTTCACGGAAGACCTAAAGATAGCCTGTTATTGTCAACAGAAAATGCAATTCAATTCCCTAAAAATATCAGGAACATGGGGTATGAAGAGCTTTTTTTCACCAGTAATGCACTTTTTCATTATTGCCCTGGATTAAAATTAAATTGCTAACATAAGGACAAGCAGATGAATCCATGGTTATGATAGCATAGAAAAATGTCAATACAATGCTTGTACACTGTATGCTCCTTCAGTATTTAAAGATTCTTATCTCTAGAATAACATAAACTGAAACACATTGTGAGGATCTCGCGCTATTAAATGAAGCGAGACTGCACGTATTGCTTCACTTCTGGGCGCTGTCATCAGACAAGCGGTATATAACCTTTTGAAAGGAAGTTTCAGGACTGCTTTCTGGGTTCGCCTGCACAGGTAGCTGTCATAGTCATTGTTCAAAAAGAGAATAGGACTGTGTTCTTATGCCTGCAAACCCAATGGTAACATTTGCAAAATACTGATAAAAACACTAAAATTGTGTACCAACCCTAATCAAAACAAGCCCATACCAAACCCTGTCTCACAGCATCTTTGTAGCAGGGGCAATGTGCTGTCAATTTTCCGTGACAGAAAAAAGAGCGAGTCAAGCTCTGAAACATTTAGTAATATAATAATGACTTAAAGGGTCAAAGGAATTGTTAATTTCCAATTCTGTATAAGAACAGAAAGGTAATTGAGAAACAAACTGCTGTGTCAGAAAAGGACACATCCATGCGTTCTTCCAAGACGCTTTATAAAGGCAACCTTTGCTCTGAAAATATCTTTTCTCTTCCAAGGGCAGCAGCATGTTGAAGTGGAGGTTGCAGCCAAACCCCACTGAATTGAATTGAATCTTACTGCCCCACACATTCCACCAGCCCAGCTCTGACAGCTCCAGCTCTGTCCTGGAAAAGTTCCTTTACAGACTCTATTTCTGCCAGAGTAAGTGTTCTCCTTAGTTTTCCTTTTTAGCTGGTGAAGAGTAATTTAATTTGCAAAATACATGTTTTCACACTTGTTTCAGAGTAGTTTCATCACTACGCCCTATATAAATATATGGGAACAGTGACTGACAGAAGGAGGTTACCAACAACAACCACTTTGAACCAATTAATTGGGAAGCGCTTTTGATGGAAATGACATACATGCCGATAATTTAATTTTTTCTTAGCAATCATTTTCCCTGGGACTGTTCCCAGGATTCTCTACAGATGCACTTTCCCTGTGAGACCACTGGCCGGTACAGACACTTGGCAGTCCCCGAGAGAGAACTACCATGAGAGCAGGATTAAAGCATGTGAAGCTGCACGAAATAAGGCTCTAAACTCCCTGAACTTAGTGCAAATCCCGAATTGCACACACCGCAAACGGCCCCGCTAGCCCTTAGGCTCTCTCAGGAGATCAGAAAGGAAACCACGGCTTTGTTCTAGGAAAGTCATAAAGGGCTTCAGAAGTCACATTACCAAAGAGCTCTGCAGGCACGGGCCAGAGTGCAGCATTTTGTTATGTAGTCTCACCTTGTTGGAAACATGCTGTTGGCTTCTTTGAAAAAAGAATAGGGATTGGGCTCATTTCCATAAGCCAAATTCTTTCTTTCTTTACTTTCTGGTCAGCTGTTGAGGCTCGTGCTCCTATACATTGCCACTTGGAAAATATTAATCTAAAAATAATAAAAACGAAAAATATCGTTGGTGGTTGTTGGAGTCTCAGGGAAGCACAAAATGAAAAAATAATTCTGGACAATTTCTGCTCTTCCTGTAATGAAAAAAGTAAATGGAAGTATTAAAGTGATACCTCCATCAATTTAGAATTAAGGAATCAACTTTTCCTGTCTTGAGTCAGAACACTGCAAACATCTGCTGTAGGAAAAGCAGCTAATTCATTCCTCAGTGCAGCCTTTTAATGTATAAGGAACAGCATATTATACAAACTAATATACCTACTGAATTATACTCTACACGATTCTTGTCTCACTTTTCACTTCCGTACTTTCACTAATTGAGCTTCTGTTCTTCGTTATTTGTACAACAGTTCTCAGGGGATCCTCTTGTTCTCTTTACAAAAATGTAAATTAAGTGCTGCCATAAAATAACCATGTCTTTGTATTAACTTGTATTAATGGGTGTGCTTTAACTGCATAGCTGGATCATTTAAATACACTGGAGAGGACACGCAGAGTATATAGAAAGCTTGCATAGTGTTTACATAGTCTTCCCACACATTTTGCCAAAACTGTATTGCTCCAAGTCCTGTGACATGCTAAACAAAACCAAATTTGAGCACCATCAAGGGCAAGCCTCTAAAACAGATACACATAGTATGGAAATACAAGTGTTATTTACCATAAATCATATGGCTGAGATCTTTAAAAGAAGCTCCTTTTCTATAGGATCTTGATGTTACTGAAAGGAGTCACCCTTCCGGAAGCGATATTCCCCGCAGGAGAACTGAACATTAATGCTCCACAATTATGCTTCAGGAGCCCTCACCATATGCCACATGCAAAACACATGTAGTTTAGAAGTCAAGGCTCTATCCTGCAAGCAGCTACGCGAAAGCTCAGCCATATTCTTCCAAGTCCTGAGAAGTAAAGGAAACTGTAAAATTAATTATGTGAGTTGGAATTATGGGCTCAGGTATTTCCATAATGATTACAATTAACAACGTGTTTATCTCCATTTTTATTCTTCATCTATGTGCTTGACATTTACATCAGTCATACAAATTATACATTTAAACAGAGAAAAGGTAATCCAGGTCAGTCATGAAAAGGTCTCTTTGGTATGAAAGTGGAACAAGAGCTGCACAGAATGGAAACTGTCTTCTGTACGTGTCTGCAATAAACCCCACCGATGCATTTGGGCTCCAGCACAGGAAACATTGGACCTCTGAGCACCTGGAGGTCTGGCCCTCAGCCCCTGCTCAGCCCAGCTGAAACGTAGAGGCTGCAGCAGACTATGTTCCCACCGTGTGAGGGTGCTGGTAGCCGAGAACGGCCTCCTGCTGCAGAGCAAAGGTGACATCGGGTGGCAAAGGGCTCCCAGGTAGACAAACCAACCTACTCACTCAAAATGAAACCTGCCCCTTTGAGTGCAATACACCTGGAGCAGCCCCCAGTGCTCCGTGCTACGGACAGCTGCTCTGGGAGATCTTGTGGGCAGAAATGACCTCCCGACCACGCTCCGCACCAGCTGGGTGCTGCAGACAGGCACGGGGTGTCAGCTCTGGCGGGACACGGGGTACCCAGGCACCCAGCTCCTCACCGGCCGGCGCTAAAGCCCTGAAGGGCTGGAAGATAAAACCCACTGATGTTTGGGGAAAACAAGATCCCACAGGAAAACATCCATTTCCAAAAATGTCCCCAGGGGGCTGCTTGCTCCCAGGTGCCACCAGAAGCTGCATGGAATGTGCCATCCTCATTCCAGTTCCCTCTGCACCTGCCCTAACCCAATGTGTTACTGGCAAATGAAGGCAAAGAGATGCAATCGCAGTGACAGCCTACAGGGTTTCGCTGGGCACAGTACACTCTGTTTACAGCTGCTGCTGCTGAATTTTAAATTAATAATCAAAGACGCTGCCTTTTCTGAAGCAAATAGTAAAAAAATACTTTCATGCTAACTTTCTGCCCCTCCATGGCAGATCTGCAAGGAATTCACGGCAGTTTTCTGCCAGGACTGCAGTGAGCAGGCTGTGCTGCAGCACGCGGGTGGCAGAAGGACTTTGTGCCGGGTCAGAGCTGGCTGTGGCGTGGGCATTCGCAGCCCCAGGCGCTCCACTTGAATGTCCTTTCTGGGACAGGTTTCTGTGGGGAATTCCTCGGGTGGCACTCATCTTTACATTGCAAATGAGCTTTTCCTTTCAAAGATCAGTTCTTGACACATTTTGGCACCTGATCTACACATGGCACATCCAATCAAGCTGTATTATACATTACATTAGCACTGTAAGGAAAGGTATATATCTGCATATATTATACAGGTATATGTGTATATATTATATCTACACACATATATGAACACTGTATTGTTTTTTCTAAAGTCTGTCAGATCACTACATTATAACAGAGAGGCTATTACAGACAGGTTTAGTTAGCTGTGCATCATTTCACACCTTCATTACAATCTTTACCAGGAAAATGGATTGCTTTTGAGCCTCTCTCCATTCTCATTAAACTTCCACTCTTGTGAGGTGTCAGAATTGTAAAATGCCTAATATGGCCAGTTAATTATAACACCGCTCACTGCTTTAGCCTTTTCAATTACCCGCATTTCCACTGGCTGAAGCAGTCAAGCTCCCACCTAGGGTTAGTCAAACAAAACTAACAAGGAAGACCAAAGGGTGGCCAGCAAACAGAGGACAACACGCTCCGCTGGCCAGTGCAGGACCTGGGAAACTACCAGAAAGCTTTCCACTACCAGGAGATGGCATTTCTCGGAAGCTGGAATGGGGATTCTGCGCTCCTGCAAGGATGAAAGATGAAGGGGCAGTGTCATTTTCAGCTTCCTTTGCTAACACTGGTAAATAAAATTCCAACACTAGAAACATTATTAAGGAAGCTGTCCTTGGAGTTGCTCAGTGTAATAGTAGTATTTGTCAGACCAAGAATTGGCAGAAATTAGCCTGAAATCACATAAACAACTTTGATTTCTGCTTCAGGTTGCACGCTGCCGGATAGCTAGGAGTTACCTCTCTCCTTGAGCACTGTCACATTCTTCCACGTACAGCGAGCCCTGCAAAAACACCAGTTGATGGCAGCTCCGGGGGATCAGACGCTGGAAGTCTCTTCCTAGTCCAGCGGCACCACTTCCACTGCCTTCTGCAGATGGGAAGAGAGCAAGGGTTTAGACTGAGTCTCTGACACTTATGCAGAGCAAACCACTCCCATGTCCCTTGAGTTTCTGGTGATGGAGTATTTTGGGGCCAACATGAAACTTTCTGAAGTTTCTTGACAGCTCAGATACTTTGGTGATGGGGAAGCCTGACATTTCATCAACCATTGCTTCACAGCCAGATGAAACGCTTCTGATCACCCCGTCCAACTCCGCTGACAGAGCCACCCTGCCAGCTCCCACCAGTTTCCCATACCAGCAAACCCACTAGGACACAAAGCAAGATTTTCTGCAGATAAATTACCCCCCCTACCTTGCAGGCATGGCATATGCCCATACAGAGGACACTACTCTTTTTAGCTCTTTTCTCTTATCACAAAAACAAAGCAACTAAGGATTGCCCAAGTCACACCTTGCTGTACAACGGAATATTTCATTTTTAACAGGGAATAGTTTTTAGTGTATTTATGAAGAAAGCCTCCTTGCTGTAAAGGAACACCATGTTCTGGCAGAGACATTCCAAACACAACTGAGAAAGCCACCTCCCTGATGAGGGATCAGAAGATCAAAGTTGTGTCTTATTAGTTGTATAAAAAGTATCTTTAGCTCTCAGTTGAAAGGAAAAATTTGCATTTAAATAGAAAGATTAATAACTGTAATACACAGAGCCCACACTGAATAATTTTTTGTAACATAAAATAATTCATATTGGTTCATATAAATTGTGCACCTTAAGTCAAGCTACAAAAAATGATAATTGTAATATTTTATGGAACAATTTTAATATAATACAGCTTTGTTACATTACTATTCTCCATTGTAAATAATGCATGTCTGGAGCTTTGGGAAAGGCTGGATTTAAAATACTTATCTCTGAAAATTCAATAGGGTGTGTGCTTTTTGGTGTGTTTACACTATGTATGAGTTTTACTTATTAAAATAAATTAAAAAAAAGTCTGTCAGAAGGATAGGAACAAACCATCCCTCCTACTGCAAGGACAGATCAGGAGGTGATGCCTATGGAGAGCTTATTGAATATTTTGGAAATAAAGCTTCTTCTCTAGAACACACAGATTTGGATTCACTCAAGTATTTTGAAATGGTGTTGAATTGTTGGCTTGTTTTGGTCAGGTTAAAAACCTGATCTTTAAACCTAAGAAAAAAAATCCATTTTGACATTCTTTTAGCATTGAGGGGCAGCTTTTAATTTTATTTTAAAATTACTTTTCACTTACAACTACATTTTTTAAACACTGACTCCAGGCCACAGGAAAACAGCATCGCTATTCCATTTCTTTCTAAGCAAGCCTTTAAAAAAAAAAAATAAAAAAATTGATGTTTTAGAGAAAACTTAAAAAAAAAAAATCCCTTAGGATCAACTTGAAGCATTTCCTTTTTTGTCTGTATGTGATTTACTTTAGTGCATTACTGCTTTGCCCAGCACTGAGGAGGTCATCTGGGACCGGAGGGTTGTATCTCCAAATTATACCCCTGGACGGTCTCCTGCAGCTGTCCCAGCAGGGCTGCGGTTCCTCGGGACTCTGAGGGCTGCAGTTTCTCTCTGCTCCATCCTTCTGGGCTGCCAGTCTCCTCCCTGCTACCCACCCTGCTTGTCTCCAGCCCGCCGCGAGGGATGCGCGGTGGCAGACGGCAGGCAGAAGTCTGAGCTGTTGCAGTTAGGCAGAAAAGCTGCACTTTCCACCCTGCGTGCTGCGAAAGAGGCCAGTGCAGCCCAGGGGCTGCCGCAACGGCTGTGAGCAGCTCTACTATTGCTTTTTGACTGCTGGAAGAAGGCAATTCCTTTGCTTTCCTCTCCCGGATTAGTGCCAGCAGAGCTCTACCACACTCAGCACATTTATTTTGCCTTTGCTGAGAGGATAAGCTGCTACATCCCACGGCCAGTTCGCTAACACTGGGCACTGTCACTGGCGTGCAGGTATGGAAAACACAGCAGCCTGCCTCCTCGCCTGTGGAGGGAAGCCGGCTGCTGCTGAAAGCACCACAAGCTCCTGTTTGCAACGGGAAAAGAGTGGTTTCTTCACTGGCCTCATCACAAGATGCAGAATCTGTTTCCTGCTGCAGCACGAGCACAGAGTGAGGAACTCACAGCATTTAATTTATCACTTCTTCATATATTCCAGGCCTTACCCAGAAAAAGCCTTTTAATTAGAGAAGGATCAGGAGGGAGTTGCCTGGTGTTCCCCCAGAGCCACGTGGATAATAGAAGAAAGCAAAACCCCTTACTCTGCTCTGAGCCACCGGCACCACTAATTACCCTCCCCAAATTCAGCTCAGGTTCCTCTCGCTGCTCATTTAATCTCCGTCACTCTTGCTGCCTTCCATTTCATCGCACAAGCACCAAGCAACAGGCACAGACACAATCAAGGAAGTTTTGGAAGAGCTGTTGCTGGCATACAGCGGAGAGCCCAGTGCTCCTCGAAACGAGGGCTCAACAGCAGACAATCAGGAAAAGATGCGCAGATGCTTGAAAACACGGCGTGTGTCCATTAGGGAGCACAGCTCTCTCTTTAGGCTCTAATGCATCTGGACTCGTGAGGCTGCAGGCTTTGCTGTCACTGTGATATGTGCTACTTGCCAGCGACAGTGCTGGACTGTTAGGTTGGATGCTGGCGCAGGGATTGAGATGTCCCTCCTCACCTCCCTGCCCTCGCCTCCAGTGCCACCACGTGCCCAGAGCCTGCAGGCTGGGTGCCACCAGCAGAGACCCATTGGCAAGGCTGGGAGACCCTGGGGAATCCCTCTCCGTCACTATAATTACAGAGCCAACACAAACCAAAGGTGTGCAAGGAACCACATAACTTGTGAAATGCTGTGCAGACACCGATGCACCAAAAACATAATTTAAAAGTCCCTTTTAACAATCAAAGTGAACAGGCAAAGCCCTTGACCATGGGAGGACATGGGAGCTAACGAGGACGAGCCCCAGCATTAGCAGCAGCCCACCTGGACAGCAGGTGACATTTGGGTGGCTGAAAACCTGAGCTGCTGGTGCTGGCTGGGATCTTCCTGGCCCACCTGCTCCCTTTGGTTTGGAAGCTCAGCGACTCGGGGGGACACAAAAGGATAGCAGGCGCTCAGGGGCAGCCCTTCCCCACTGCGGGAACTGGGTTTGAATTTGGTTAAGTGGGTGATTTGCCTCAGGGGGTTTGTGCCAGGGTGACAAGGTGGATGGCAGCAGCTGGACTGATGTGCAGACACAGCTGGATTTACAGCTTTCATTGCCTGCCTCAGGACCCAACAGCACAAGCTAGTACAAGCCAAAGCATATATCCTTTTTCCCCTTAAAAAAAATTAAAAAATAGTGCTCAAGTAAGAATTTATGTTACAAATTTCCAGTTGTCAGAAAAGGCTTTTGGAGCATCTCCACTGTAGCAGGGCTGGCTTAGGGACCACCAGGGCAACACCAGGGGCTGTGAGGCCGAGCTAAGCCAACAGATAAGTCACACATGCACAGGCTGGTCCCTTCCACCCCTTCCCCATGCCAGCTCCAAACCTTGCTCTTACCTCTGCTCCCGAGAGGTGACACAGCTTTCAGTTTCACAGGAGCTTGTTAGCGAGAGGCAGGGTGACAAGCTGTGGCAGGGAGCTGCCCAGGGTGGAGGCCATGGGGAGGTGATTTCTGCTCAAGGGAAGATGCTGGCACGGGACTGGTGACAGGTTTAAACCCCAGTGCTTACAGCAAGATCCCAACATGCTGCCATTTACATATGGTTCTCCTGCAGCAGAGATGGGCTTTCAAAGTCCATGAGCATGGATTTACAGGTGCTGCTGAAAGCTTTCCACCTTCCACAGCTGCAGAGCCAATCCCTGTGGCAGCAGGACCAAGTTATCCGTAAGGATGGCTGAGAGACTGCCTATCCCCAGCCCTTTAATTATGTGCCCTCAGAGGTAATACCAGATTTCAAAAGCTAAACTGTCTACATGGAAGCGCTCAGGGAAACTTTGGAGCCATAAATGGACCCCATAGGTTGGAATCAGACAACTGAATTCTGTTCAGGGCAAAATATTTTCACTCTTTTTTCCTTTTTGATGCGAATGCAAATCGAAGCACTCCTCAGAAATAGCAAGGGAGAAGCACAGAGAGTTTGGGAGCAGAAGCCTGCGTACTTGCTTGCAGCAAGACCATTTCCAGGCACTGGAGTTTCTGCTGAGCTCCTCAAAGACTTTGGTCCTATGCCAGAGTCACCCAGTGCCGTTTCCTCTACTCAGGCTGACCTCGATCGTTCAAAGATCATCCTTGATATAAAGATCACCCACTCAATTCAGCTGTCAGATGCTTTTAGCGTCAAGACCTTTGTTCGCAAAAAGATCAAGAAGGACCTGAGAAAGCCCTCAGACCTGGGCATTTCAAGCTTACTGAAAGCATGGGCCTGCTTTATCCTCATCTTTTTGATGGGGCTTAGAAAGGAGAGGATGACATGTTGGATGCTACAACTTCCAAAAGATAGATCTCAAAACAGGAGGACTCTTCCGCTGCCCATGGCCACCTGACAGCTCTGCAAGTATGAAAGAGCAACCCTTCCTTCAGCAACCGTCACACCTTCAGGGAGCTTTGCAGGCATTTGTGGTTTAGTCACTTTTTTTCCTCATATTGAGCGGGCAAAGATTGATCAAATCTTCTCTATTTAAAACAACAATGAAAGCAAACAATCTGTTTTGTAAAGACTGATTTTCTTGCACGCGTCAGTTAGCTTTACAATATTTTGTCATATATTCCTTAGCTACTCAATGTTACTTTCGGAGCTTCTGAATGCAAATATTCCCTGACAAGGAGAAGGATGAAACCAAATGATTTTTTATCTCAGTTATACATTCACATATCATACATCCAAAGTTAACAAGTGATTCTCTTGTGTAAAGCAGTTTTCTACTTCCCGTGCATCCAAAATAACAGCTATGAAAACCCTCATCTGTTATATAGTAAGATAGTTTGCTGCCTTTATTTTTCTGACCACATGTGTATTGTACAAGCAGAGGACTGAGTCTTTAATGTTACCATCCTGCTGTCTGGAAATCTCATTCTGCAATCTCTGCTTTTTCATTGCCATTTTCTGATGTTTAATGAAGCGATACATGGATATGAGATGCCCCTGTTACTTCTTTTGCCCAGTCTCTATTGTTTTCAATCTCAGAACTATTCAATAAATGGAAATATAGTTAACCAGCTCTATTTTGCACTTCCTGAGCAAAACTCCCATTGGAAGCTGTGAGAAACGTGGGTAAGGTACACAACGCAGGTTTAAGTTTCCTTTTTTCCCCACATGGTCTGTGTGGAAGGACATAAAAGGAAGATATTCAGCATTCATAGGCCTTGTCTTCTTTTTAGCCAAATATTACCATTAGGAAAGGGTGTTTTCTAAACGAACAATCTATGTTCATACCCTGCCATGGCCACTTTTTTACCTAGTTGCCTTCTCCTTTGGGACCTCATCATGCTAGTACCGGCAAAAGTCCAAGACATAAATATGCCACACTCCTCTGCACACAAGTGGGGATTTGCCCCAGAAAGCTGATTTCTTACCATCTCCAGCTCAGAGGTGCACCACTGACCTTTTCTTCCTGCATAGCCATCTCAAATGACAGGAACGACCAGGCTTCAATGCTGAAGGTCAGTCACATCAACCTTGTCTGTTTTCTACTTGCGTACAAGTTCACACGCATCCTTCTGCTCGCCAGAATAACGCTCAGCCCACCAGCCTGCGAGAGCATACATTAGAGAGAATTTTAATGACTTGAACTTGTGCTGAACTTCCTTCTTTAGCTGCTGTTTTAGTGATTTGTTGACTCTCCAAGGCTCATTTAGGACTTTTTTTTAGCCTTGACAGAGTAGATAGAGTAGACATGGATTTTATGTGCCAACTCTTCTGTATTTTTGGCACTCCATTCGTCACAGAGCAGGTCAGGGAAATGCAAGTTCAAGCAACAGAGGATGCCTCCCGCGTATATCCATGGTGTCTCAAAGTAGCCTAAACTAATCTCTCCCTCTCTTCCCCATTAGCCATGACGCTAAGCTGGAAGCAACAGCTGAGGATGCTTTAACAGCCACACAGAATCTTAATAAGATCTACTCACATTTATATTGTGCATTTCAGGCCGGCTGGCTCAGTTTCCTTAGCCACAGCCTCACAAAAGGAGCTGAATACAGTGATTTATTTTTGTGGGCTTTTTAATTATTTTAGCATTGTCTCTGATTTTTGTATCAGCCATCTGCAAAGTGTGGCAGGATGTATGTAATCTTCTATGGCACATGTTGTACTTTCTCCATTATTATCAGATGGGAGAGAAAACCAAAGTTAAGGGAGATTAAGGTCAGCATACTCTCAACATCCAATCGCTTTATAATCCACTGCGTTATCGCTAGGGAAGATTATCAGCCTTGATAGGACCCATTCTTCGAGCCATTCAGCTCTGTTGAGGCCCACTTCTCTCACAGAATAGTATTTCAGTTCAATCTGAACAGAGAGAAATCGTGTATAAATTTTCCACTACATCCCCCTAATGTGCAGTAAGTGATTGTCTTTATGCAGGACGCGGGAAAGGCATTTCTCTGTATAGCACAGCTGTGTTCTGCGCTGCCCTGGGCCAGAGCAGGAGGGATGCTAACACAGCCGTGCCGGCAAGCTGGAGGCAGCCCCCGCCAATCCTTCACCCCAGCAATGGGGGGCTGAGCCCCCATCATTAAAATACCATGGGGATGAAGGCAGAGAGAAGAAGTTGCACTGACCAAGGGACTCCTTCCTGGCCAGGAAGGTGTTGCTGGGGCAGGATCAGGCCTCCCAAGGCAGAAATCACACGCTGTTTCTTGAAAAGGGCCCACAGGTACGATTTTGTTGATGTTAAATGGTCCAAAGAATTATTTGGGGAGGGTGAAGCACAAAGTGCAGCGAGCCTGGGACGAAAGTGACTCCATGCCCTGCCTCCCGTCTCCCAGCAGAGATGTATGACAATCCAAAAAATGCCCTGAAGCCAAGATAATTAATGCATTATATCCTACTGCATCATCTCTCTCTAGTAGGAATATAGCTCAACAGACACGCTTCATCTACCAAAGTTCGGTAAAGCTGGGCCACACGCTGCTTCCGAGCATCACCACGTTTAACCAGTTAATAGTCTCTGAGTGTCGAGCGGAGAGCAGGGACAGGACCGAGCAGACACTGGGCTCTGCCACACTTTGCATGGGATAAACGCATCCCAAAAAAGAGAGGGAGGACAGCGATACTTGCGCACAGTTGCAGCCCCACTGCAAAACATCCAAAAAATCCATTAGAATGACCACGGTCCAAGAGTAACCAGAGTACCCCAGATTTCAGGATAATTTCCCTCTGTTTGCAATTAATGTATGAAGGTAGAAATGTTTTCAAATTACTCTAATTTGTGGTTCTTTATCCACTCCCAACAAGTTAATGACTGTTGCTCCTCCAGAAGTCGTCTCTTAGCAACAAAAAGGCTCATCAGCTTGGAGGACTCCCTCCATCGCCTGACTCCGGGAGTTTGTATGGGATGTCAAAGGAAGGCAAGATGGAAGAGCAGACGCTGACCTTGGGCAGGCAGTATTCAGCTCCAGGAAACTCACTGCCATTTATCACATTGTGTGCAAGTGAATGGGGGAACCTTCCGCTTGGTACCAGGAGGGACAGAGAAACAGGCAGCGTCTCTTTCCCACAGGAAGATGCACGCGCAGCAGGAGCTAACGCCTCATTGCAAGCCTCAGCTGCAGAAGCTGCTCCTCACAACCTCCTGCAGACCTTCAACACGCCACAGCTGCAGCTCGGGTGGTAGAATAATGCTAGAAAACGACTTGCAATTTGGTTAGGCATATCAAACCAGCTCCTTCTTTTGTTTACAGGGTTTTTCAATCACTTGCAAGTGAACTATGACACACCTTTCCCCTTGCTGGTCCAAACTCCACAGCTGTTTTCCATGGATTTCCACTGATTTCTTGTTTCCAATGACTTGAGATTGAAGTCCTCGTCTTCTGTCCCGGCGTGAAAGGGCATATAGTCTGGATAAACATGGCACAGGAATGGCAACCCCGAGACCTGTGGATCTGGGGCTGAGCAAATGAGCAACCAAAGCTGATACTGCAGAAGGCATCAAAACAACACAGTTTCAGCAAGCTACGAGGAAATGTGGGGAAAAAAATTATAAAATACTTCCACTGTGGGAAAACACGAGGCAAATAATTCAAACACAACAAAACACTTCATTTTTAAAAAGTCAAAATATTTTGTTTCAACGTTTTCCAAATGAAGCTTGCAGCTTTTTATCTTCAAAATGGTTTTGGTGTGTAATTCAGTTTTAAAAGGAACAAAGCAAAGATTTTTGCATTTTTTTTTTTTTAAAGGGTCAGATTACCTACAATGTAGACACAGCATCCTTTTGGTTGATTCACAAATGATTCAGAAACTGCAACCATGGGATCCCTTTTGAGAAATGGGGATTACTGGGGAGAGACGGGGTGCACCTGATGAAATAAGGAGTAGTCAATAGCCTACTGAGGAGGGCATTTAACTTGGTTCACAGGGGCCAGATACCGAAGCCCACAGGCTAGAGGGAGAACTGGGAGGGAAGGAAGCAGGCATGCACAGGGGACATGGGAGACCCTGAAGAGGAACTGCTACAACTTGAGCTTCTAAGTTATATTAAAATCAATTAAAATGACACACAACAATTTGCTACATTGCTTTCCTAGGCAATAAATGACCGTAACTGTCATGGGGAAGGCAAATGAGTATGATGAGAGGGGAGGCAAGCAGTAAACGGATGTGAAACAGGCTTTCCCCAGTAGCAGACGAGGTCTTGACAGCTGAGAGTCAGGTTCTCACCATGGTCCTGGGAAAGCTCCACTGTTTGATGTAGGGTTTCCTGCAAGATAAGAGATCATCACTAATCCCATAAAACATGGCACGTCTCTACTCACAAACTGAAAAGCAGCAGTCAGGGCTGAGAGATGCTCGGACCCCACATGGGAACAGGATCTGCGTAAGCACCAGCATGGTCTCCAGGACAGGTTTTGTCTGAGACATTCCCTAGGAGAGAGGAACAGAACTGGACTCAAGCAAACAGCATGTTTGCTCCAATGTGGGAAACCTTCCTGGAACCTAATCAATGTTCCAGCTAGAGGGTAAGGTCTTCATTCTGATACACTTTTAATTTTTTTGCTTATAGCTTTAGTATTGCTGTATCATATATAACTGTACTTTCATGCTTGGGTAGTAGCAATAATAGATCAGCAAGATTTCTTGCACCTATCTCGGGAGGAAAAGTTTTATTAAATCATTAAATAAAATCATCATGTAGTCTGCCTTTACAAAACAACAAAAAAAAGTCAGCTTTAGAACTGAAACACAAGTGGGAAAGTCAGTGTTGTGAACACGACACCAAAGTAGCTGAATTAGGTGCTGCATATCAAGGAGGAAATAGAATACATGAATTTAAGACAAAAAGAGAGAAAAAGCAAAAAAAAATTCCTTTTTGAATTAAGCCTTTTCTCACCTCTAACAAGGCTCTAGAAACAGCACTAATCAATCCAAATGACACTTTAGTGTGGAGATCTATTATGTTCCTCAATGATCATATGGCTTTATATGTTATAATTTGGTTCTGAATTATGGCCTACATCAATTATAATTGAACACTGCTTCCCACTCTACAATCAGACTGTGATGAGAACAGAAAGGCAGTGGACATTAGAGGATTACTATCAGAACCACCTAATTTAATTAAGGAGGAGATTTATTAAAATGGTAACATTAACAGGTGTTTTATGAGACTAATAATTAATAAGGTTTCTGTAGAACATTTGTAAGAGAAATAGAAAATATGCAGTGCCAGCAGAACTCCCTGTAATGGGATAACAATAAAGCATTACGAACTGTAGATCAGATATTATGATAATAATCTGATACTGTAAATTATGGTTTGAAGACGATTAAATGCCATTACTGCAAATCAGTATTTATTTAAGCTCCGGCAGGCCTTTGCAGACCGTCTGGAGGAAAGGTGGGCTGCAGACAGACTGTCAGGCATGGACACTTGCTGTCCTCCTGAATCCTGCCATGATGAGTTGAGAACCTTGCTACCTGCCAAAACAGCAATAATGCTGACACACTCCACCTAGGAAATCGCAACGGGGCTGCGAGGAAGTGCTTCATGCCGATGAAGTCCAATGTTTTGGACCTTCTTTTGACCTTTTTGAAGTTACCTTCAAACAGCTGAAAGCCAGCAGCCCCACGCTGCTCCACAACTTTTAGGCTCAGAGGTGTCCCCATGGGACAGCAGTCCATGGTGTCTCCTGGGGCTCCATCTGCCTCCCGGCACACAGGATAGCAGAAGGTGGGAACGCTTTGGCTGCTCTCTCCCTTCCCATTGCAAATCCTGCAGGCACAGCAAGAGGTGAATCTCAGGAGTATGAGGAGACAAAGGGGAAAGCGGGGCTGGAAACCAAGAGGGAGAAGCAGGCTTTCATGGCAGGGAGCAATATCCCAGCTTGCTAAAGGAAGGAGTAGAGAGGAAATAGCTTCAGGGTCTTTTCTGGAAATGAAGGTGGGAAGGGACTTTACCAGAGTTACTTAGCAATTTACAGCTCATGTTAACACCTGGCGCTTTCTTAGCTCTAGGCTTAAAAATGTTTTATCCCAGCTCTGGACCCAGCAGCCCCCCAGGTAAGAGGAGGGAGGTGCCTGCGGAGCGCACAGCTCTTTCTCTAAACCAGCTCCGATCCCTGACACAGTGATGGAAGAGGATATTAGCAGCGGGAAATTTTTTTCACAGCCAGTACTTTAATGAGCTCCTAAATAATGACTTTATCTTCGAGGCACACTCAATATTCATTCAGTATCACACCCGAACAATACCACTGCCTGACTTCAGCCAACAGAAAACAAGTTCAGAGCTACAGCTCAGAAACCAGCCCTCTGCTTTGGAAAGCAACGACAGGACAGGGCACTCATCCCTCACCAGGCCTGGGGTTAGAGACATCCCAACATGATGGAGGGTGGCGTGGGCTGTGCTCCATCTGCTGCTCTTTGCAGCAGCCTTAGCTCCCACCACCCTGCGTTGAGGCAAAGATGCCCATGTGCCTATGCATCCCAAGGGCCTGTTTGTGCCACTCAGACAAGGTCTGAGACACCTTTTTATTTTTTTTTTTAAACTCATTTAATTAGTATCTGATATCAACAACAAGCAAAGAGTTTGCAGAGCAAATGAAATGGCCACTTAGTGTCAAAGCGGGTGTCAGTTCCCCTCTCAGGTGCAGACATGCTGGTTTTGGACCAGATCTCAGCTTCCTGGTTTTTTAGGGCTGGGTTTGATTTGCTTTTTAATCAGGCTGAGACAAGAGGGAAGGCCTTCAGCTTTGCTCCTAGCACCCAGCCCCTACAAATGCTCCGCCACAGTTCTCTTCCACAAATTGCCACTGAAAGGTTTTGGTTTACTTCAGACGTGTCCATTAATCACAGTTTAGCTGCTGTGCATAGTTCTGGTTAGCACATCACAACTGGGACAGTTTTGATCAAATTCTCCCTGGCTTTTGTTTCCAAGTTTTGAACCACAAACATCTTGGAGATTTGTACCTACCCTCAACGTGAAATATTGCATCTGCCAGACCTTGGGGGACTCATGGAGGACTCTAATTCCATTAACATTTCCCCAGTCCAGAAACGGACTCTGGGCCATGGCTTTTTTATGGTTCTGGGGTGCTTATGAGAGCAGATTAACGTCTTGACAGAGAAACCAGTTACCATTCAGCAGCCTCTGGAGCTCCCATATATGTACTTTCAAGGGGTTTTTCCCCACTTTTAGTATTCTCTTTTATTTGTGTGTGCCCGCAGGGAACAAAAACCCACACCAGAGTGTTGTGAATACCCTGTGAATTCCCAGCAGAGGCTGGGAAACGCCTCTCATCAGAGCAGTGTTGCAGACTCTGGAGGTTCACAGCATGTAACAAAATCTCCATCCCACTCTCCACAGGCAGGAGAGGACTCCCAGGCACTTTGAGGGACTTCCATCTCCAGCTCCCACTTCACTGACTGGCTCTGTGAATCCAAACCTCATAAGGTCCTTTGAAATTCCCACGTGTCAGTGGCACACATTTTGTGACTATTAATTAGCCAAATTCCTTCCGTTTCTCAGGAATGCTCTTTTCATTTATTTTGTATAATGGATCACATGAAGAATAGTCTGGGATTTACATTTGAACAAACATCAGTTCCCTACCCTACACAAATAACTGGTTCCCATACACAACCCAAATATTCATATTTGGTTTTAAAGGCTGCAGGCTGCCACTGGCAGAGCCGACAGCAGGCTTCCCGTTGGATTCACAGGCATAGCCCAGGGCTGGAAGAAATACAGAAGATGTATTTCAAAGGGGAAAAGGGGCACAGTCTATTTCCTCCCTGCAAGGGAGATTCCCTGGGCCAGTCTGAGCAAAATTATTGCAAAAGCAAAGCCTGCTTTCTTCCCTGATACTGCTATTTAAATCACTTCTGTGGGATGCCACTGTCAGTCACTGAGTTTTAATATTACCACAGCAGCATTACAGGAGAATGAGTGCTGAATCAATAAAAAATTAAGGAAATACAGTTTTTATTACACACCGATATTTGGAATTGATCCCTTAGGCTTTCCAGTCGCCTCAGTTTTGTTTTATAATGCCAGTGGACAGAGTGTCGTGCAAAGTAGTTTGAATGCAGGAACCAATCAGTTGTAATCTAATTTTAAATGGACCACAAGCAAACTGAGAAAATAAAGACAGGCAGGGGCATCATGTTGACAGATGTGCCTATGGTATATTGTATCTCTGCTCTGCTTAACTAGGAAAAATACTCTTTTAAATTGTTTTATCTATGTATAATGCCAATAACAAGAACAATAGGGGGGAAACTTGGTTTCTGCAGGGGCATAAAGAATAAATTTTAAAAAATAAATGTGAAAAGATAAAATAATATCGTCTCTTCTTGGCCTCACTTGTAAAACACTAAACTAACAGCCAACAAGCATATGAAAAGCATAGAATAAGCAGCATGGATGTTTTACTTGTTCAAGTTAACAAGGATTTCTCTCTGAGGCTAAAATTCAATTGTTCCTCTGACTCCTCAAGCAAAGGGGCTAAGATTTGCCTCAAGGAATTGTTGACAAACAAAGAGATTGCGATAATCAGCAGGTAGTTACATATAGCACAGTGCATAGCTTTCTGCAACTTCACCTCATGCTGCAGCCCTAATTAATTTCAACTGCTTTCACCTGCTATTTGCAATTATGATTTTCTCTTTCATTTCTAACACCAGGAGCTCTTACAGTTGACCAATCTCTGCCTGCTTAATCCAGATTGCATTGCTCCATGAAGCAGGTCGTTAGAACATGACCCTTCTTGCTGCTCCCAATGCTGCGAGACAGCAGCACTGAACTGTCGGCTGTGCTCTCCACAGCCAAAATCTGACTCCCCCAAGTAGCAACATCCTTATAGAATCGTCTAGGTTGGAAGGGACCTTTAAGATCATCAAGTCCAACCATTAACCTAACACTGCCAAAACCCACCACTAAATGTTGTCCCTCAGCACCATGTCTACCTGTCTTTTAAATACTTCCAGGGATGGCAATTCCACCACTTTCCTGGGCAGCCTGTTCCAATGTCTGATAACCTGATAACCCTTTTGCTGAAGAAACTTTTCCTAATATCTAATCTAAACCTGCCCTCATGTAACTTGAGGCCATTTCCTCTTGTCCTATTGCTTGTTACTTGGAGAAACGACCGACCTCCACCTCACTACACCCTCATCTCAGGCAGTTGTAGAGCGTGATAAGGTCTCCCCTCAGCCTCCTTTTCTCAAGGCTGACCAACCCCAGTTTCCTCAGCTGCTCCTCATAAGACTTGCGCTCTAGATCCCTCACCAGCTTTGTTGCCTTTCTCTGGACACGCTCCAGAATCTCAATGTCTTTCTTGTCGCAAGGGGCCCAAAACCAAACACAGTATTTGAGGTGGGGCCTCACCAGTGCCGAGAACAGGGGGACAATCAGTTCCCTAGTCCTACTTGCCACACTATTCCTGATAACAACCAGGATGCTGCTCACCTTCTTGGCCACCTGGACACACCGCTGGCTCATGTTCAGCCGCCTGTTGACCAACGCCCCCAGGTCCTTTTCCACCAGGCAGCTTTCCAGCCACTCTGCCCCAAGCCTGTAGAGCTGCATGGGGTTGTTGTGACCCAAGTGTAAGACCCAGCATTTGGCCTTGTTGAATCTCATACCATTGGCCTTGGCCCATTGATCCAGCCTATCCAGATCCCTCTGTACGGCTATCCTACCCTCAAGCAGGTTGACACTCCCAGCCAACTTGGTGTCGCCTGCAAACTTAGCAAGGGTGCACTCAATCCTCTCATCCAGGTTGTTGATAAAGATATTAAAGAGAACTGGCCACAATACCAAGCCCTGGGAAGCACCACTTGTGACCAGCCATCGACTGGATTTAACTCCATTCACCACCACTCTTTGGGCCCAGCATCTGGGTGCCAACCTCCAGTCAACTGCAACCCCCCCACTTAGCCAGGACTGCTGACAAATGATGGAAAGTGGCTTGGTGAGCATTTCTGCCAGCTCCCTCGATACCTTCAGGGGGATCCCATCCAGCCCCATAGATTTGTGTATGTCTCAGTGCTGTAGCAGGTCCCTCAGCATTTCCCCTTGGATTATGGGGGCTTCATTCTGCTCCCCACCCTTATCTACTAGCTCAGGGGGCTGGGTAGTCTCAGCTTAATACATTTGAGTACATGAAGCTTCAGCTGCTTCTTGTTCCTCCAGGATGGCTAATGGTCTCTATGAGGGGTCCATCTTCCACCTACCAACCCCCAAGGGTGATATGCCCACATATTAGAAACTGCTGAAGTGCCTTAGTATGCCTTTTGACCTGACCTCTCCCAAAGTCAGCAGCTTTCTTTGGTCCTTCACTGAATTTGCAACTTTAACCTCTTTATCAAGTCACCCATCGCTGTAATTCCTGCTCTGTCCTGACTCAAACTGCTGTATTTGCTTCCTAAACACAAAGAAAACAGAATTAGAGGCTTGTCTATAAATTTAAGACCCAGTTAGTATAGGATGCTACCATAGTGCATTAAGAGCCATCACTCTAAGACCCCTCCAGACCTACTGAAATACATCTACCATAATATGTGGAAGAAGTTACATTACCACAGGGGCTGAACTTCAGCAAACACTTTAGAAACTGTTATTTTTCTAACACAAAAAAATATAGCGGCTACATTGAGGTGGTTCAACTGTCAATCTCCCTGGATGAAAAAGATAAAGAGAACAAATCACCAACCTAAATATTCATCATGGCTTCACCACCAGTAATCATGATCACATTTCATTTCTCTCTGCAGATACTAGCTTGCCCAATAATGCTTAACTGCTGGTACTGGGGGGGAAGCCAAAACAGAAACTGAAAGTGCTTTTGAGGCAAATAAAGTGTGAGCAAGTAGTATCTAGGAGGTAAGGAAAAAAGAAAACACTGCAGAAAAATCCACAACCCTACAAGCACAAAAGAAGGTTTCTTTGGTTAAAAAGGCAAAAAATATCCAGTTAGAATGTGAGCTGTAAAAATAATTTAAAAATTCAATCACACATGGAAAAATGATGGTTATGATCTCAAGGAGCATAAATCAGCAACAAGGAAGAACAGATAATTTGAAAAAGAACCTAAAGGTATCAATGGAAATTCTATGATTTGTAGAATAATAAAAATATGGAAATTTAATATAATAGCATGACATTAAATCCTAGCAAGGCTGCAGATTGTGTTCTAGATGAGGATGGAAAAATTGTTAAACATGCAGAAAATGCAGAAATAAACAGCAAACATTTCTGTTCTGTATTTAAAATGCTGGAAATTCTGCTCCTTTTTTACAGCAACATAGCAACACTTTCTATTCCAACAGTAACAGATTTTAAAAAGTCATTAAATGTAAACATTTAAGTGCAAGATTGAGTAATTTGCTCTCCAGACTAGTAAAACAAGTGATAGAAAAACTCTGTGAAACAGCCACATTCTTTTCAAATCACCTGCATTCAATGAGGAAGCCTCAAAGGAACCTCAAGAAATTCAGGATCACCCCAGTACTGAGAAGGCTTCAGAGGGTGATCACAGAACGTACCCCCCTGTACCCACAGGCTGGGTTCTCACCCCCAGCCCTCCACAGATCAGCAGGAAAAGGTATTGTTACATTATTTCTTGGCTTTGAAAACACTTTGCTGTCAATTTGTTTGATTTCCCTGCTCTCCAGCCCACCTTGGAAGATGCTATTTGTTAAACGGATCCTACTTGAGAGTTTGTGAATATATTTTGATTGGATTTGATTATTACATAGAAACCCAAGTACTTGGGCTGGCCAGGAATATAAATGCAATTATTAGTAATAACAGACATTAAGCAAAGCTGCACCGAGTCACTGCAAAACGTTCTGCAAGCCCCAGCCAAACAAATGCTTTTCCTTTGCTTTTCCACCCACCATTTCCGCAGTGGCTGCTCCTTGGAGGAAAAGTTGTACCACCTTCACCCGGAGTCTGAGTTTGACTTTTCAACACATTTGCCCTCTTGCTTAAGTTATGCCAGCCCATCTGCAGGCATAGCTAATCCTCTCATTAGCTAGCAACTCGTAGCTCAGCTCTGCTCCGCTGTGCTTAGCATTATACAGATCAACCAAGTATTGATGCAGCATCACTGAGAAGAATCTAGATTTATTTTTTTTTCTCCCATCCTTCCTCCTTTTGAAACTTAAAATACATGCTGGAAATAATTTCAAGGGCTGCTGAACATTGCCACTGGGGGAATGCAAGGGGCTTTCAACATTAAGACTAAAAGACAGTTGGAAATTTGCAAGTGGTTGCCTTTGAAATTAGATTTTGAGGCTGAATTCAAAGAAGCCCCTGTAGTTTGTCCCACTCCCTGCAAACACACATGGTGCTTCTGACAGAGGTTAACAAAAGCTCTTCTCTTTTTCTAGGTCCAGCCTGCCATGTCTCATCCCAGAGCCTTGGCCCAACCGAAAGCACCCAGCCAACAGGTTGGGGGGGTCAGGGGGAGTTGGCATCAGGGCTGGACCTGCAGCAGCATCAGCCAGGGGAGGCCAAGCCAGCACTGCGAACTCACAGCACTGCCGAGAGGAAGCTGCAGTTCAGCTCATGATTGCTTAACGGGCAAACTCAACGGCAGAGCCAGGATGGGGAGAGCTCATCTACAGCGTGTCTGTCCACCAGGTCCTGGATCGCTAGGCACAACCACAAGCTGCCAGATGCTGGTGCATATCTTGTGGTGTTATTTACCATCTCCGTTTCAGTAGCACGCAGAGGTCTCCAACCAGGAGCCAGACCTGCCACCGTTACACCACTTTCACGATAAATCCTTCCACAAAGCATTGGCACTCAAACTAGCCAGAGTAGACCAGAAGTGTCATAAACCCAGTGGTACAGCAGAAAAACACAATGAGGAACTTGTTAAAGTGCACAGAAGTCTTCTGTGGCAGAAACAGAAACTAAAGCCTAGCAGAAACTTCAGCTAGGCTTCAAGTTCAGACACTCCTTACAATCCATTTACGTGATTTCCCCCACGCTCCTCAGCTGTCTGAGGCATGCCAGGCCTTCTATTAAATAAAAAAAAAGTGGCATTGTATCAGAACAGGAGCTGGTAGGAACAATCTTTGTACCACATGTAGTGTTTCACTCTCGGTAGTTGTTTCCATTCACATAATGTATTTTTAAATGACAAAATTTCCATATTTCATCTTCCTGTAACCTAAACGTAGCTTAGCGACATCTGCTTCCGTGCCATCTCCACTTTAACACAACGAGAGAAGGAGGCGTGCCAAGTCATCTTCATGGAGAGGTCACTTAATTTTGGTTTGTAAAGCCAAATCTCCTGCGATCTCCATAATTACCAATCAATTTTACATAAATAGCAAAATTAAGCCCCATTATTCTCATTTACCACAAAATTAAAGGAATTAATTAAACATGGGAAAAGTGCTGATGTCTGCCAAATTGTTACTTCCAACAGATAAAAACAAATTCAGGAGTGATATGCAGACAGGAGAATAAAATCAGCTTTCCATCCAGCAACTCAGTGAACTATTGCAACGAAGACTGTAAATAACAATCAGTGTGCCAGGCTTCTCTATCTGAACACTGGGACAAGAAAGGCTCATCCTTTGTTCTGGAGGAAAAAACAACTCAGAAACAATCCCCTTGTTTTTGTTTTTGGGAAACAGAAAAGGCCCTGGGGACTGGTAACAACAGGCTTCAACAAGAATGGTTCTTTCAAACTTTGATTTGTCAAAGGACTGCTGCTCTGTAATTATCATGAATGGTTTTAGCTAAACATCTCAAAGGAACAAAAGAGGGTGCAAACATTTGGAGACAAATTATGACCACAGGAAATCTTTGCAGGTGGCTGAATAATGGGGTGAGGGGAAAGAGACTTTCCAAAGTGCAGGAGCCTGGGCTGGAAAAACAGGGAAAAACGGAACTAAGCATTGAAGAGCTCTGAAACTCCAGCATCTTCTCCTGTCCTAACGAAGATGCATCAACAGGCTGATTCTGAAGTTACAGTCCTAAGACAAATGCATTACTGCAAGCAGTGTTTGAAAGACACTTGCAATTACAGCTGCTCTGGAACAATGAAATATATACTGTTCCTTAAATAAACTGAAAAAATGATAACCTCTTTTAACTGTCGTGGTGTAGTAGAGAGATCTTCATATCTTCCTTAATGAGATTTTTATTGCCAGTGTAAATTTGTCTTGAACTGAATTTTTGTCTTGGGAACTCTGAATTATGTTACACCGAGTTGTTCCTGGTAAGCATGCAGGCTTGCACACATTTTTTGCTGTGAAAATGGCTCCTTCTGGCAAACTGAAAGCAATTGAAGCTCAATTTAATTAGCTGCCTTCTGTAAATATGCCATTATTCTTCTAGCTCAGTGCTGGAGTTATATTTACAAAGGGAACAGATAGCAATAATTATTTTGGGCTGTAGTTAGTCAGTATTAGTTAATGCCTGAGTGTAATTGAGAGGAAATTAAGACAAGTGTAGTCTTTGGGGGGGAACAAAAGAATATATCAGTCTACAGCAGTATAGACACTGCACCTGTATGTTCCTTCTCAGGCTGGAATACGTAGAGAGCTTTACTCAAAAAAGCAAACATTCGCCCTGTGCTCTGGAAGCAGAGAGGGTTAATGATAATCGCCTTACATTTTCATTCATTAAAAATGTGGTGGATTTTTTAAATAACTCTTGCCAACCTTTTTCTCAGAGTTTCTATCTGCTTTTCAAGTTTCAGTCCCATAAACGAACATCCATTGCCATGTTACTGCTCACCAAGGAAAGGAGCACTGAGCCAAGCAGCTCAGAAAGCTGCAGCAGAGGGTCCTCAGCTTGAAGACAACAAGTTGCTTGCAAAAGTTTTGCAGACAGTGTCCGAGAGCCTTTATGTGGCTCCGGACAGGGGGAACATGCTCCAATGACATTTTCACGGATCTCTGAAACGACCTAATACTTTCCAGTGCCCATCTTAAGAGTGAACATGATTCTTCAAGCTGAGGCACTGCCCCATAGCCCTTTTCATGTGTCTGGACACATTATTCAAATTAACTCTCAGAACAGATTAGTTTAATTGCATCACTATGTAGATGCTTCTATTTAGAATTAGAGAGGCCTAAATTCAATTTACCTTAATCCACTTTCAAAGTAAATTATAGCAAATGAAGACTTCACTAATTCTGAATGATTGTTCACACTTAGGTTAAATGCAGTTTAACTAACTCTCTTTAAACATATGTATCTACTTAACTTTCATTACTTTCCCTTTATGTCACCACAACACGTTACCCTTTCTTTGGGCTTGCAAGTGCCAAACCATAAGTGAAATACTAAAAAATAATGAGTGATACTGTGTTCCTCGATGGAGCAAAAGCTCTTGAATAAATTTATGGGAATTTTTTTTTTAGCACAAGAGTTAACAAATTGGGCCTGCTGTTTCCATGCTGGAAGTAGTTGTCAATGTGAGGATGGTTTTGAGATTAGCTTATCGCACCAAGCAAGAGAAGACAACGTTTTGAGATTCACATTTCCAACAAAAGCTCTCTCTGCCATACTGGACAGGCCCAGCGGGTGCGTGATAGCTGAGGCCACATGCCTGGGCCATCAGCATCAAGCTCGATGGGATCTTGTGCTGACAGCTGGTGTGCTAAGCGGCTTCTGGCTCCAGGGCTCCCTCCCTTGCTGTGCTGCCCTGCACCACAGAGGAACACCCTCCGGTTCCCTGGTCCTCAGCATCTCCTCTAAGACAGGGCCAGGAATCACTATTTTCTCCCACTTACCACCAGTCTAAGTCATTGGCTCAGGACCCTTCAGCACAGTCATGGACACGGAGAACAGCGGCAACCTGGGCTACGGTACAGTGAGTCCCCACACGAACACAGGGATGTCACAGGAAAAGTCATACCAGCCATCCCCCTCTCCCCCAGGGAAAGGCAGGATGCACCAGGGCTTCACAGTAGCATTCTCCCAAATGCACTGCTGTCCACAGCCTTCCTTCAAACTTGCCTTGAAATCATGGGTTTCTCACTGTGCTTAATGGTTGGCTAACCAGCACCGCTATACGCAAATGCACGAAGCTACCTAATCTGCAGGTGGCAAGTTAATGGGGCTTGAGCAGCGAGACACTGACAAGCCAGAAAGTACCCAAGCTCCACTGGTGCTACTAACTCCTGTGCTATTTCCATGCGTACAGAGCTCTACAGCAAATCAAAGGACCCCCAGGGCACCTATTCAACAAGGAACAAATTCTCACTTCAGCCATTATGTAAATGAAATGCTAAAAATGTTCTTTTGTTCCTCTGAGGTATTAGTACCACTAATGCAAAGTGCACAAACTTCATAATCAAGTAAAATATTATCTTGTGGTACTTGCAAAGTGCCAGAAGTTTATGGACTACATCTCTGGGAGACTCGCAATGCTTACAGAGCTTTAGATGTCCTTTTGTCAAAGTTCAGACAAAAAGTGTTTTCATAATTTAAAATTCTGTTTTAAGGCAGGATTGAAAATGGCATGCATCTGGCATGTAGCTACTTAGAAATGAAAAGTTAGTACAAAAACAATAAAAAAAAATCTAGTGTAACTGAGCACACATGGTTACGTGGTTTCTCCTTTGTGTAACTTATGATTTCAGAGCACCCTGCCAAAGCTGAGCTGAACTATGAATACAAACTATTTTAGTCTTCAAGAGTTATAGTGCAGGAAATTCACGTCTCTCTATTCTTTCCCCTAGCTGTCACTCAGGCTGCTCCTTATGAAAGACCTGAATCCAAAAGCCAGCTTTGGACATTAATTTGACAGCAGATGGATCGGATAGGCTGGACCCCCGTTCTGGCAGTACAAAGCTGGAATACATTGCCACAGTGCATGCTGAATTGCTGTAGTGAACTACAGCATAACAGCCCCCATTTGCCCTGGCTAGTGGCACCACTGCTCCATGGGCTGGTGAGGATCTGTCCCAGGATCCTGCGGACCCATAGGCTCTGACAGCCGTAGTCATCCCGATGGGCAGGACAGCCGTGCTCTGCAGTCGGCCACAAGCAGCACAGCAGTCGTGGGAAATCAGGAAGAAGTGTCACTGTCATCTAAGCACCAAGCTCCAACCCCACAGCAGACTCTAGAGAACAAAACCTCATCTGCTGTCACAGGTTCCACCTGTTGACAACATCAATAAAACATCCAGGACAGATCCTTATAGAAATAACTGATCCTCTAATTGGATCATCTCTCCCAGAAAATACATCCGTCACACCCAGCATTCCACTAACTTAAGTTTCTTCCCTGCACCCAACTTTAACCAGAGCCTTTACTAATAAAACTGAGTGCTGCAGTTGTACTTAGCAAGACACAAAAGCAATCTTGAACAAGGGTCATCAACACTGACCCAAGCATCCACCATGTCAAAAAGTTACATACACCACTCATATTTGGAAATTTGGCTCTAGCCTCCACAAAACCCTAATGAGAGCAGGTACAAGCTGTTCCAGCACTGAGAAAGGAGATGCAGAGACTCGGGCACAGAGCACAGGAGGAGAAGGGGGATCCTATTCACTCCTGCTGCGTGGCCTGTGTTCAGACTCAGGTGAGGCTCCGAAGAGGAGCAGGTGGTGAAGAATGGAGCAGTGGGTCCGAATGAGATACCTGGAGATGATAGACACAGATCATTGCTTCTTGGGAAGATGAATGGCAGGTGGGGGTGTGGATGAGGTAAGGGGCTGGGGAAGAAGGGCAGGGGATAAGGTTTCCAGAGGGGGAGGCTAGGACAGAGTAAGGAGTGGCTTTCAAAGTCAGGACATAGACCTGATGGAAAGACAGAAAAGGGTTCAGAGCAGGCAGTGGGTTGATCCAGAAGCAGCAGAGGCATGAGCTCAGCCTAGCTGCCAAGAGCTATGAAATAGGAGACAGGCAGCGAGCCTGGGAGCTGCTGGTTACTCCTCCCAGCTGAGCGGTACCTCTTCCTCAGCAACGCAACCACCAGAAATGCTTCTTTCCATACCTCAGAGTAATTCCAACTGGAGCATTAAATGGTTTTAACAGAGGAATAAGTAGCAGTGGACTAAGAAGGGCTCCCTGGGCCGTGAGTCCAGGCTCCTGCAGGACTCACTCCTGTAATCCCTTTCATGCCCTGAGGATGCTCCATTGAAAAGCCAGCTCTGGTTTTTCGCATGACTGCTCCTGCTGAGCCGTTGTCCCAGAATTGCCCTGACCAGACCGAAGAAGCTTCCAGCATCCTAAATTAATTCATGACAAATCTAGCCCCCTTTGTTCTCCTGCTAGCATTATCCTCAGCTGAAACAGCTCTTCCCCACCAGCTTGGGCTTTTGCCCCTTGATGTTCTCATAGGAAGCAAACTAATCTCTTCTCAGCTTTTGTTTTTCTTGGCTAAGGAGGTCAAGCTGAAGTTAAAATCTATTTGTTAGCTAAGACTTTGTAGCAATTCCCATTAGTTTTTAAATAGAGCTAAAACGATGTGATAGTGGCGACTTTTTTATTCCCGCTACAGGCAAAAAACTAGAAATATAGACACCAGGTGAATGAAACAGGCACAGGACGGTTAACACAGCAACCCAAAGCTCACTTCTGCTGCTTACCTTGTGCAACCAGGTAGGATGGTTGAACTGAAGCCAAATTTAGCCCTCTTGAAATGTAGGGAAGCCTGCCAAACAGACAGTCCTCACTAATGTCAAATACCTATATTCAGAGGAAGCTGTTTACATTCCTGTTAGGTTCTGCTTTGCAATTAAAAACTTCTAATGCTTTTGAAATGCAATGTTATCATTGAACACCAAGTATCTTGGACACAGAGACAAACAGCAGAACGCTGGAGATGGAGGTCACAGCGGTGCAGTCTCAGAGGGTAAAATCAGATAAAATCCAAAGGACGTACAAAGGAGCAAGGAAGTTTGGGAAGTAAGCAGAGACACACAGGCACCAGAAAGGCACGATGTCCACAGACAGCTGGTGGATGATGCCATTGCCCCATCACTGAAGTAGAGAGAGACACAAGAAAACCTACAGAGGGCTAAGTTCCCCATTAGACTGCGAGGGTGAAATGCTGACCTCTTTTATTCCCACTTACCTGGGGTGCAGTAACTGTTCCAGATGAGCAGCAGGTGGTTAAAGGCAGGCACAGCCAGGAGCACGTAACTCGGAGCAGGGCTGCGCTTTGCACAGCAGCAGAGCTGTCTGGGCTCCACCGCTGTAATGTAGATGAAAATGTGCCATTAAACATGTTACTCTGTGCAACACTGCCATATATAAAAATGTTTTTCCAAGATACAATTCACTACAAAAAGAGTTGAGTACATTTCTCTGTCAAAGCAAGAAAAAAAAAAAAAAGAGTAGTTAGGTTTAAAGGAGAAGAAAGCATGTGCCCTGCTTTCTGACCCTGGTTTTTGTTTATTGTTTGGATCCTACACCATATTTTTCTTGTTTTCTCCTTCAATTATTTATCAAGGAAAAAAAAAAAGATGAAGGAAGGTTCTCTGTTCTTATTTGTGCCACTGCTCATGGCTGCTGCTGTGGGAATACTGCTAACAGCAGCTACTAGTGTTTTATTAAAAATAATAAAGTATATCGTTATCATAAAATAGCAATGTGATCAAAAGGATTATTCTCTTATGCCCTTGTCTGAGTTTTAACTGTAAATTAGAGCTCAGATAAAAACAATCTACTGCAGAGTATATAGTTTTGAAAAGCTGATATATTTCTATATAAACTGTTCAGTTAATTTATATATATATATATATAAAATGGAACACCCCCCTCCCTGAAACTGGGAATCTCACAAATATTTTTTATACTGAACCTTTTATTCTGTATTTTATAGATGCACAGGGGGCCGATCGGCTTAACTCTATTGACTTCCATAGTGCTGCTCTGGATCCGGCCCGTTCCCAACGATGGAAAACCTCCCCCTCTGCTCGCAGCCCCCTTGAACAGGAACACTGCTCCATCTGCTGGGCTCCCGCACAAGGGACAAGGAAAGGGTGAGGGCTGAAGTCATATTCATCAGCGCGAGCGATAAATTCGAGGCATATTGACGCCTGGCACCAGGGCGTTAAATCTGTCAAGTCAGCCAAAGTCAAACGCAGAGAGCACACGTTGTGTGTCTTCCTAAAACACGCGCTGTCCTTCCGGCAAGCGTTGGGATGCAAACCTCAGCTTCACAAATAGAAGCCAGTGCACACTTAAACATCCCTTTCACACGTTATTACAAGTCCGACTCGATGCCTCAGCACACACCTGTGCTGATGCTCCCAAGGTACAATTAACGCATTACGGGTTTCCTCACTCGCTGAAAATCACAACCCCTCTGCAACAACCCGTTTTCCAACCGTCCCCTTTGGTTAAAGCGCTGTTGCGTGTTTGTAGATAAACCTTTTCCTTATTTTTCAGCCCACAGCCCAGATAGGTTTCAGCTATTACTTAGTGACTCTCTTCCACTACCTGTGCCCTTTTCTAGCTTCTCATATATATATCCACGGTAGATTGCATAGTCAAAACAGACCCGAGGCACAGCCAAACACATCTTCGAGCACTTGGTCTTTCCAGTGCAGGCCAATACTATCTCTCCCCACCCCCTACACACTCATACTCCTTTAAAAACAAGTGTGAGTTAGATGAATAAAATGGTGCCTTTCTCCAGCAACGGAATATGGCTTTGCATTGAAACAATCTGCTTAAAACCCCCTATTTTAAAAAAAGAGAAAGTCCTTTTCTTTATTACTATTCAAAGCATATTCAATGATCCAAGTTAAAAAAAAAAATTAAACATTTGCATTTAACTTGTCTTTTTATTATGCTTTATTCTCTTCCTGCATTTCTAAGAGCTCAGCCAGTGTAAAATATAGGAACTGACTTCCTGGCTTTGTTTTAACTTTTTAACATACTGTCACCTGATACTCAATTCACTTCAGGGTCCTTTTTCATTAAAATACAGCAATAACATCTGGATTGCAAATGCTGCAGGGCAGTGTTCATCTATGTAAAAAATGTTCCTGCTGAAAATAAAGAAACAAAAGAAGTTCATTTATGGACATGTTTTTATTAAGCCAGCAGCTAGTAGAGGTTCAGAACAATACCTAAACGGAGGGACAGTCTGACCTGGTGACCTATCCGTAACGATCACGGATGATTTTCAACCCAGAAGTTTGGGATATGAATATTACCAGACAAATTGCTGGGGAGAACCTCTTGCAGTGGGAAGCACTTGCAGAAGCCTCTGCTCCTCACGTTCCGCCAGCTCGGGCTGCGGGCAAGCAGGGCGACCACTGTCCATCACACTGCTGGAGAAACAGAGATTATCTGGGATCTCACTGATCCACAGGAGGAGAATAACAGGTGGCAAGTGAAGGGAGCTCAGAGATGATGAAGTGAACTGGTTTTATGTATCCAGGATGCGTAGTAAAGCAGCAGTCTTAATACTTATCCCCTAGCATTAAGCATTATATTGATGGAGTGACTTTTTGGTCAGAAGCCATCTGCTGTTTCAGTGGGTAAGAGTCTAAAAGAATTTGCAAAGCTGGCTATCAAATCAGGAAAAGTTTCATTTGGCTGTGGGTGTTTTCATGAGGCACCAGACCAGCAACAACACCGAGATGCAAAATAAATCCATTTCTGAAACAAATTAGAGTGCACGAGGCATCCTGCTGCCAAGACCGCAGGGTGGTGGGAAGTAACATTTGCTCGAGTTAGCTACTCTCTGAGGTGCAGAAGGCAAAGGTCTGATCTTTCTGAGAGAACTGGGATAAGTCCTGGTGTTTCCAGATCTGAGATGGGCAGGGGTTGGCTTGCTGGACTTATGGATTTCATATCTGGTCAGGAGAGAGAGGGAAAGGAGCGAAAGCAAGTTAGGAACAGCTTGGAGGGGAAGCAAAGATGGAGAAGGGCAGGAAAGAAGGGCAGCAGGGTAGCCAGGGGACTGGAGTTGTGAAGTGCTGCCAGTGACTGCAGCAGGAGCAGCAAGAAGTCAACCAAACAGCAGCTGCCAACCCATACTGGCATCTGAGGAATGAGGTGCTGGGGACCAAGGCACCCAAGGACCCTGGAGCATGGCTGCATCCTGCGGGAGCATGGCACCAGGAGCACCTCTGGCAGAGAAGGGGCAGGATCTTGTGCACGTCCTCTGGAGCTGGGCTGCAACAACAGCCCCCGTGTCTTCAGGATGGGTCAGGCACAGAAACAGAGCAATGTGCTTTCCTCTAAATAAGTTCAAAATTAATGCACATCACTCCACCAACTACCTCCATGTGCTCCAGTCCGCTGGCCTCTTAGTTTCGGAGCGGTGAACGCACCATGTGCCAGCGCTCTCTGCTCCTGAGCATGCCGCAGAGGCTGGGACATTGTGGGCACCCCGGGAGCGTCACACAGCCTGCCACAGGAGGTGCTCAGCCATGGAAGGACAGGATCAGGATGCGGGTGTGCCCCAGGGTGATGGCCTTCACCAGACGCAGAGGGCGTTTGCTCTCAGCCCCATCCGTGCAGTCGCCCCAAGCAGAATAAACAGCAGCATTTAAAGGTGAAGCAGTCTCACAGAGCCAGCGCTAGCTCGCGCTGGAGCTGACAGCGGAAGATAAGAGCCCAAGTCACAGGTAGGGAGATGGGCAGCCTTTCAAATTTTTAAGAAGGTCAAGGCAGGGGCGGAGGGAGGCTGAAAGACAGGACAGCCTGGCAGGAGCAGCCAGGACTGCTTCTCTGCTGTCACTCCCCTGGCACAAAGCAGCCAAATCCCTTCAGTTGTCAAACGTGCACTATGCTATTGTTAATGATGCTATTACTTACCATATGTTTAGCAGTATGGCTGGATTTATTCAGCTTATTCAAATGCGGGATTGAACATTTCAGTGTATCATGCGGCCTCAGGCTCAGGGGGGGTTGAACTGTGGGAGAAAGCAAAAGCTATTGCAGAGGAGGAAAAATGTTAGTTACTTAATAAGGTCAATAGCATAAATTCTTATTTTGTTTACTTCAGAGAGCACCGAAGCCAGTGTTTACACCCTGTTTCTGTTAATTACTTTCAGAGTAGGCTGCAAAATCATTTGCTCCCCTACCTACAATTGCTTCTAAATTGTGCTGCTAAAAAGAGCTTCCAGACATTTCACCGAAGAATGACTATGCTCTATAGACAGATAAACCGATTCTTTTATATCATCATAGATGGGGTCAAGCTATAATGTTCAGAGCCAGTGCTTGAAGGACCTGGAACATTGGTTCAGTCACTTGAAAAAGTAAAGGTTATTTGTAAAATTTAGATTCAGGTTCAGCTTTCATACTTGTCCAAAGATTTGGGTTATCCAGTGAAAAGAGCTTGTTAAGAGCTGGCTTGCTTTGGTTTATCTCTTAATCACAGGTGCTGAAGACCTGGAGCTCCTGTCGATTTCATATAAACCTGTATTTGGCATGTTTAAAAAGCAAGAACTGGTAATTGCTGAAAATAGCACAACGCTCCAGAAAAGCTTGTAAATAAAGCCTTACTAAAAATCAGATTTGTTTGAAAGAGAAATAAACCTAAGAATTGTCTTGTTTCCCTTTGCCTTGCTGCCGTGAAAGAGATGTTAACACCACCTATCTAACCCATATTATATCCCCATTGGATTCTTAGCCAGTACAACCAGTTTAATTTCCAAGATCTTATTACCAGAACTTGCTCTGGAAACAAGGTACTCCCAGGTTAGAATATTTTGTAGAATATCTGTAGATATTCTGTTGGAATATTCTGTAGAATATCTGTAAAAGCAGATGTGGCTGCTTTTACAGAAGAATGCAGCACACCAATGACCTCTTTTACCCCTGCCAGTGTCATATTCTGGCTCTTCTTCAATGTATCCAAGCCCAGCTCTAAATCCTTCACCAGCCCAAATTCTTATTTTTATTCTGGCAGACCTGCTGACAATAGTTGACAGAAAAGAAACATCTTCCAAAATTACCTTAAAAATACCATTTATTGGGAGTCCTTAATAAAACCAGTAAAACACAGAGCTTTTATAAAACGCAAGTGATACCAGCTGATTTGCAGTTCAACTGGATCATGTAGTGAAGGGAGAGGCAAACGGAAAAATTGCAGAATGGTAACTGTAAGCATATTATTTTCCAAAGCAGCAAGAAACCTTGCAGGACCTCTCCAGCTGTTTAACATCAAATACCCTTCCAGATATTCACTCGTCTCAGAATAAACTGTACTAATTCAATGCCCATGAACTATGCCTTTACTGCCCATGGTTTCCAAGGAACAGAGATGGCAGTAATTAGTAGGGCATGAAAATCAATTCTGATGACTCAAAAGACAATCTGTGATTGTGGAAGTGACAGTGCCTGGAATAACAAGGAATACACTTTGCATTCAGAATAAGACAACATCTTCCTTTGACTACAACCACACTCATGCGACACCGTTGTTTCAAACCAAACAAGAAGTAGCTCCGAACCTGGCCACTACACAGAACTACCAGGTGAAACACCATTCGTGAAGAAGAAAAAACACATGCTGAAGTCACTGCTACAATGCCAGCTCTTTGTCTGCCTTTCATGAAGCTACCAGAGCTCTGCCTTCACATCTGAGACCGTCACAAATAGCACCTTCCTGGCCGCATCTGATGTGGTACACTTGGAGCATCCTGTCATTTTATACAAACAAGGAGATGAAGATATGGCCCTTGATCCCTCTAATCCTCTTTTTACTTCTGCTAAAAAGGTGAAATAGGTCCACACGTGCCTACCAGTGCATTGACAATACTGGCCTCATGCAGAGTACCAATTCAAACCAATTCCAGCTACAGGCCTGGGAACATGACATCTCAACACACGCTAGATGACAGGGGAGTATTTCATACCTCATTTTAGTGGTTCTTCAAAACAGAAAGCCCATCAACTTCTTCAAGACTAAAAGGTACTTTGGCAGAGAAGACTAGCCATCAAGCAAATTTTCAACAAAAAGTGTGAAAAAACCAGCGAGTTTCTTCTACAAACAACATCATGTGCACTAGATAGCACTGTAATTAACCCAAAGCACCACTAGCCGGGCTGAGAGGCTCCTATTTCCCAAGAGCACACTGCACAGGCAACCCTGAGCGGCACCGAACCAATGGAAAATACGAGGATAGTTCTTGCACCGCCAGACCTTGGTTAAACCAGAAAAATTTGTCTTTTTCAGAGTGGCTGCAAAGCCAAGGTGCTTTGTAGCATGTACAACACACTCAGTAAGTAAATGGCCATCTTCACCACTCTGAGCCAATCCAGCACAATCATTTGCAAACAGCAGCTCATCAGCAGCTGCCTTCATTACTTTTACCTTTGCACACAACTCTGCAGACATGGGGCCGCCAGCATGATACCAAATAACACAGAAGCAAATCCTCGACCCATTTGTAATTCTATTCGTAATGGCAAAACATCCTCAAGGGGACCATGACAGGAGCTGGCAGGTTGTTTCAGTGCCCCGGTGCCGCTGGCGCACCGCTCCTCGGTCAGGCAGGACCAGCTCCTTTGTGTAGAGCAGCCTCTGACTGCGCTGCTTCCCTACGCTGCTCCAAGCACAGCCCTGTTTCCATTACAGCGGGGGTGTAAAAGATTAACGGCATATGGGTATCAGAGTAAGGAGAGAAAACTGCCAGTTTTATAGAGCAGGGAGAGAACAATGCTACATGTAAAAAGAAATTTTCATAAGACATTTCCTTTGGGTCAAGATCTAATGCCGGGTTTAGTGAGGCAAAAAACACGAGGAAAGAACAGTAACAGATGCAAAAGCATCTGGGACTGAAAACAAACAAAAAAAAAAAAAAGGAAGGAAGGGAAAAAAAAAAAAAGAAACATTTCAGACCTTAAAGTAGGAACTCAATAGTAGCAGGCTGTTCTTTAGCAAAAATACTGCTTTGATCTGCCATAGCTCTGCCTATGGGTGTGCTATCCTGAGCATTTCAAAGAAATCTCTTATCATTGTGTACCTGCCTCAGAGAAATCATACCACTGAAGGAACAAAAAGGTTGATTGTTATTTTAATTGAATTTGTTTTCAATTTATTTCCAAGCTGTCTGGGGGAAACCTTTTACACCTGCATTGTTTGATTTGTTTTTAACTTTGGTTCCATTATCCTAATAATGAAGCTTTTAAGGCATTTTAAGAAGCCTGTTTGTCAAAAAAGTTACTCACGTTGATCAAATCAATACCTACAAAAGCGCCTGAAAGCAGGAAATAAATATGGATTTAAAACGCCATCATTATTTTACAGAACTTGGGTCTTGTTGTGACCTCGGCTTCTCAGCATGAATCGCTGACTTGATCTCTGCCAACATACACATCCATGAGCTAATGTGCCAGGGGATTATTTTCCAGGATCCTTTAATGCAGGCTACCTGCATGCGGTCTCTTTTTCAACGGTGCCAAACACTTCCAGCTCACGCTGCTCCCTGCGTTAAGCTCTGGGACAAACCAGGACAGGACGACTCCTTGAACAAGATTAGCAGTAAAGCCAGGATTTGTGCTACAATAGGGTTAATTATTTTTCTAGGTAGTTAGCTAACAGCTCTTTTCAATTTTATAACAAGCCGGCGGTGTATGAGCCATGGAGCAGCAGGAAAGGGCACGCTGTGTGTGGAAAGGGCTGTTGGGCAGCTACGTGCTGCTTCTGCGGACTCCCACGGAATCCAGCGGGCTTTGGGATGAGGCCCTGAACTGCGACAGCCCCTCTCCCCACGCAAGCCCATCACGCTGCCCTGAAAGCATGAAAGGATCCGATAATCCCCTGCTCAGGCCAGAGGCATCCGCCCTCTCCGCCCTTCACGCTCAGACCTGGGGAGCAGCGCTCTGCTGTCCTGGACCTTTTTTTCTGCAAACCTATTTCTTGCACGAGCCCAGCTGGTGCAGTGGCACGAAGGGCAAGGCACCAGGGAGCCACCACAGGGCAGGGGACAGCCGGGTGGGAGCCACGGCTCGGTGTCACTCTCTGCCCAGGGGCATCCACCAGCCTGCAGCAGCCCTGCGAGCTCCTCGCCTCCTCCTCCTTCCCCACATCCATTTCTTTCAGGTCCGCATGCAACTGCCTCCCTACCCGCCTCCCTCCCACTCTTTGAATAGATCAAATTAGGCAAAACATGCCATCGCATAAGCAGTTGAGGGGTTCTTTGTTTCTTTAAAGCGTGCTTTTGTGTTAAGACAAAAAGATTTTAAAGTTGATCTTTTCACTTCTGAGGTTTCTTCTCTCAGTGACACACGCCTCGGTTTTTATAGATGTTTTGAGTCTTTTAACACTTGGAACTAGTTTGCATTAATAATAAAAAAAATCTTAGCTAATCTTATAATGATCCCTTTCTTTAGTGCAGATTTAGCTCAGTTAACAGCTGAATTTGCCTGTGTTTCCTGATGCAACAGCAGTGGCTTATACCCAGCTCTTACATTCACTTCTTGCATTTATGAATGAAATTCATTATTTCTTTTCCCTGGTGGTAAAACAGCTGGGTGGCATTAGGCAGACAGGCCTCATGTTATTATTTCAGTGGCGATCTATTAATTTTTCTGCATTTGAAATTTCTTGAAAAGCAGAAAAGAAAGGACCAAAGTGGCTTGTAATGAGTTGTTTCTGTCACTCCCATCCCTTTCCTCTAGCCCCAAAAAGGAAACAAACTGTCAACACCATTAATTTTTAAAATGCCATTTTGAAATTAAATATTGAGCTAGGTTTTTAAAAGATGGGACAGCTTTAAAAATTAAAGAACAGAGAACTAAACTAAGTACTTTTTCAGAGTGCAGAGTATTTCTTTTTGGCCACTAACCTATGGCTGCTCACTCCACCTAGCTAATTTTTCAGTTTTACTAGTGATCCAAAATATCCACGATTTACTCAGCTCTGTCTTCACCTAAGCGGCAAACCAGAAGTTCTAATAATCTGAAGAGGAATCTATTTAATGTAAGGTCCTTAGGGACGGACCTGCCATTAGTCACATGTTTGTTCAGCATAAAGTTCAAACCTTAGTTCACTGCCAGACCACACTGCAATACGTGTAACGAGAACGCCTTATGGCCGCGGGCTTCATTAGCCAGCCTGTACAGGTAGGCACAAAAGCACAAATGCTAATGTAGGTACCCTGGGCCAAATTTAAACCCAGGGAACGACAGCGAGAAAGTTCATTTGAAGATGGAGGGAATCTCTCAAAGCTGCAATAGCTGCTGTTGTAAAGTCGTGCTCTGGAGCGACCGCGGTTCTCGCTCTGCATCCAGCAGGATGGGTGGAAGCTGCAGCTGCCTACCTGCCCTCGGGCATGGGACATGGAAAACAGCGCCAGCCTCTTTTGTAACAGGTTTTTCATATCTCCTCATGAAAGCACTGAAGCTGAGAAGTGTTATTACCGTGTCCTTAGATTGCACCACCCCTACCTGTATCAAGGAGTACTTTGCTGTTCAGGCAGTCCCACTGAGATGGATAAAAGCCTCAAGAAATATTAGGTATGCAGGAGGGAGCAATCCAGCCTAAAGTAAATGCCACTGTTGTACGTAGGTCTTTTGAACCGGGAAGCTCTTTTGCTAGACCTGAGAGAATAAGTCCATTAGCCAGCGTCAGCCCTTGGCTCCTGGCCTGTCCTGACCTGCTGCCGGCAAGGCAGAACTCTGCCAGGGCGTATCAGCGTGGTCGGTGCCAGCACCAAACACAGGATGGATCCCTGACATCTGGAGGAGCGGGGATGTGCACAGCAGCTGTGCAGGGCGGCGGTTCTACACCCTGAGACTGTGGTAGACCCCAGGTTGAAGGTTTGGCCAGCCAACAAGATGTGTGCATTGACAGCCACAGGCTCTGGCGGTTAGTCCACTGGTTGGTGCCCATGCTCCTCCAGCTGGAAGACCTTCCTGACTCCCCTCCTCAATCCCTTTTAGCAGCCAACAAAGGAGGGAGGACACGTGATGCTGACCTCCCTGGATGGGCCCTCCGAGGGCTGGTCCCATGGTATGCACACAGAGCACAGCCACGGTCCCAGTCCCCTCCTTGGAGCCAGGAGCAGCACACCTGCATGCCAGCCTCCCTGCTGTCCTCACGGACTGCTGATTTAGATGCCACCACCATTGCCCTCCCACTTCTTCTTTAATTTCTGTTCCCTGCTGTTCGCAGTAGTGAACAATGATGCATTACAATTTTCAGGTGCCTAAGGCTCAGAGAGCTTTCCTAGATATAATCAGCAGAAAAGAAGGATTTTGCATTGAAAGCCAGTGCCAACATCCCTGCAGTGATAACCATCCCTGTATAATTAAAATGAACATTTCATAAAATGTCATCTCCAAGCAGCATATTTTAGAAAAAAAAATAATAAAAATAACATTTCCAAGATCAAAAGAAGAGAATTATAATTGGGAAAGGGCGGAGGTGGGGGAGGACAGTGTGACAGCCCCAAGAAGTATTACTATTATTATGAGGCAAAGTTTGCTAAAATGCCAACTGCTCGCCCACAGTGAAAGGAAGCACCAGTTTACTTGTTAATCGCCTTAATTAATTAACTGGCATTGTCCTGGATTTCCTGAAGCTGGGTTTACTGTGGGAATCAATTTTAAAGAGCTTCCAGAAAGAAAATTTAAATTTCTGCTTAAAGACTCTACAGATTAGTAAACAAGAGCCTGCTTCCAAACCATTTGGACAAAACCACAGCCGTGATTTATGGAAACACAGTCTTTTTTCCCCATAGACTCTGTCGTGATCAGCTATATTGACCTACTGCACAGCACAAACTTCCCTGAATTAATCCTTCTTTGAACTATAGCAGCTGTATTAGAAAAACACCCCATCCTGATTATAAAACTGGCAGCGAAGCAGAAGCCAGCAGCACTGTGGTGTGCTGTACCAGGGGCCGGCTCCCACTGAAACCCCTGCTGCTTTCTACCACTGATTTGTGCGGTTCCATACTCCACCCGCCACTGGACTTCCCTTCTGCTAGGATGAAGGGCAATTTGGCAAACCCTTGCTCCCTGTACAAGCACTTACAGATGGTGACTGAGTTTTCATTACCAGGGCTGCGATCTTCCAGACTTTCTCAATTAAATGGGTATGAAACAGACCCTGAGCTTTCTCATAGTCCTCTGAGGCTACTCCAGTTCTTAGCATGTTTCTCAAGCTTGGGGCATAGTTATACCCAGTGCCAGATATTAGGGCAGCATCTTCCTGAAAGTCATGTTAATACACACAATTATCTGCTCTGTAGCATCTGATCATAACATCACATTAGACTTACTCCCAATCCCACAGATTACCCAAACTATGCTCCAAGTCTTACTTTAATCACTGTTTCCAGGGACAGCAATTCCCACTGTAAACTTGACCTACTAATCTCTGTCTTGCTCTAGTAAAATTGGTCTTAAGGTTACCTGCTACGTGAAACGGTAGCTATGAAAGCACACATACAGAAGTTTTCATATCTTGAATGTAAGTCTTCTCTTCCTCCTTTCACCAAGGGCCCTTTCTTTCATGGAGCTCTGCAGAAGACTAAGTTGCAGGACGGTACTCCCCTTACTGCAGACTTGACCTATCAAGGCCTGGCACCCAAAACGTCCTTTGTCATCAACGGGGAGAAACAGGGGCTTTTAGGGTTCATTTTATTTCACCTGTCTTACACCTCTATTTTTGGACAATGAATTACACCTGTAAGGTACCAGTTTCTTTCCACTGAACTGTACTAGAAGCTGCACGTAACCAAATTAAGATGAACACATCTATGTCAGGTCCGTCTGAGTCTAAATAATACACTACAGATAAATATAGCATAACACGCATGACCTTATTAAAGTGCTCCACTAGTAAAACACCCATCACATAAATATGGCAGCGCATACTTCTTTAAATAATGGATTTTAAGTGTTCATTTTGATGTCATATTCTGCTCTTACATGCATCTAACAAGACAAGAGGGAGTAAGTGGTTCTCTCAACTCAGTCCTTGTAAAGAATAGCTGGGTAGAATCGGCCCCTTCCAAAAAGGGGCATACAGAGATGGTTGTTCCATCCTCCAACATGGTCAGCACCACAAAATGGGGGTGAAGAATGCATCCATCTCACCTGGATATTAACCTCTCAGTCCCTTTCTGCCCAGAGGGGCAAGAGAATATTACAACCTAGTAACATTTTTATTCTCTGTTTCATGGAATGGCTCATTTGGCAATGGCAAAGTTTTCCTTGAGAAAACTATATTCCATGGAAGAAGGGCTCAACAAACCCTCACAAAGTCTTAAAGAGCAACCCAAATAGAAAGTACACATAGCCATTGTTCATTAGCTTTTTCTGATGTACAAATACAACAGTTCCCCACTCCTCCTGGCAGGAGGAGAGCAACTAAGGAAGTAACGCTTATCTCCCAAAAACCAGAGAACTTCTCAGAAAAATCAGATGGAAAAACTGCTGCAGCCTGCCTGCCATGCTCACAGCTTATGCCAGGTAACTGGTTTCTTACCCTGCCAGGCATGCTGGAGAAGCGGCAAGAAAAGTGGTAAGAGCTGTTGCAGGGAAGAGGGAGATTTTGCAGAAATCCCTGCCTGTCTCAGCCCCTGAACACACACTTCCACTCAGGACTGACAGCAAGATAGTCCTCTGTGCACTGGTGCCAGGTTTGGTGTGAAACGTGTCCTCTGGCTCTGAATATGGACATTTACATAAGGAGGAAAATTTTGGACAACACAACAGAACCTCCATCAACTGCAGAGAGATTTGGCGAGTCCTGAGGAGGGACAAAAGACACAGCGTAGAGGGAGCAGGGAACAGAGGGAGAGAAAGGAAGAATAATGTGGCTTCTAGAGGGGTGACCTGCCTTTAGGATTGGCTTGTGATCCTGCTGCTCCACTCGCCTTAGAAAGGCCCCCTTTCTCAGCACAGCTCTTTCCTACTGGTCTGACTGAAATCCTCTTGAGAAACCTCTCTAAGCTGAAGCTGGTCTCAAGGCAGTGAGGAGAACCAAGAACATGGCGATACGGATACAGGGCCATAGAGCTGTGTGCTGCCAGGGGCTGTCCAGCCACTGGAGGTGAGACAAGGCTGTGTGACACTGCAGTTTGGCATCTTTGGTCCCTCTGGAGCTGCCGCAGTGCTGGCACAGTTGGACAGGCTTCAATTTGCACCCACCCACCCTCACAGCAAGTGAGCCTGGGCACGCTGCAGCTTATCTACAACAGCCACTTCTCTGAATGTCCCGCCGTTGATTACTTCCAGGAGACCAACACATTAACTTTTTGCAAGACTTGACTGAAGCTGCACAGTGAATCCTGTATTACAGGGGACATTCGGTAATCCCTAGCACTAGCAATTGAGTCCTTGTCACTCAACCAGGTGACTGATGGGAGACCAGGAGAGGAGCTTAAGATGCAGAAGAGAAAGTAGGATAAGGGGGACTGGCAAATATTAGGTAAATACTGGGGCCCCAGGCAGAAACATCAAAGAAGACCACTTTTAGAGTGTACTTAGGAAGGGTAAGTCTGCATGGATCAAAATAGGAAAGTTTTCTGATGTGGAAAATCAAATTGCAATAGTGGGTACTGGGTAACCTGTCCCCACAATCAAGGTGTGACCACACACCATGAGCAGCTCCCACCCTCTCCCCCCTCTGACACAGGTCCATCTTTCATGGGGACAGCAAAGGGAGTTCAAGGGAGTTTCTTCACCATTGAAAGGTCTTCTACTCATTAGTGAGCTATTGGGACAGATGATACCTGACTAATCCTGCACAGCAGGGGGAATTGCTGCTCGACAATTTGCGGAGCTCTCTAGCATTACAGGGCTTTGCCCAACTTCATCTCCAACAATATGAAGTTTCACCTGACAGTTTGGTCATTTCTCTGCAAAAATACTCTAGTACCAACTCAGAGGCATGGATAAGTCACACGCTGGCCGATTGCCCAGCTAGTGTTTGGTTTGGCTTCAGCTGCTCAGCTGACACACACATCTTTCTTCAATTTCCTTTCGCCAGTCTTCCATTTCCCTAGTGTCCCTTCTCCTGCCCCACCGCTTTCCATCACCACTGAACCCACTGCACACACCCTCCATGCACAGGCAGGGCTGCACGTGATGCCCTGCTCGTGTCACAGAGACCCCTGCTCAGGCTGCGTTGTGCCTTACTCCACAAGTCATCACACACACCCACACACCCACACAACAAAAAAAAAAACCAATAGGGCTATTGAGTAGGATACACTAGACCTGACTGGAAAGGGCAAAACAGCCCAGAGAAGAAAGTGGGAGATGATGTAGTCATGTCACATACAGCTTTTTTACATAGCCATGTACTGCCTCCTGTAGCAATGACTCAGGCCGTTAGACCCACTCAGCCTTTCTTTCACCTTTTTAGCCACCAGTCATTGATAATCTGTGCCATTAATCCTGGCTGTCACTAAAGCTACAGCATACCTGCACACTGAGATACTGTACAATGGCTGAATATACTGCATAAGAGCAAGAATCTTCTTAATGGACTTCTGCAACGAGAGTGGTAAATGGGGGTGTTCCCAGCTACATATATCCTAGTGAGAGGTAATGAACAGTACTCCCATAGCATTTTGCTAATAACCTCAAATAGAGTGAAGAGTTCAGCTGGGAGGGGTGATTTTTTTTGATTTTTTTTTTTTTTAAAGTTTGATGATCTTTCAGAATCCAATATTTCAGAGCTTGCTCGTTGCTAATTAAGGGTTAGTATACTAAATTAGCAGTAAATTAACATTCATTTCTCTGCTAGTACACTAGAGCTGCAGAAAATTACCCAAATTATTCAGGTAGTGACATTCATCACTGGGTGGAATGACTGTAGTTTAAACAAGATTTAGTGCTACTCTGTAGCTAATACCATTGCAGTAGCAGAGAGGCAAGCTCCCTCGTTCCCAGTAATTTTGGCAGTATAGGCGCCAAGGTAGGGTAAAATGTTCATCTGAGCTGTTGATTATTGAGGCAACAGGACATAACAGGCCATGCATTGCAGAGAGATCACTGCATGCTTGGGGTACAAATGGGGAGACACCTGGCTGGTGGCTGCGAGTGACCAAGTGCTGCTGTAAAATGAAAATATCACCCCAAAAATATCTCTGTGCAGTTGCTGGGGATAATTGATGCTGGTGCAGCATTATTTCAAACCAGTCGTAAAGCTCCATCTGTAGCTGCAGCTCTATAGACATTTCATAATTATGTTTAATATTGCAATCCCCTATTTCTACGGAGGATTTGAGGATCTCTGCACATTTGTCTAAGTGATGAGCACTTTATCTAGGGCTTAGGAGCTTACCTTCTTCCTCGGGGGAACAGATGACTCTAGAAGCTGCTGACTGCCTTCAGAGTCCCCGCTCCCCTCCTTTTAGGTCAAACCCAACTCAATCGCAGCAGCCTGAAGAACCTACCACCAGACAAGCTTTTGATGGTCTAGGAAAGAAGTAGCAGGAACCTTACTGCAGTCATATGTCTACATCCAAGAAGAGACCTTTCCTGATTCATCCATCTTCAAGGAAAAGGGTACACTTGAAGTGCTGAAGCCTGGAGCTTGCTGTGTTCCTAGGCCAGGTGGTACCCAGTTGCTTTGGCACTGGGAAGGATTTGTACCACCATTATCCACCCTGCCCTACTGCAAACAAATTCCTGGTTCTTTCACTAGCTATCCATTTGTAGCATGTTCCTTGGAAGAACCTCAAGCCAACACACAATATTTATGAAGAATGTAAAATTTGCACATTTGGGCTTTCCTAGGCACTCCGTGCCTTTGAGCAGGCTGCAAGAAAAGTGTGCACGGAGGGAAGGTCCCTGCAGGAAGAGCAAGGACGTCCATGCCCTATTGAAAATCAGCTAGAGAGAGGGAAGCAAAGAGCCTCTGTGAGAAGGAAGATGGCAAAGGGGGTGACGGAGACTCTGAGAACAAAGCATTGCTGCTTTCTCATTCACTAAGACTGTGTGTCAAGAACCAAAGGCCCTTAGTACTTAAAGAGAAACTCTTCAGGATACCATTTCACCCTTCACTATTAAGAACACAGTCACTTTGTAAAATGCATATGCCTGAATAGACACAGTTACATAGACAACAGGACATATCCCATTTGATCACAAAGAAGTCTGTGCACTGCCTGAAGCCTTGTGCAGAATGGCAGCAGGGGTCTTTACACCTTATTTTTAAATTTTCCAGCACTCAGCCTGGGGGAATGAGCCGTTCACCCCTGCAAATAAAGTCCCAGTCTAAAGCAGGCATGTTTTTAAGCTCACGGATGGAGATTTCAGATGCCACCACTATTAATTTTCACTCTTCTGGCTCTGTTCCTTGTCTACTGCTGGCAATCACAGTGGGATCAAGAATGAGTCTCAAAACAGGAGGAAGAGACAGTTGTCTAGTTGTGCTTTTTACATTCTCTCACAAGCAGCCCAGAACACGGATGATAATGCATATCTTAATTAACTAAGGCCCTCCACCAACAGCCTGGGGCAAGTTTTTATAGGTACTGGCTTCTGGCTGGACAACTGGCAAGCAGACTTTTACTGCCTGGAAACAAAGGCATTGCAAAAAGCCAGTAAGTTAAATCAATGTTCTATTAATTCATTTTTAAAGTCTCACAGGAACATATTACTCTTTGTCCAAAAATGTTCCAGAGCTTTAACAGCTGCACTGCTAGCATGGGAAGCAGAAGAACAGGCTTCTCAGATGTCAACGTGTGTAGGGACATCACTCTCTCCAGTTTAAAATCCACTAGGCTTCATACAAAGCTGGTATCAGCCCACTTTTGTCACCCAGCTTGCCCTTAAGATGAAGAATCACCAGACTGCTGTGCTGGGAAGAGCTACGAACACAAAAGCAGCAAATCGCTAGTTTGTGGGGTGGTAGGAACCCCCCAAAAAACCCAGTTTGTGTCTCTACCTTCCTTATCTTTCGTGGTACAGGGTCCCCACATATATGCGTTGATGCTGAGCAGTGGCAGAAGGAAAAAATTTCCTGTCACCACTTTGCAGCCACTCCTGAGGGGGAGAACAAGAGAAGAATCTGTTTACTTGCTCCTTTGCGACCTACAGCGAAGAATGAATTTTGCAGTGCTCTCAGGTCCAGCGGATGTCCTCCCAAAGGGATGAAGTTTGCTCTCACTCAGTTTCAGCCTTGCTCTACCAGGCAACACAGAGAGCACAGCAAGGCAACTGAAGTCCCCTAGATCTTTTTTAGCACTGTTTATCCCCGGGGAGGTGGAAGGGGCAGGACTGCTTCTCTTATTAGCCATGGCCTCCTCTGAGCCCCTCAGTAACGGCTGTCTGCCTTACAAAGCCCTTCCTGCAGGACCTAGTGACTGAGAGCCTCAGTGGAAAACAGCACTTCCAAATGTCAGCAACTGTCGAGGGGAACACGGAACAAAACCTGAGACTACAAGAACAGATGAACAGAGAAACCCAGATGTATTATTTGGTATTGAAGCTGCGTTACGATGCCGTGAGGGGCAGCAAAGCCGGCAGCTCACAGCCCTGGGGCACTCTGCTGTGTGGTGACTGCACCCCAGCCTGGCCCCGTGCCCAGCGCCATCCTGGAGAGAAGCAGTGACCATCTCACCCCCCCCATTTAGTAACGCTCTTCCCCAGTAGCTCACAAAGCCTGTATGTGGGACTGGAGGATCACAATCCGCATTTTGCGGAGGGCTGGGGTTGTTGCAGTGACTTCCCAAAGCTCACCCAGGAGGTCTGAGCAGAGCCAAGAACAGACCACAGGTTTCCTGCATGCCAAGTTACCAGCTCTCCATTAGGCTAAACTGTCCTACAAGCATAAAGCGCCTCAGAGCACAATTTTTGGGCACAGAGTAGGAACTGCACAGAGCAGAGCATCTGTGCCGGCGCTGTACCCCAGGCTCAGCCTGCTCTGACTTTGTCTGTCCATCTGTACCCTCCCTTTTTCCCAGAGGGCTCTCCCCAACCAAACATCACTGTACATTTTTGGAAGGATTTCCACCCTGTGGATGTTTCATATGTTTTTTTAACTTTCCACGTTTTCAAAAGGGGAAAACAAAAAAGCAATAAGTGTCTCGCAATGACAAATAACGTATGCTGTGACATTGGAAAACATGCAGCATCTTATTAACAAAAGCTGTAGAACTAGTCTGTTACAGGGACTAAGTCAAAGTGCCAATTTTTTAATGCTGTTTACCAAATCAAACAGGCATTCTGCACTCCACCTGTTCCTAGTGCCGTTGACTTCACGATAGCCATTTTCTGAAGCCAGAGAAATAATTACTAGACCAGTTTATTGATGGCAGCTGGTTTGGAGTGAAAAAGTCCAAAATGTGCAATGATTAAAGACTGTAAAGGATGCAAGCTATTAAAAGGACAAAGAAAGTAAAACAAACCAGTCTAGAATGGGCAAACAGACACCTTCCACAGGAAGCAAAAATCTCTCCTCCTCCAAGCTGATATAGTCACAGTTAACTCACAGGAAAGTCAATAAAGGTGGGAAAGGAGAAAAAAACCCAACAATCCAAACTTCTACACTTTTTTTTTTTTTTTAAATTCAGGAATTATAGCCCAACCCTTGTCACTAGCACAGCATTTCAAGTGCTGGAGTCAAGCAATGGCCTAGAGACCAACCTGTGCCAGCTGCTTCAAAAGGCATTGTAAAACCCCATAATGGAGGATTATGCACCAGTATGCCTGAGGGAGAAGTTGTGTTTAGCATATGGCCGGAAGTACAAAGGATGAAATTCCAGCCCGCCTAGCTATAGATGATATTGCTAATCACACAAACGACACCAATCTGTCGGTCTCAATATCCTACCTTGTGGCAGTGGGTCCCATAGGCTAATTAAAACTTAGGTTAAAAGTGCTTCGTATTAAAGCTGTTCAATGCATTGACTTAGAATTTAATTTGATGTCTCTTTTTCTTCTCCAGGAGAGAAAAAAGTCATGGCATTGTTGTTTTATTTATATCCATCACAGCCTGTCTCTCAGTGGCACATCCCATGTATTGTTCTCCCTAAAATAAACAGACCTAACCTTTGCAGTCTCTGCTTGCATGCAAATCTTCCCACTAAAGTATTTTCCATGCCTCTGATTAGGTTTGTTGCCCTTCGCTGAACCTCTTCTATTTCCTGCTCTATCATTTTTTAATTAGGGTAACCAAACCAAACATGCCTCTCAAGGTGAGGCCACATCACCATCTCTAGAACAACACTGTCATATTTTCAGTGTTGTCCTCTATTCAGCAAATTAATGTCATGCCATTTCATATTTCTGCTTTCCTGATCACCGCTCAGACCTGAGCAGATGTTTTCCATTGAGCTCTTCAAGATCTTTTCCTGTTTTGAAGCTTACCCCATTATAAGATCGACTGTTCCATCCAATTAAGAGTAATTTCCTTTTACTCGTGTTGCATTTTTCTATCAGTATTCGGATGAATAACATGGCTTTGATAAATTCAAAGGAAACTCTTAGTCATGTTTAGATTTGATTAAATTTTAGAGCTTCAAATTTCACGAATTTGTTACTTACTGTCTTTTTCAGATTATCATAAAACACTAGGTATACGCTCAAGGGGTGCCTACCATACAAATAGCTCTATATGTAATTACTGAAGCTCTCCACAGAGATATGATTTTTAAAGAATGCCTGTATTATAACATAAATAAAAGCCTAATATATTTTCAAAGCATTTTCAAATTTCAAACCTCCTCTTTCTGCACCTGGACCCCAAGCCTACAAAGAGGGAAGGAGGGAAGCAGCTTCTGTCACTTCCCAGGGTATGTTCACACACACAGCACCAAGCCAAACAAACTCACCTTCTCTACCAGCTGTAACACAGTTTTCAGGAAAGGTGAACACGACAGCCTTCAAATCCCTTCAAAGGGATTTTAAACAAAACAATGTCAGGAAAGGCTTCATCACACTTTGTACCACACACTTCTATAGCCTGTGAAGAGAAACACCCCTCTCAGTGAAATTCAGACCACATGTGGTTTCTGAAGGCAGAATGTCTTTTTTTAATGATATATTCATGCTCACTGTCATCCTTCAGAGACTTCCTATAGAGTGGATTCTTTTCCCCTCAAAAAAAAAAAAAAAAAAAAAGCGTTGAATTACTTTAGTGGGAATCAAGTTTCTGAACATCCACAGGAAGAAGAGAGATGAAGGGAATCTTCAGCATTTTCACATCTAGATGAAAGTCCCTTTCCAAGGATTTAGATAGATATGTTCCTACTAGAGAAATATTCCCAAGTTCTTGGCAGCAGCCTTCTGCAGCCATGGACAGGAGGCATTTTGCCCTTCAGATAGCTGAAGAGCTCACCTCAAATCACTACTTAGTGTTGCGGCTTTTGGCAATGGTTCTGCAAGGTTTTTACTTGCAGGAGCTGGTGTAAAGAAAAAATAATTTTCCTCAGCATATGACATACTAAGCTGTCACATGTTACTTATTTCTAATGAGAATTTCAGCATATTAGATAAGAGAGTCCAGAAGCATAGCTGGGTTGTTACTTGAAAAAGCTGGTTTTTTGCTGGGAAGGAAAAATCATCACACTTTCCAGAGATCAGCTTTCTAGAGAAGAAAAATGGTTACTTTCCTTTTAGGACGAAAACAATAGTTTCTACCTCAGCTAAAGAATCCCATCTGCTGCAGGCTCTGAGTCATCGGCTTATTAGCAGAATTGTCTGAAAGAAGCATAAATCTGATCTGCTCAGAAACCAAATCTGCAGTTAGACAAAAATCACAGTCTGCCACTTCCCCCTAAATCACGCTCCTTCCTTGTCTGCCATCCATTGCAACCAATGACCGTCAGCACCTGCCGGCCCGATGCTCCCCCGCCTCCCCTGTAGCATTTTCCCTTTTACCACGAGGTTTTCAGCCTATGCCAGCCCCAAAAGGCTGGTGCTTCTCTCCCCGACAGGCAGTCTATCCACACACCATAATTTCTGGCTGGTATTGTTTATGCTGCGATTCCCTTTGGCCGTATGTGCAGAGCAACCCCATTTGTTTTGCTTTTTCCTCTCTGCCTCTCTGTCTTCTGAATATAATACGCTGTCAGAACCGCGCGTTGGTTTGTACCTTTTAGCGGCTGTCACCACTCAGCAACTCACTCCATGCTTCGCTTTTAATGGCACGTTTCTCCTCTGCTTTATGCTGAGCCATTATTACTTGGATGACCAACGCTACGCACTCCTGGGGTCAGGTGTGAGATTGTAGGTTTGCTGGGGTTAATTTCTGAGTTGCTTTTTCGCTGGTGCTTAGACACACTCTCTTAGTAAATCATCAGAGCTAATGGGGAAGGGAGCCTGAGGAGGACGACAGAAGCATACTTTACAGGCTACATTTATAGCTTTTTTTTTTCCCTCCATCCAAGTCTGTCATCTGGGGAAGCGGCACATCCTGATCTCTACCGATGCAAGATCAAAGCCTTCCAAAGCTGTCAAAACTCTGAGCCTGTCGCTATCCCTATTTACACATGTTTATTTTTAGTATTATTATTAATATTAACTCATCTTGGCAGTTCCTGAGCAGCCACACGGGCAAGAACCATATCTGCTAAACGCTGTACATACACAAACCAAAAGGACATCTCTCCAAAGAGCTTGCAGCCTCAGGAGAGGCTTGTAACAGAGAAGATGTTTAAATGTTGGACTTCATTCAGGTTGATTTAGTGTAAACAGAGACAGGCTTGCATAGGCCAGGTCACCGCAGGAATTTAGGGTGCCACTTCTGTCACAGTGAGTCAAAAGTAAGCACCTGGATGTCTTTGAAGAAATGGCTCTCGGTCCCCGTGCACCTCATTTTCAGTAGCGGTAAACAAACAGTTCCAAGCAGCAGCACCTCGGCAACGTCAGTGCAGTGCTCTGCACAGCGCTGCCTCATTTCAGGGCATCCACATGACGATCTGTTCCAGGATCTTGATAGCCCGGTTCAGCAGCCATCGAGAAACCCAACTCCCCTTCAAGCAGCAAAGTGCTCAAGTACCTGAGGGATTTGGGAGCTCGTTCCGTTTTGGCAGAGCCACTCCCAGCGTGCGAGATGCTACGAGCACACAGCCATAATGTCCACCAGCGCAGCGGTCCGCTTGCAACCGCTTCTGTGATAAATGGCACCAAAGGAGACCCGTGCCAAATGCAGCTGGAGTTTTACGGTTGTTCTTTTAGCACCTCTTTGGATTTTGTTTAGTTCACTTCTGCAACAACAGCTGGGAGCAGTATTTCCTTCAAATTACAGAAAGATTTAGTGTTATCTTAATGCGATACAAGTGTAGTCTGAATCATATTTAGGAGGAAGCACAATATGTGCTAATGAATAATAAAGACTCTGTTCAAGGGTATTAGCCTGTCTCTGCTGCTGCTTGAGCCAGTTCTCACCTTCTTAATAGCGTTAGTAATTCACAATGGCTCCGCCACTCCACAGCCTCCTCCCAAGGGAGCATATTGGAAACAGCCTCCATTTTGCACAGTTTCAGCTAGAAAAAGGCAGATACTTCCAGACATGACAGTTGAGGTGGAAGACAGCAAGCCTCTCCCCTGTGCTAAAGGCACCTGCCAGGATTACAAAGCCAGCACCTATGAAGACATGGGTGCCCACATCCACCACGAGAAAAATCAACAGTTACCCAAGGAGTCTGGGCAGAGGCTTGGCCCCAGCTTCACTCCAAAAACTGGCAGCAGGTCCAAAATGCATTCCTCATTTTGCCCTCTACAGTTTGTCCATCTGCAATATAAAGGGGCATTTCGCAGAACATCAATGTCTGTATCGCTGCTATGGACACGTGGCTGTTGGAAACAGAAGTTTAGTGTAGTCAACAGTAAACTGTCAGCTGCGATCAAGAATAGGAGCAATATGGTTCACTGATTAGCCGAATTACTTCAGGGTATCTTAGCAAATCCCTGCAGTGTATCACAGCCACCAAAGGAACACACAATTTTATGCAAAGAAGAATATTTTAAAAACATGCTACAAAAAACAGCGATACAAATAGCTGAGAAAGTGAAGTGCTAACGGATGTTGCTTTCTTTCTGCATTATTTATCTTTCATAAAATACTACATAAACATGCTTTCTCCTACAGCAAGAGTCAAAAATAACGTATTTGACTTATCTGTTTAGGAAATAGTGACATGTGTCACCCAAATCGTTTCAACATGGGATTCTTCAGTTTCAGCAACTGTCAGAGGGCTCCTCTATTGAAAATAATCGATGCCTTTGACAGATAAAGAGAGGTAATATAGTGACTTATTTTGATACAACTTGACAGCTTTTTTTGACAGTAGTTTTCACTGTCAGTCTATTGGATTTGAATTTTAACTGGGGCCCGTGAGAAATACGCTTTTGGTCTTTAGCACTGAATCTCTGCAAATCAAAAGGGCAGTGGGAGCGCATTAGCTACCTGCTTTTATTCATCATTACCTATCAGTCTTCAATTTTAATTACTCATTTTTAATACCTTTCCCAATTTTTATACTCTTGAGATGTCATAATAAGGCATATTTAAACTATACTTTGCTGCTCCCTTGGCAAGAAGGGACATTTCACACAGCTAGACTTGGAAACAGCTATTTTCTAATGTCACTGTGTTCAGATTGACAGTTCAGTTCCATCAAGAGCTCATCTGTTCTGCTCTTACAAGACTGCAGAAACTTAGAAGTTATTAATATAGATTATGAAATATTCAAACACTTATCGATGCAGGAGCTTGTGGGGTTAAGGATCACTTCATTAAAAGTCTTATACAAAACACAGCTTTCCATTAAAAAAAAAAAAAAAAAAATCAACAAAGGATCCAGATCATCCAGATCTGAATTCTCATAGAACAGAAACAAAGCTTTTGAACAATCACTTACATTACAACCAGATCCTTCATTGCTGCAAAGCAGCACTGCCCGACCAAATAGGTGAGGAGTTTGCTGTTGGCAGACATTGCCCTCGGACAAAGAGGAGTCAGGGGTAGGGTGAAGAGGGCAGAGGGAAACTCAGCATTATCTTGCATTTTGATAATAGCCTCTTTCTATAATTACCATTTTGAACAACTTGTCCCACTGAGCGGTCAGGCAGAATCCACTTGCTCTGATCCAAATTGTTCATTCCTGGCTGCAATTTCCATGAACATTGTCATCATATCATTTATTTTGTCTTTGATATAAATCTGTGACCTTGTAGGGTTTGGTATCTAAATATTTATTTGTTTCCAAGCCTAAATTCACAATGTGATCTGTGAAAATTCCCTTTGGTATAACAATGCTCAAAGAGACAAGGCTGCAAGATGACTGAAGGTACAAAGGTGCAGGAAATAAAAGGACTTGTATTCCCAACTCATCATTCCATATAGTGCTCGAGACAAGAATCGTATCCTGGCTTTTGATGTATTGTTGTTGTATATGTTGAGATCTCAGTTATGTTTAAATGTAGTACTTCGGCTCCTTTGCTTAACAACACCTGATAACTTGCTTGACATCTCAAAGAGTTTCTTAAAATATTCTTAAACCTTTGGCATCCCTTCCTGCCCTGGGCTTCATGAATAAAACATTTATCCAGTCAGCAGCTTTAGCAAAGAGGAACAGCCAAGTTCCATCCATCAACGTCAGCAGCTGAATTACTGAGTGATTTCAGATCCTTTAATAACTCTGTTTCTCTATGACTATGTTGGTAAACAATCAAATAGTGCTGGCACCTGGCTTTCAGTGAACATTAATTTTTTGCATTATCAAATACTACTAATACAGTTCATTGCTATTATTGTTATTTCAATTAAAAAAAAAGTCTGCAGTACTGTCCACCTTCGTGAGAATGCACTGAGATTTATTCTTGATTTGTTATGAAGGTCATCGAAAGCTATTCGCATTAAACCTGCTGGGACTTTAAAAAAAAAGAGCAAGGATAAATAGAGCCTTTACTTCACTTATAATGTGCTTCATTTATCATTGGGATCACCAAGCAGTAATACACTGCCCTTTTTGTAAGGTTGTTAATAGAAACTAAGCATTTTGGGGTGAAAACCCAATGGTATAAAGCTTCTGTTGTTGTAGAAGTCCAATGAAGCTTGGAGATCCAAGTAGTATAAGGAAATTGCCTCCAGAGATTCAAAAGGAGGTTCCCGGTTTGAGCCTCTGTGCTGGGGAGGGGGAGGAACAGGGAGAAGAAAAATCTGAGCTTTCCGAATTGAAAACCTAGCCAACACAAATGTCGAAGCACATTTGGTTTGAATTAAATGGATATTCAAGATAAAAATCTTTTCATGGCACTTTACACTGGCAGAACAGTAGGAAGAGCTTTTCCGCACACTTGGATACAATCACTGGTTTAGCCTCTAACCGGGGCATGCAAATGGAAAGCCCCAATATTCAATCCTTTAACCTCTCATGCAGGAAAACTATTCTTAGGCATGCAAGAATAATACGTTGAAGTCAAAAGGGTCGTCTAAATAAGGATGACTGGCCAGGGTACAGCCCCTGACCTGTCTCTAGTCACCAGGGATTTGTGCCTGGAATATAAACAGCAAATATCCACAGACATGCTGATATGAGCATAACTTTGAATATCTGATCCTGCATAAATAAATGAACCTTCCCAACTCTGGGAGAGAAACAATTACCAACGCTGAATTTGCAGAGGATGAAAACCAAGTGGGGTCCCAATAAACAACAGAAGAGCACAAGCCTCCCTAAGCCCACCTAGACTGTTGCTCCTCAGCCCTTCAGGTGCAGCTGAAGGATGCTGCTGTGGGATCACCCTGCTCCCAGCACAGCATCGGCGACAGCTCCCACGTCACCCTGCTCTGCTGAGCAACCCCAGGCCAGATGCGAGCAGTGCAATGTGTGCAGAGATACAGGAGGGTCTTTCTCACACCCCACGCTCCCCCCCAATACACTCTCCCAGCTGCAGAGCAGTAGGAAACCACAGGCTGATTGCACCAGAGAAAACATGTTTTTTCCAGGCTTCTGCAGGTTTAAATGAGCTCTTTGCTACTCATGTCAGGGGGCACAGGTAGGGACCAGTAACATTTTCATTTAGAGGCATCTAAGAGCCTCTCCATAGGAAAATAAACAGACTCTTCAGTAAAATTACACCCAATTAAGCCACAGGTAAATAATTAAGCCACAGGCTTCAGTATTTAAGCACTTCCCAGTTGCTTGGATAAGTGAAGTGTCAGTGTTATGGATTAAGCTTCTATACTAAGTTTTCTCTGTTGCATCTTAAAAATAAAACCCAACACTTTGTTATTTCTAACTGAAGACTGGCTCCAACTCCTTTGTTGAAATTAAGGCTCTTTTTGGGGAGCACAAAGTAGCCCATTCTTTGATTCTCGGGGAGGGTGATGGCAAAGATTATTAACCATGAACATGCTGGCTGGTAAACAAAACCCCATTGGCACAAAGACCAGCTCCAGACCCTTGCACAGAGTTGGCTTGCACAACCATACACGCTAACCCATGTTGATCATGGCTCATCATGCTGACCCAATGCATCATCTCTTTTTCCTCTGCTCCTAAATACCCAGTTTTCATGCCCTCTTGCGTCCTGCATGCACTGCAGCCTCCCCAGAGGCAGCCCCAAGCTGCCCAAAGCCCTGCACACCCACCCCCATGGACGCCTTGTGACCCTTTACTGAACACTTTGGGGACCACTGCCACTGGCAAGGGACAGGGAGAAGTTCCCATCAAGATCTTCCCCCACCTGCATGGAGCAGCCCAACAAGGGCAGGAGATCCGAGAGCCAGGCAGACTTTCCAGTGAGATGCTGCATGTCCTGCTCTCACTGGCAGATGTTTGGGCACAGCTTCTCAGAACTCCGTCTCCCAAAGCTGAGCTGGAGACAGGAGGTCCCCCTCAACCTGCTCCAACACATGCAGGGCTGGCGTCAGTCACGGCTTTGAGGATTAGGATTTTTCTAAATTTCTTCTGGAGTTTGCAATTCTTCCTATGCCCTATCGAAGAAAAAAACCCATTGAACCCAATGGAGGTCTTTACACTGCCTTTGGAGTGAGCCCCCGTGAATTTCTGGCTTTAGCTTAAAAAAATAATTAAAAAACCCTCATTCTATTTCTTTGCTTGATCCCCAACTGCACCTCACTCATTTGAAATCTGCACCCTCTCCATCATAAAATCAATCTCCAGAGAAAGTAATTACTACTTTTTCTTGGTGGGGAGGGGGGAGCAGTGGATTTTTTTTGGTTTTGTTTGTCAGTTTTAGAGATATGTGGGTATCTTTATTTTCTTTAAAAAGAAAAAATAAATAAATAGAAAAAGAGTCTCACCTCCCCTATATCGACAGCAGCTGTAGCTGGAATGCCCAAGGCCAAAAATCCTTTGTCTTGAATTTAAAAATAAGAAGTGCGGTCGCCGTCATCCCCCCCCATATCCCCACTGAAACATGTTTCACACTTAGCTACTGGAAACATACCCTGCAGACATTTACATCATAGGCTTTGTTATTATAAGTTATAGCAAAAGACAAAAGGAACAAGGTTTTGTAACCAGAGGGCAAACATTGCAACTGCTAATTTGTTAGGGGGTGACATTTCTGATAATGCCGCTTTAGTGGAGCTACCATTCCGTATTGTAATTTCATTATAGCATCCTATCACAGCACTTAATAGGAGAGATACACATCAACAGATCTATTACCTAAAACAAACAAAGATATTAGGAAACTTCTTGGGACTGAGCTGTATATTGACTTCTGGTCAGCATTTCCAGAGAATTTCATTAAATTTATGTCATCAAAAAAAGTAATGTATGGGCCTTATGAACAGAAACTCGTACCAGCAGGAGTAACACAATAGTTTTTCCCTGTTTTGTGATTTATCATCCATTCCATTACATGCTACACGGACTGTCATTTTTCTTTAAATGTGTTTGATAAAAGAGTTCTTGTTCTACTAGGTCAGGTATTATTATTCACCAACATTACATACCAACCAGCACAAACGCCAGCAGCAGCTGCAGAGCTGTCACTGAATATCACAGTTAGTCAGTGCCAGGCTTTTCCCCACCATATACTGGTCCCATAGAACAGGGGAGCAGCTGAAGTTGAAGCAGCTCCTTGTCCCCTCCCCGTACCGAGCAGGACACATGCACTCCCACAAGTGATACCACAGCAGGAGGCTGCAGAAAGTGAAAAACAGCCATGCCTTTCCACCCCACAGCCCATCTAAAAGATCTGGAGCTACATTTGCTCACTGCTGACCCCGTAGCAGGTTGCCACTCACACAGGTCTGTGGCTGTAATTGCCAGCGGCTCCATGTCAATCCCCCTCTTGCACTCGCAGCTGAGACCTGCCCTAACCAAATTCCCCCGGACTCTGCAGGGATTTGCAGCACGGCCGCCTCAGCGGCACTGCCACGAGTGTGGCAGGAGGAAGCAGACGTGCCCTCGGTGCCCCGCAGCCCTAGTGCAGCTGACCCTCCAGCACACACACCAGCGGGGCTGGGGACCGGCCCTTCACGTCGCTGGTGCCAGCAAACGCTCCTGGCCCCGCGCCTGCGAGATCAGCGCAGTGGAGCTCAGCAAAGGCAAGAGGCTCCCTTTGCACTTCTTGCCAGTTCTTAGATGTTCCCTTATCTGCTCTTAATTATCCAGGCTATTTTTACACTCTTTCTCCCCCCATCTCCTAATTGCCCGAACTTATTTTCCTGATGGTTTTCTGCTGAAGATGAATTTCAGGAGCTCAGTATCTCAGGCAATTTCAAGACATAATTAACACCACCACTCCCTTCATTAGCGAGTGCCCTACTTTCTCTCCAGCACTACCATCCCCCTAGATGTTTGGAAAAAGTCCTTACTAGCCCCCTGTAGCTCTTTGACTAACATTAACTCCTTGTGCTTCACAGGGGTCTACTCTCCCTGCCTGCAGGTGGGAAACACCTGCCAGAGTCCCCTTTGCTTGCTGGTTTCCTTTTCACAGTTCCACACTGGGCAGTTTTAGCTCCCAGTTATGGATGAAGAGTTGTGCTGCCTGTCCCAGCACAGAGTTAAGTCTCTTTTTGCCATCAAGTTACACAGCTGACACTGTTCTAGGCGCTGCTCAGACACCTAGGAGTGTCCGCATCCCAGAGGGTTTACAACTGATACAGAGATGACAAGGAAGGATGATCATCCCCATGGAAATTTTGGGTATTGAGGCACAAACACACACAGCCTACAGCAAGCCTGACTTTACAGCTCAGTTGCAAACCACACTTTCCTTTTCAGTGCCCGAGCATATCTCCTCCCCTCCACCCAAAGTGACCTTCTTTTGACTTCAGTAGGAGATTTCCTCAAGTAAGAAGAGCTCATTTGGTATAGCAGACTGAAGTCTTCCAGCTTTCCTTTCCTGTACTCCAACACCTTGGTAGTGATATGTCCTACAAACCCACCACTTATTAAGCAAACCCAAAGGCTTACTTCCAAAGCTAACCCATTGAGAGCTCACATAGAAGTCTAAACGTAATTGTTTGTGGCTGTAACAATATCAGGTAACCCCTGCAGAGATAAACAAGCAGACTTGGTAGATTAATATTTTCTTTAATATAAACTTTGTAGGATGCTCTGTTGTCAAAAAGTCCACAGAGATTACTTGTGTTGTAGTAGGTGGCACTTCATTTTCCAGAATCTATGACCCAGCAGAAATTACTGTCAACTCCCTGACCAGCCAAGGGGTATTGATTCCCCCGTTACTACAGCAACCCATTAGTTATTAGATCGCGTCTCGTATGCAGTGACTAATCTGCCTCAGCGAGGTCTCGGATTTTGACACTTTTTCATTCTAATCCTTAATTAGTTTATTTGATGCGGCCTGCACATTTTATTTTTATACTAAGTAGTTATTGAAAATACAGTCAAACTGAGCAGAGATCAAAGGAGCAAAACCAGTACGCTGTCAACTAAACTAGTTATGCAAAATAAGATGAAAAAAAAAAGTTGCATGCCTTATCAAATGTGTGAGCCAGCTTCACTCAATGCTTCAAGTTGCACAGAAATCAGCCCAGGGCACTCTTCCATCCCCAGACTTCACTTGAAACGACACTGCTATGTCGCCTCCTTTGTATCACCTCCGTTCCAATGATTACACCAAAAGACTAAGAAGCATTCACCAGCAACTTTATCAGCTTCCTTTGATACTTGGCTTCTCAAGGAGGAATAGACTTTGACAGGTATCTTCCCTTTACACCAAAATAACCAGAGACCAGTTACCCTTTTATGGCTTACCCTCTAGTGAGGGTCCTATCAAAAACCAGAGCACACACCCAGAGTCAGAGTGGTTCTTGTCCACACAGCAACCCAAACCTGGACAGAAGAGCAGCATACTTGGTCAAGACCCACATTCATCCTCACAAACCACTCAACACATAAAAAGGCAGGTTTTGGCCTCAAACTTAAGCAACTTTATATCATAATAAGCCCCTGTGTCACCTGAAAAAAAAATCCCAATACTGGAAACATAACAAAAAATTAATTTAAAAAAAAATTGCATTAATTCAGCAAGTTATTCATATTCACAAGAACACCAAAAATGGAGAAAATTCAGTACCAAAAGTCAGATTGAAAATAACAATGAAGAATTTATGCTAAACAGAGGTGCCATAAAAACTTCTTGTGTCTCCTTCAGTCCTCTTAAGCTGTTATTAATTGAAAATAAAGTTCCAAGCAGAGTCTATTCCTTCCAGCTTTCCTATTACAGGATACAAAAATAGGAAAGCAACTTCATTCTCAGGCAACAAAATCCAGTTATGTCTACTGATTGGACAGGAAGGACAATTGCTATGAGTTTGCCACAGGAAAGTTTCATTGCATCAACCATCTGCATTCTGATAAGACTTCCCTCGGTATCTTTCATGAAAACCACGTACCCCTTGCACATTTGTATAAAACTAGATGAAAACAAATCAATGTGCCAGGTCTGCTGTTCTACTGAGTAGCAGCAGAACATTAAGCATAACACGTTTAGTTGCTAAAGAGGAGATGATAAGGACTGCCAGATTAATTGACTTCGAAACCACTGCCTTAGTGCAGGAAGGGCAAGCTCTACCTAATGCCTTCCTTTCTGTTCTCCAACAAATGTTTAGGCACAAAATACCCACCAGATTCTTGTGCACTTAAATGGATGAACATGCATCTGTGAAACCCACATCCCTCCTTAGGTTTTGCTGCACTCCATCTCTAGATGTCAGGGTGTCCACAGGTCTCTGCCACATATTTGAGCTTACACAAGCAAGATGCATTTGTACAGATTTAGGAGAGGGCTGGAAAATCTGCCAAACTATGTAACAAGGAAAGGTTTTGCTTTAGCTTAATTTGATAGCAAACTATGGATTCATGCTATGGCTTTTTCCCAACTCTGATTCATCCAGGGGAGGAACAGGAAAAAGATCCCAGAGTAGAAAGGCTTAGGGTAAATATGCAGAGAGCTGACTGCATGCATTTCTATTGCTTGGTATTATGACCAGGCCAGAGGGCTGCAATTGTTGCAGCTGTTGCAAATTTAACCTAGGGAGTCTCTGCTTCACCAGTATTCCCTGGCCCACAATTTAAATTTCACAAAATCAAAGAGATGGAAAGGGAATGTTCAGACCACTCACTCGCTAGTCCCAGGTCACTCCCTATAGCACAATGTCCAGTGCTTCACTCAGTTTCAAAGGTCTCAGATGAAATGTGAATAGACTGAAATAGAACAGGATTTGGAATTGCCTTGATCTATGTGATGCAGTGTGGGAGCGTACATAAGCATGTGCCAGCAGTTTTCTGAAACACACCCACTTTGATCTATTAGAAAATTGACCTAGTATGCTCAAGAAAGTGTCTTGAATTAGCCCAAGTAACCCATTTATGTTATCATCCATCCTGAACAATTCCCTAGATGTAATTCATGGAACCGTAGACTAGCTATTAAATCAGAACGCTGCTCTCCAGAGAAATCTAACCCAGACTCTGAGCCTGTAACAGCAAAAGCAGTCAAGTGCTCCACCTGTAAGCAGCCAAGTCGGGCATACCCTGTTACCTAAATGGAAACCCGTGAGCATGGGGGATTTGGTAGTAAACTGCACACTACTTGATTATGTTAAGATACATTTCATTGGAGGTGGACAGAAGCACTAACAAAATGCAAAAGAAAGTTTCTCATCACTGCTGCTGAAGGTGTAGTAAAACCTTAGAGTAAAGCAAGATGAAGTTGCACCAATAAAATACCATTTAGAAAATTCAAGGGCATTGGCAATTGGGCACTGGCATTTAATACAATTGGGCATACAATCGGGGAATTTGTTTGACCAGCAGAAGCACCCAAAGAGTAAAGCCATTGCTCCCCATGCTCTTCATTAAGAGGATGGGGAGTCAGAAGTGATCAACAGTAATACACTAACAAAACTGTCTGCTACACAAACACTTTCTGACAGAGTATTTCATAACATCATACATACCAATTTCACCATAGATAAACGAGACTTGCAGCTCAGCCTTTTCTTCCATGAGCCTAATATTCTAGTTTTGAGTAACTCAGCCTCGCATATAAAAATCTGACATTTGAGGCCTTCTATTGAGGCATAGAGCAAGATCTTAAATGTCCCCCATATTCCCCAGTCAGACCCCTAACTCCTATGCCCCTGGCTGGTTTGGGGACCGAGAACTGGTGCTCCTGTCCTCCGAGATGTCCCTTCCAAGAGTCTCCATTTCATCCCAGTGCAGGCCAGTAGAAGCACTCCCCCCAGCCCTTCCCTATAATAAACGTCCTTCTCAATTTCTTCTCTGGCCAACAAGAGCACAGTACATCCCACAAACCTCCTAGGAGACCACAGCTCCAAGCCTAAAGGCCCAGCCTTGTTAACACTGTGCAGCTGAGCACAAGGCACGTCAGCCATCCCCTTGACGTCTATTTTATTTAATTACCACTGTCAACTGTCTAAAAGGCTGTTAGCCAATAAAGAATTTTAGGAAAGTGAGATGGAGAAGAGTAGTAGTGCTAGGAAAAGAGGCTTACAAACGGTGTGTCGTACACTTAGGCTTGGGGCTGAATGAGAAAGCAGAAGAGACACTGCAGCTAAGTACCGGTTCCTGACTCTTTATACACCATTACATACCCAGTGGCCCACAAATAAAGCACATTTTGTGCTCCTCTCCACATAATATTTCACTCTAGCATATGAATAATCTGATATGCCTGTAAGCAGAGCCCAGATTAAAGAATATTAAGAAATTGCACAGATACAGTAATAATGAAACAAAATTCCTAAGCCAGAGAAAAAACAGCTGTGCGTAATTCATTATGTCACAAACCTGTCATGTTGCTCAACAGAAAAACATGCCTTTTGCCTGGCTTAGATCAGACCCTTTTGCTGCCGGGAATTACGCTAAACCTATGGAAAAAAATATGAGTTGTGCTTCATGATATCACACATTTGTCTTACAAACATAACCTAATTTGTGGCACTTCAGAGAATAAAGCAACGTGCAATGCCAATGTACATACACGGATAGTAATGACACAACTGCAGCTGGACACTACAAAGCAGCGTGCTGGAGCAGAGCATCTCAAGCACAAGTTCTGGCACTGTCACCAGAAGACACGTCTATGGGCCACATCCTCACACTGACACCCATTAGCATAATTCCCTTTACAGCAGGGCAGCTATACAGAAGAGCACCAGGTGAATGTGTGGTTTAACAGTGCCTCTGTGCTAAGTGAGGACAAGAACCTATGGAAAGGGAAAGGAACAAGTCTGTAGTGGCCAGTTTATCATACTTGAACCAAGGACTTATTCCTCTTACACACTGCCCTTTGCAGCTGCCATGCCTCACAGGCATTTTCCTTGCTCAGAAAAAGCTGTGCATAGTAACTCTTGCACCTTCTCCTAATGGTGGCTGGCTGTGATCCGATCATCGCTGTATGTAGCATTAAGGTCAATACGCCTGTAACCATAAATACTGAAATACATTTTGCTAATGATCAACCATCGTCACTGAGCAAAGACAAATGTGTTCACCGCAAACTCTGAGAGTGCCGTAGCATTGCTTTTAGAAGAAGAAAATGCACTGAAGAACCTGGACTTCTTGTCCCTGGAAATAAGCCATGTCTTCATGGCCTAGTCACCTCTATAAATACAATGAAGTATGGTAAATACATCTGGGATTACATTAGACACTGAGCAATTTGGGAAGATTGGTCGACTGTGGAAATCCAAAATGATCTCACTAAAGAAGCTTAAGTGGTACCAGCTAAGCAGGTTTGGAGCCCACATTTCAATGCAGAATACCATTTTATATGAGAACTTGCTTTGCAAAACTGTCTAGGCTCAGTGTCCATTACTAGACTGCCCAATGATTTATTGTGTCATAAGTTGGAACTTCTCCTAGTGCCCTTTGTGTTGATGATGTCATTTGAAGATCACTTCTCTTTATGGTTGGTACATGTAGTAAAAAGATCTACAGTGCTCATGTCTCCACCAATGGCTCTTATGCACAACCTTTAAGATCCAAACAGACTTAGAGAGTGGGATTCACCTCACCTAACCAACATCCCAAAGTCAGGCAGTCAGACTGCTTTGCTATATATAAGCTTTTTCAATATAAAACAAAAAAAGAAAAGGCATCTCCAGACCACAAATCTTCCCATCTAGCTTAACTATCTACTTGATGAATCCAAACCACAATGAAGTTGCATACTTATCTGATGATGCTATAGATGTTCAGTATCCCAGGACAGACTTATCCATGCTATAGAGCAGTAAGACCTCTGCCTTGCAAGCAAAAGATGGGGAGGGGCGTAAGGAAGTGTACTAAGATGGCATGTGTCCACCTTATGTGTATGTTTATAATTAGTTTTGTCCAATCTGTATCATAGATAAATGAGATTTTCCCCTCACAACTTCACTTATCCTGGAAACCCAGTAAAAAGACCTGAGCTCAAGGCACTTGTGAGGCTCAATCACACAAGCAAAGAGAAGCAGTAGAGGTACATTAATCCCAATCCTTCCCCGACCACATTTGCACCACTCCTGCCCCACTGAGCTTTGAGGCAGAAGTGCCCCAGAAAGGGTTTATCCATTTTCACGCAGCAACCAAGAGTTCATCACAGGCATGACAAAAAGCAAGCCACTGTGTCCCACAACACGCGCTGAGCTCAGTGTCATCCTGCAGTGAAGCTTCTCTGCCTTCACAGCCCTGTGATTTTGGAGCCTTGCTCAGCCTGGAAGCGCTCTCCGTGCAGCGGAGGCAAGTCCAGCCGTGCCCGGCCAGGGAGGGCAGAGGGCAGCTGTACAGACGCCACCTCCTTACATGACCAAAATGCTGGCCTGGCTGCACTGCTGCTGGGAAGGAGAAGGATCCACAGCAGCATCTACAGCAGAACAGCAAGACCCATATTACAATTCCTCCCTCGGAGGATTCAGCAGGCATCTTTGCATTACCTGGAATTGAGGGAGGCAGAAGGCTGTGCCATGGCAGCCTCAAAGGAACCCCAGAAGTATTTCATGCTCAAAAAGTCTCTTTAAAGACACCAGAGGAACAGAGCTGTTGTGTCAGTGCAGAACACCAGGTAGCGAAGAGGCACCAGCACCTCCCGTGCACAGGCTCAGGCTGGTCCCGCTGCAGGCAATGGGGCTTTAGCCTCTGCTGGCACCGGCTGCTCAATACAGTCCCCCCGGGTTATTTAGCAGCCTTTCAGGAACACTCACGTCTCCAGTCTCACAGGAAGAACAGGAACATGCAATGATAGGTGACACAGCAAGTGGAGACAGCCACATTTCTGGGTGCCGGGACATCTCTTTTCCCCAGTATGTTGTGGGACGTTGGCAGGAAAACCAGGTAGCGTCTTATCCCTTGCAAGCACAAGTCCAGCGTCTGCATCCACAGCAAAGATTAAAACCACATCCATTAAAACCACAACCTTACCCATCTCTTTAAGATACTGTTGCCAAATTAGTGAAACATGCAGCTACTGTATGTCATTTTTATTGTATATAAAAAGAACCCATTACGTTTATTTGGTACTTTTTGTTGCTGTCATGAATGCCTAAATAATCCTTCTGTTTAGAAACAAGCCATTGGGGACCAATGAGATACATTTATTGCAATTACATGATTCTTCCAATTAATTTTTGTCAGGAAGTTTCTAAGTAAAAATCTCCAGCTAAATGTGCCCCTCCCCTTCCCTCCAGCCAACAGACACATTTCTGAGCCTTGCTTAAAAAGCTCGCTTCCTTTTTGCCTAGTTGAAATAAAGTGGAATTGTTAGTCAGAGTGGGCAGAAAGGAAAGAACATTGTCATTAGACCACATTGTTTAAATCAACCCCTAACAAGCATTTCATTTTGTTTGGGTCATTAACTACATTTGAGTGAAAAATGTAGTTTGCCTGGCAAATTGGTTGGTGGCCAAATGCCTCCAACAGGAGGCTCTTCTGGGTTAAACCCAGAGACTGCAACACAGACACACAAATTTTACAGGTGGGAAACTTAACAATAAAGAAAACACTTTCCAAGCAAGCATCCAAAGTAGCAGGTTCTTATCAAAGATATACACAAAATTTGATATTTACTGATTTATGAGATTGTACAGCCTGAGGCAGTATTTTCATAATTTATCCTATTCTCCCCTGTAACACAGATCACTGAATGTCAAAGTAATTCAGATAAGACAGTTTGTAATTAGGGGCTAATGATATCAGCTCTGCTGGATGCACAGCCACTTCTGACATATGACACCCAAGTGATTTTACTAAAATAGTATACCACATCCCTGGATAAGCCTCAAAATCGATTTGAATGGACAAGCCCACTTTTCCAAGACACACTGGGCTTTGGGAATAGTTCACTTACTTTCTCTCTTGCTGTAATCATTTGCCCGGTTAAAAAGCTACCACCTCATCCCACTCCGTTTCCCATTACCTCAAATCAAAAAAGCCCATCTGACACAGCCTTTTCACACAGGGAATGTCCACCAGACCTTTGAGGCTGCCTGCAGCTCTCCTTCGGATTCCTCCAGCTCCTCCTCATCCTCACAGAACCCCCCCCGAACGCACATTCTGCTCAAGGCCCCATCCCACCAGTGTGGGCAAGCAAAAGGTGACTGCCCCTCTCCCATACAATACATCGGGTTATCAGTCTGTAAGTGATGGCTGCTTTGGTTTTTCTGCAAGAACATGACATTATTCACCCATTTAGTTTCCAATTCCCGATAAGCCTTCATCTTCCTTTCTGTCATGCTTAGGTCGACACTGTCAGATTGTGCCTCTGCTACTGAAAACTCAAAGCCAGATGTAGTCTGTGCATATACGTTTGTTGGTTGGGGGTTTTTCCTGGTGTTTTTTTGTTTGTCTGTTGGTTTTTTTGGGTTTTTTTGTGTTTTTTTTTTTTAACTGAACTGCTTTCTGTTAATTTCTCAGTTTTTCCACAGTGACACTAATTCTAATTCTGATCTCTAAAGCAATGCCACCTTTCTCAGGTTGGTGTCACCTCTAGGCCCTGCTCTTAACTCCCCTGCCCAAGTCACAAGTACAATACCAAACAGTCCCAGACCCCTGACAAGCACCATTAAGGTACCTCACCTAAAGCTCTCCCCAGTTTGACAGCAAACCACTGATAACTTCTCCCTGCACGGCATTTGCCAATTATTCACAACCTGTCTTAGAGACTCAATTTCCTTCAATTGCTTTAGAGACTGACATGAGAGGTGGCATGAAAAGCCTCACCCCAGTCAAGCTCTTTAACACCCCTCCTTACACCCTGTTGTGCTGTTATAAAGGGAATCCAGGTGGGGCTGATGCAACGTGTCCCTGACATTTGTGTTGGCTGTTTTTTATCGCCTGTGATGCTCCAAATACAAATGGACAGATCACTGGATTATTTGTCCCAGCAGTGAATTCAAACAGACCGGTCCAGACTTGCCCGGCTCTTCTTTTCCCTCTCTACCAGAGGCAGGTGCTACCCACATCTCTTCTCTTCCCCTTGGAGCCTCCCCAGACCTCCTCACGTTCCTGAAGATAGCTGCTAATCGGCCCTGAAAATTGCTCCAGCTTCTTCTCAAAATGCTCTGAGAGCTGGGAACATCCAGTTTACCCCTGTATCCCAAAAGCTGCAGAAATCTGCAAATCCATAGGGTCTACTGGTGCACTGGTGTTTCCAGAAAGCAAGAGGGAGATGTTTTCTCCCTAGGACTCTGGCAAGCTCAGGAGCGCATCACTACTGATCTCTCTTGCTGTCTCATAGACCTTATATGTTAATACTAAAGCACATAGCCTTTGGTTTGAATCGTGAGCTTTCCTTTCACAACAGTTACCTGCATTGCTTTTCACCTTTTCTGACTCCACCATCGCATCCCTGTTTCTTCAGATCTCTGCGAAGCTCCTGAGTATTGTGTCCTGCTGTGTTTCTCTTTCCAAATCCTACCTTGCGCTACCAGTGATTGGATCTGCCAGACACTCAACAGCCGTCTCTCTCACCCCATCTCTTCAGTGGTCCATAGCTGACTGACTCTGACAGACCGCCCGTTCACAACAGCCAGCGCCAGGAGCTTTGCAGCAGACACACCATGACTTCAGTCTGAGCATCAGACTCTCCCACACGGCCAAGTCCTCCTTGAACAAGTTGTATGCTCTTCTGTCAGGACTCTAGCCATGGCCCATCTTCTACCAAGCCTCTGCTACAGCATTTAAATTACAATATTGATTATACACAAGACCTGAGGTTCCTCCTTTTTATTCCTTGTGCTGACATATTTCAAATATCTGACTCACGGATCCCTTAATTTTCTTCTTCTGAAAATTATCCCTCAACCTCTCCCAGTTCTCGCTCCTGCCAGTGGTTTGATGCACTGGCACCATCCTGCGCCAATCCTGTTTTAAAGCCTTCCTCAGCAGCAGCAAATCTCTCCTCACTGTCCATCTCCTGCACGTGTGGTTCCACTGGGACAAGGCATAACACAGGGACAGTAACTACTGTTGTATTTGGTCCCTGCTACTCTCAACTCTGGTCCCCTGCTGCCTATCATCTCAACTGCAGCAATGCTTATTGGAAACAACAACAACCCCAAGCTATTCTCTCCTATCCTCCTGTTTATGGAAAAGCACTGATTAACCAGAAGTAATTTTTTTTAAACCTAAAAGTAATTTATATTATATAAGAAAAAAAAAGGTCAGGTAGATACTTCATTTATCACTATTACAAAAGGCTGTAACACAGTGATGAAAAGAAAGAGAAATTAATTACAAGTCAGAGGCTGCAATAACTCTCTCTGTAATTGTGACGAAAAATTTAAATTAACGTTTCTGTCACCAAGAGAAGTTTGATTAATTTTACAATAGTGGAGATGCTATCACCTTAATATTGGTGGGTAAGGAAATTTTACTATTTGCAATTTAGATGTAGATCATTTCTTTAAGACTCAAAAAGTGCCTGCGAGGCACCTTCACACTTTATTAACAGCTCAATCAGTGCCATGCTAGAAATAATTAGCCAAGAAACCATGTAGTAAATATATCTAGACAAGCAAACCTGCAGAATAAGAAGTACGTGATAAAATCCAGACCCCTCCAAGAGAAACAGCCTCTCTCCAGTGCTCCAAAGCGACCGCTGCTGCCCAGCTGCCTGCTACGCCACTCTGCCTTCAGGGAAACAACACAAATACCAGATTTACTGACAGCTTTGTTTTGTTTTCTGTTTTCAAGCCTCTGTTCAGCTGTGAAGCCAGAGGGCAGAAGGGTTAGATCCAAGCAGTGCCCGCTGACATTGCATCCTGACGCGGCGGCAGCCCCAAGTGCTGGGTGCTGTACGAGGCGCTGGCTTCCCTCTGGGGTGCCTGGGTGCAAGAGGTGGGATAGCAAAATGCTGGTGAGGAAAGCTTGTTGCCTGAAAAACAGGGAGTGAAATGCAATAGGAAAGAAACTGAGGCAGACAGGGATTGCCATGGTGCAGGACCAGGGACTTGCCTGATCTGCAGCACTCACACCCCAGCACAGCATTCAGCAGCCAGGGCAGCCTCCCGTTCCTAGTCCACGGACAAAGGGGTTTTGTTTGGGTTTTATTTTGCTTTCCTCAGCTTTTAATCCTCACAAGACCCTGAACAGAGTCAGGGACTTGGACAGGACCTGGCCATACTCAAACACTAGTACCCTGCAACCGAGCCCCGCATGGGACAGGCAGGACCCAGGCAGCCTCCCCACTCTCGCTGGGAGCGGCAGCACCCCTTGAACTCAAACCTCTCCACTCCCTGCTCTGCAGAACAAAGCAGCCGAGCAGGAAAGGGCAGCGCTGCCTTGATCCCCTCCGAGACCACTTGTGTTAACACTGCGCACATCCCTGTGCCCTCCAGGACGCTTATCATTAGTGTCTGCCAGGAGAGGGGACAATTCATGTATTTTTGTCCCCTGAAGACCTTCCCCCCGCTCCAGCACGCACCAGAGCAGACGTGAGGGAGGGCAGGAGCCCATCAGCCAGGCTCTGCAAGCGACCCCAGTCCCTGGCCTTTGCTACCAAAACAAACCCTGCAAAAGCCCAAGGATCTAATGCAGAAAAGTAAGGATCAGACCAAAGCCCTGGGGAAGCTTTCCCAGTTCCTCTCTGCACTATTTAGCAAGGGCCATTAATTTCTTCCTTTCATAAACACTGTGAACGATGAAAATCTGGAAAATAAAATGAGCCTAATGAAAATGTATTGGTTCTAAGGCGATCAATGCCATTCGGCTTATGGAGAAAAGGAAACACAGTTCCCCTTCTGTACTCTGCTCCCTGTAGTCAACAAGGCTGACTGTTTCCAGCATGGATCAATGAACCATTCGTTAGAGGAAGTGAACCTGTACGAACAGCATTTGTCTCTCTCCTCCAAGATCAAACAGACCCGCATGGGAAGTTTCAAGTCTGCTCTCGAAACTTCAAGTCTAGGGAAAGTTGGAGCACTTGAAGGTAGTTTGCACATAACAGTGTCTAGCAAATCCTTATATTCACTGCACCCAGAGACCGAGCGGGAAGAAGCTCGGACTGTGCACATGGAGGTTGGGTCATCTCCCCTGCAGAGCAGAGGCATCACCGCACCGTGAGTGCAGGGGCTCACGAAGGGTATTGGGGTGAGCAGGGGGTAAAGGGCTTTCTAGCGCTTGTAAGCAGTATTAAACAGCCAGTCAATGCAATTTTCTCTTTGAATTTTATTAGATGTAGTGATGCTAAAGGGCAGGCGGGAAAAAAAGCATGAAGGGAAGGAAACAGTGATGTTGGTATAACCAAATATCATCCTTCAAGGAACCTAAAAGATGTGGGTTTGCCCAAAAAAACTGAAGATCCTTACAAGGAATGCTATTAAGAAACATTTATTCCAGTAATCTGACAAATACGCCATTAATTTCAGAGTTCGGTTAGTTAGAAGAGGCTTACCTGCAAAGTAGAATTACTGCACAGAAAATGGGTTCTGCTTTACCTCAAAGCAGGACAACCCCAAAGCGGGCAGGAGCTGGCACTGCTGCAGTCAGCTCTGCAAGTCCAAAGTATTTGTGCTGGGGGAAGAGATGGACGTAACCATTTTGTCAAGCACAAGGCCATTTCCTCAGATGCATCACCATAACATCTGACAAATGGTACCTCCAGGACAGCTGTCAGAGGCTGTCATCGATAGCATACAAGTAGCCAGTGTAATTCAGCATGACACTAACTGACATCGAGCAGCATGAGGTCCACAAGCTACACTTGCTTAAATATCTAGAAAACCAAAGAAAGCGCATGCTGGCCGAGGAGGTGAACTGCAGCAGGCACATAAAGAGGCGAATTACAGTACATGGTGAAGGAAAGGCCACGTTCCTTCCTCCCACTGAACTGATGCAAAAATTAATAGGATATCTTTAAAAGGACAGGCTAAAGAAAGAGGCACAAAAGGCTGTTTCCAGTGACTTTAAGGCATTTGGAAGTAGACAACAATAAAAAGAGAAAGTTCTAAACTACAGATGCCAGACTGGCTGCAAAGCTTAAAGGTGGCATTTCTTCATCTTCCAAATACTGTTGCAAGCCATGAAGAAATACTTAGCTGCCTTCTGAAAAGCAGCTGGAAAAATGAGATACGGAGAGCAAAGTGAGTAAGGGAATAATGCCATCATCACAGTGGGCTCTGCAGCCTGAGCTGCAGCTGGCAGCAAACAGGACCATCCCAGAGAGACCGGCACTGGGCACAACTATGGGCAAAGCACAGCATGGTCTCTGCCGACCCCAGCCACTGAAAGCGTTCACCCATACCACACTGCCAGTATCACGAGGCAACTAAGAACACAGTTTTCCTCAAATTGGTCCAGTAGCTTTGCAGCTGAGCTGACATTTAGGACCAGGCACTACCAATAGCCTCCAAGGAGAAAGAGCTCCTGACTCAGCAGTGATAATCCTGCTGTCAAGACATTTTGGTAGGGCCTTTCATGTACACTAAAACCTGCAAATACTCCACGTTAGTGCTTTGGTAACATGCAGCAGACAGAAGGGGACAGTCCCCTGGGAACACCACCCCCTCCCCACCCCCAAGCCATAACATAAGGGTAACACTGAGCCCAGGATTTCCTTGGTGTCCGGCTGCACCTCCTTTCAGCACAGCTGCTTCTGATGCCCCTTGCCTGCTCCCTTTCCAGGGCTGCTCTTGCATCCCGATTTTCTTTTAAACACTTCCCTCCCACCCATTTCCACAACCGGCATGTACAGACCCACCTCAGCTCGAGTCGATGCCTTTTCCCAGCAGCTGGGCACTGCCAGAGCGTACCATACAAACAAAGCAGCAGTTCTCCAATAAGTATTTCACAGATTAAACATTGCCTTGAGCTTTAGTTCTTCAGCAGAGTTATGAAAAATAACTTCCATGGAATTAGCATTTCATGATAGCTTGCAGAGGGACTGCCTGCCCGTTGAGGCTCTGCTTTGGAGTACGTCTGCGCTTGGCAAGTGATCGCTCTCCACCCACCAGCTCCTTCTCCTGATCTCATGGCACTGCAAACCAGAAGCGGAGACCTAGTGCCCTGCAGGGATGACCATTCCTGAGGACAGGGCAGGCTGCAGAGAGATGGCAAGGAGAGACAGTTTGTGTGATACAGAGGCCGGGTTTGATGTTCTGTAATTAAATATTATAGCACCTAGAGGCCTGATGGAGTCATCCCCAAGGACAGAGAATACCAGAGGGCACAGATGCTGTACATCCACCCACATACTAATTGAAAGAACAAAAGCAGGAGAAATATGATGATTCTTGTTTTGAGAGCTAAAGACATATTTAAGAACTTTATGAATCACCCAGAACAGCTACATACTTGTGTGACCTGCCAAGACAGGAGGCTTTCTAAGCCACTTACTCTCTCTGGACAAACAGATGTCACAAAGTACCCAGCTTCTCTATTACATGTTTTCTTCCTCATCCCCAGGAAGAAATAGATGTTCGGTTCAGGCAGGAGCCACAGCGAATCAATTGAACCTGTTTATGGAGAAAATACTTTCAAAGAAACAACTGATTCCTTATCAGGAAGGGTGCACTCAGGAACTACGTACCATCTATGAATTAGATCCAAAAGCTGTCTAAAACTTCATGGTTTTGAAGCATAAAGCTTTTAAGAGGGAAGAAAAAAATAAAAAGAAGAGGAGAAATCTGGGTCCAATAACGTTGCTAGTAACAGTTTACTTTTGACTACTGAAGGGAAAAAAAAAAAAGAAATCATTAAATGTATCTCTCTCTCAATCCATTTTACAAGCTAATGTCACTTTGCTTTGCTTTCAATCAGAGATTAAGGTTAATCTCCAGAACTACTGGCGCACATGCAGACACGGTGGAAAGATGCAAATATCTCCACAGAGGAGGCATAGAGAAGAAAGCTCTTCACCAGAAATCTATTACTCTACATTAAAATGCATCAGCTGATTTACAATCCCTGTTGGATACTAACGTACAGCTGGGAACAGGCAGAAGCTCTGAGCCCAGAATACAGCACCATGAAAGCACGTTACAAATGGCTGCGTGTGTATCTGTGTCCATCTGGTGTGAGGGGTAGGGGTGCATACTTTAAGTGCTTGTCAAATACTGACCTAAACACACCTCATCTTCTGTCCATTAGAAAATCTCCAACATGAGCCTGAATAAATACAGAAGGGTCCATTTTTGAAGATGCAACCCTCACGGTGTCCTGCAGCACAAACTCTCAGTAAGCAGTTCGCAAGCCCTCAATACAGTGGTCTGACTCCCTGGGGATGAACAAGAACCCGCAGCAAGAGAGTAGATGATGCAGACAAATGTATCCCATCCTGAGACTGCTATATGCTAGATGCAGTTCACCCGCACCGAGAGCAAATGGTTATCTGCCCCATGCCAGCAGGAATAGCTATGTCTTGTGGAAGACAACCAGCATGAAGTCCTGGATTGCATCAGTATGTTTCTTCTTAAAGAGACTGGCAGCTTTACCCCAGGACTGGGCTTCACAGCAGCATCCTTGACAAAGGCAACCCATTACCACAGGATGCTGCAGAAGAGGGGAAAAAAGAAAGTGGAATTTTAATTATTCCCATAAGAAAGCTGTCCTGATGTCCTGTAACCCAGAAACTGTGTTACAGTCCTCTCAAATAAGAGTATAGGTCCTAAAAATGAATGGACTTGAAAGGGATGTACCATATCAGATACACACGGTAAAGGAAACACTAAGGGGCAGCCACTTGCATCCCTTGATGTCATGAATTTGCCGCAATAGTTCAAAGCTTTGCTGTCCAGCCCTTCAAAAAGTTTCCAGAGACCATCCTCAAAAATGTTCCCCGACTGGTCTGGATTCAGTTGCGCTCTAAAATATCCCATCACTGGACTCTGATGCTGCCACTACCCTTCTTAGGCTTTTTTCCTCCCTTATTTCTCTTCTTTGTCAGTTTTCCTTGCTTGCTTAGCCAAAGTATGAATTTGCTGGCCACAACTGACCTGGCATTTCACCAGCACGTTGGTCTATTTGTGATTATTCTGCTGACAGAACTATGTATTGCTTCTTTTACTTTCCTTTACACCTGAACTTGCCCCTTGCAGAGCCATTAGCACCTGCTGGGAAACCTGCAAATTATTGTTTTCTACTGTAGAGTGATTCCCTATCCCCAGCCTTCTTTCAAGGTAGCTGTACTTCTGCAGAACATCTACCAGGGTGCAGCAAATCCCCTCTGGGACCATGTGAAAAAGACAATCTGGAAGTGTGTCAGCAAGGAAAGCCTGAGGACACTATTTTGTAAAATGTGTCTGAAAGCTGTGGAAGGTCTGTCTTGTAGTCAAGACCTCATCATTAAAATTCAATCAAAAAAGGCAGTAGAACCTTCTAAGTCAAAACACTAAATAAAAGGAGATCAAGATAAATAGCAGATATCATCTGAGCCGGTCATAAGAATGAATGTGCATCAATCTCCAAAAAAGTCACTCAAGATTGATAACACGAAAAGACAACACCTTGATAATCAGTTTTGCAGTGATGGATTCAGGGAAAGCTTAACGACTCAACTACAGGATTGGAATTTCATTAGAGACTTTACCAGAGCTAGAAAAACCTGTAAAAACATAAGAAAATCTGCCTTGTAAAATACAGGAGGGCATACATTTCTGTCCACATGGTGAATTATCACATACATTTGCATCAGCAGGAGTTTGACTGGAATCCACTGCAGGGGGGGAAAAAAAAAAACCTACCACCAAAACCAAAACACATATCTCTGAGAACTATATTATGCCTACCACTCTGTAATTTAGCAGTTGTGAGAGCTGATCTAACATAACGTAATTGTATTTTAATGTCTTCTAGGAGACTAAGACTCATTAGTCATCTTCTAAAGAGAAACACAAGCTGAAGTCACATGTCATTATGCCAAGTTGTCAGGCATATGGTGCTCACAACTATCTTCACACTAACCTTTAAGTCAAAATCTGCGGGAGAATGAAATCTGATGGGAACATCCTTAGGATGCAAAGCTGTTGTTTTGTTTCAAACTAAAATAAAACCCGTTTTCACCTTCCACATTAGCAGGGATGATGAAAAACTACGTCCATGTTTCTTGTGTCAAATCCTCATTTTATTTAAAACAGCAAAGTTACTCTGGATTCAGTTGATCTGTATCATGTTTCACAGCCAAGAGCTAGATCTTGAACTGCATCACTAACAAACATGGATGCTTCTCTAAAGTATACTGTCTCCTCTTCATATAACACACTGGTTGTACTCCTCCTCTTTGTTCCTCTATTTGTTAATCCACTTAGCCATTTACCCAGCTTATTTGCATAGTATAAATCAAAATATAACATGGCATGCTTCTTCAGAAGCTAAAATGCTAACATGGAGCTGAAAAATTCCAACTCAAATGATGCTACAACATAACAAGAGGGTCCCAATTTGCTTGTTTTTAAGTAAAACTTTAGCTTTAACTTTTATTCGTAGAAAAGGTAGTTTTTCCCTGTTGCTGATGCAAATGCCATAAGCAACATGAATGCTAATATCACTGATACACAGTGACTATGGAACTCTCTAGGTGTTACATGAAGTATGTTGCCAACATCATGGTTTTCTCTGGAAGGCAAACTCATTTTGCAAGTTTTTTTTTTCTTTTACGGCTGAAAGATTTTTCCTTGTTACAATAAAAGTGTATAATAATGATCCAGTAACGTAAGCATCACAAACAAGAACATAACCCTTTACACACACTACCTGTGCAAATTATTGACATAGGCAGAAACACCAGGAGAAAAGTTCAACTATCTGAACAGTTATATAGCCCCTGAGACTACCTAGCACGGATAAAATAGCTTATTATCCCTTTTGTAGGCTATCTATTTGTGAAAAATTTACATTCTTCATTCCCTAAAAATGAATTATTAATAACAACAAGCACATCATTGCTAACTAAGTCCTGCCTGTGTAATCCATGTGGGGAAGCAACTCCTCAAGGTGCTCCAGCCCACTGTAAGCACTGCTGGCAACAGGGCAGCGCTTCTACCTGAAGCCAACGTGCGCTTTAAGTGCTTTACTGAAACGGACACCCTAGAGCTTGCAGTTTTTAGTCCAAGCTCCTACATCAGCAAGTGCTGGGCAGAAGGCAGACAGGCAGCAGCTCCCCACCTCAGCAGACAGCGACAGGCAGGGAGATACCAAGCTCGGACCTGGTCAGGCAGATGACACAACCAGGGCACCCTAGCAGATAGCTGGAGATACCCCTCAGTCCTGAGACAGAGGTGTCCAGCTGGCACAAAGGTCAACCTCTTCCTCCAGGGACATCAGCCCAACCACGATGCCCAGTTTGCGAGGGGAGGGCTAACTCCGACCCCCTAACTGAGCCTAGTCACAACTAAATACAAGCAAACCTGCACCGCTTTCCCCAGAAGCCACAGCAGTGCCCGGCAACTTGCCCTTTTTGCAGCTTCCATAAAGAAACACAATATTCTGGCAGGAGGAGAGATGTCTGTGCCCCTTGTGGAGTTCCCACTGCCACCGGACCTGCCCAGAAGGTAAGTCCTAGCAAAAGCATGTCAGAGCATCAGTGTGCGACTCCCCAGCAAGGGCAGGGCAGGGCAACTTTTTAAAAACTGATAAAATGAACGTATTTAACAGACGCTGAAGTGAATACCTCTCTGGAAACCTAACAGGCAGACGTCTGGGTCTTCCTAAGCAGATAACTGATCACAAGGCTATGCCAGTGACGTTACGGTAATGAAACAAAGAGGGAACTGGGATTTAAGGATTTCAAATAAGCCTGTCAAAAACATGTAATAATACTGTCAGATCAATTTGCTGTCAAATACAGGTGTGATGTGATAAAACCTCAGAGTTTTTAGTAGATTATATTATTGAAGCAGTAATTTAAGAACACCTTCTAGGTAATAAATTACAATAAATCAAACTTTAAAACTTGAAAGCATGCACCAGAAGACATAGAGTATGATATGAGAAAGACAAGTAAATTTAAACCATATTCCCAAGCTGTAATAAAGCAAATTCAATTGCTTTAGAAAGATAACGATCAAAGTCGAGTTTTGACTGAAATCAATAAATCTTGCAAAGTTGTAAGAAAAAACCTGATAATGCTTCTGTCCTTCACCCTCCTGTGTTTCTAGTGCAAGCATAAGCAAAGGTGAGAGGAGTGCGAGGCGAATGCCCTCACAAGACACAGTGGTCAGTCCTAAGTACTGCACTAATACAACAGGGTGTCACTTTTAAGAGAAACAATTTTCCATAAGAAAGTTCAATTTCTGCGAACAGCATCAGTTCATCAAAAAAGGAAAATACCTGAGGAGGTGCCAAAATGCTACCTGCTCTCCTAAAGGAAAACATCCGATTTTCTTTTCAAAATTGGGGGGGGTCATGAAAAGAATTTTAATGTCTTCAAATTTACACAAAACGGAATATGTCTATCGCTTACAGTCCATAATTCACCTGTTTGTCCTCTAGCACAACAAAAAGGATGGGAAGAAAAATTTGAAGTCACAACTTGGACCAGATGGGAAAAATGCCATCAGCCGAGTTTACTGACGAGCACAAAACAATTAGGACAAGTACAACACATGGTACTTAAACAGGATGCAACCAACCAGCAGGACAATATCATGCCTGATATTGCCTTAGTGACAGAGAAAGGAAAACAATGATTGATTATTGCAATGGCAGCCAGCAGAGATCAGGGAAGAAAATAAGTGAAATCTCATCTAGATCAGTGGAAAGAAGTTTCAGCAGCCTTCAGCAAAGGCCTTTCAGCAAGAGATGTTTTCTAAAACCAGATCACACCTCCCGCTCATAAGTTGTGAGGTTATTGCTCATATGTTTTCCTAGTTAATCCATTTTGCAATCGGAGTTAATTTTAAATTCCAAAGGAAAAGAAGATACACATATATACCCTCTCCCACTTCTCAGTACATTCATTATCACATAGTGTCTCTGCAACAGCCACTGTAGTTACTTAAGTTGAGAAAAATAGCATGAAGGAGAATATTTAGTGTATTTTTAATACTCTTCAATATAGTTCAGCACCTGGAGTCCAGGATCCAGCAAGATGTGGCCAGCCAGCACTCTCCTCTGAAAAGGGATCATTTACTGCTTTACTCAGGGGAATATTCTTCCAGCACAACAGAAGCAAACGAGCTGCAGTCAGGCAGCTAACGCTCCACTGCCCAGGGATCAGAATCAGCAAAATGTTTCCTCTATTATATTTTACATAGGTTTTCTTACAGCAAAAGAGACAGAGAATATTGTATTTCTCTGCCTTTGATGAACCTCTTTTCCCAGCAATCATTTGCCTCAGGTTTTCCCTTTAGAATTTGGGTCATAAGAAGCTTTGCTGACTTAACTTTCTGGTGCAGTATATTTTCCTCTGAAAAGCAGAACCTGAGAGGCAGGTCAGTATTACGGCAGCACTCCTCTTCCTGCTCCAAGCTGGAACCGTTCCACAAAGATGTGTAGATACCCAATTTCTGTCAGGGCTTGTACTTAAAATGCACTGTCAGTTCTCATTTCTCACATTACCATCTCAAATGGGCAGAAAAGGACAACTAAACTGGCAATCAGCTTCCGAAAAGAGAAGGTCAAAATAGAGTATCTCACATGAAGACCTGTCGGCTGTCATGAGAAGGCCATAATAGCTGCAGCCAGCAGAGCAGTACGTTTAACGTGCTCACTGGAGGAGCTCACGCCTAGGCAGACCCATCGCAGGGGTCTGAGCATGGAAAGCACGTCAATGAAGATGTCCCCCAACAGATCCAGCCCCAGCTCAGTTCTGCATCGCTACCTAAGTGATGCACAGAACCTCATGAAGGATTTCTGTTGTTTTTCTTAAAACCACACCACAGTGCACAACAACTACACGCAGATGCCTGTTTAGCAGACACCGAGGCCAGCTTCTCTCAAACCTGGCTGCAGGACACCCCCAAAGCTGAAGGGCCAGAGAAAACTGCACACAACGGCACTGAACAGCACCAAACAGCAGGCGTGAGCCACCGCAGAGAACAGGGGTACTCAAGACAGGTAATGGCTGCACCTCACCTACACAAAAACCCCCACAGATATGACATTCCTCCCTCTGATGAATAAGACACCCCTGTACCAGAGGCCGAGCTTCAATTCAGCCACTGAGTAGGAAATGCTGGTATTCAGCAATTTGACAAGAGAAAGGATTAAATGGAAAATAACTCCTTCCTTGTTCCTGGCTGGGAAGCGTGATATCGAAACAGATCTCTGCTTGGTCTGTTTACTGAACACAGGATTAGCGGGTGCCCCACGTTGTACCAAACAGCACTTGGTCTAAATTTTTGTAAGCTTAGTGTTGTCACAAACTTCATCATGCATTAAAAGCCGCTATCTGTATCACTCTCCCCACCCAGAAGGTGAATTGATATTGAACTGATGCCTTCTGCTGCCGCAACAAAATAAACCCCTAAAAACCAGGAGTAAATGGAAAACATAGTGCTTTTTATTGATTGTGATGTTTTCAGTTAACTAGGTTTTGCCTGTGGCTGTCCCCCTGCAGCACATGCGCACCGGGGGAAGTGCCGCACTACTCCAGCCAATAACTTTTAAGAAATGGAAAGCTGCGTCTGTTTAATAGATGTTTCCAATTTCTTACATCACCATCAGTATCTGTTTTAGTCACTTGGCAAGTTTTCTATTGCTTCTCAGGCCCAAGCTGATTTCAAACCCATTTGGTAATGTCAATGTGACTTCAAGGTTTAATGATTCATTATTTTTTACACCTGAGAGCAAGAGAATGTGTTAATTTTTTTTCCTGCATGGTCTTAGTGGTTTCCTTCTGGTTTATTCCCTCTATGTATCATTAAAAAGAAGGGATGATAGGGAAACAAAAAACCCAGCTCAGTGAAACATGCATAAAAGACTTCTTTAGTTTAAAAACTATTATAAGCGCTCTACCTTTTATAACCTGCAGAACTATTAGAAGTGTAATGGATCTTCATGCAAAACAGCCTCTCCAGGAATATTAGGCTAGTGAAAACTCACCACTCTACCCTTAGATAACATTCACATGCATACATATACATTTGATACATGCTAGAAGGTTTTGAGCATTATTCCTTTTCCTGTTTATTATTAAACAGCAAGAAAAGAAAAAAAACACCGCCAAACAAACCAACCACCAACACCCCACCTTCTGAGATCATTAGTCAGCAACCTGTATTGCTCTGGGTGAGCCCTGTAATAAAATAATTTGTCTAAGGAATTTTTTTAGCCACAACCCAGGCAATGTCACAAACGTTCTAACTGTCCTGCATATCCAGAAAGCACTTCCACAGCATCTTCTAGATCTGCACATCTCACTGGAGTTTGTTTTATATCCCAAAGCCTTTCCTGTGGCACCAAAGTCACCTACCGGGGAGCGGGGGGGGGGGGGGGTAGGAAAAAACAAAGATTTCTTACAGTTTTCAGTGATGACTGCTGCTGGCACATAGTCCAAACACAGGGCCAGGCACCTGTTCTGGGATTTCACTATATACACACCAGAATTGAACTAGTATTTGCTGCTTATCCACAACTGCCAGAGCCTGGAGAGGGAAGGGGTTTGGAAGAATTCGTCCAGTTTCCTTTCTGCCCTATCTTTGCTGTTACATATGGGAAGAGGAGAAGTTATTCACATAAAGAAGAAATAGAGGACTATGGCAGGTCTGGAAAGATGATGAATTTGGCTCGGAGTTAGCACTAGTCAATACTCTCCTGTAAACAGCTCAGGCGTCCCACTTTTCTCCAGGATCAAGAAAGCACCAGGAGTTGCAAGAGGAGAATTCGGAGGGCTTTGGGTGGGCAGCTGGTCCCCACCCAGGGCCCCTCACAGGCCACCTGGTGCCTCCTGCATTTGGCGAGAGCAGACGTGGTGCTAGATGTCACAAACACACAGGGTACAGATCAAGCCAGAGACATGTTCTTCTTCTAAAGGGATTATTTTCCAGTTAACATCTGCTCCTTCATGACTAATGCCTGTGGTGCATTGGCAGCAAAAATACACCCACCATTAAGATGTCTGCAGTTTTCCCCTCAATATTTCAGCTTCTGCATGACTCAGGAGGTTTTTTTCCTGCCACAGGAATCAAGATGGGAGCTGAACGCACCAAGAGCAAGGCAAGATAAACACTGGCCTAGGACATACAGAAAGGGAAAAAGGAAAGTGTTTCAACCTAATCTTTCCTAACTGGAGAGGAATGTCCTGGCTTCAGCACAGGTAGAGAGGCATTTGGAATTGAGGCTGGGCTGATATTTCAAACTGCAGTCAGTCATTGCTTGTAGGAACTGAAAAGACTGCAAATGGCCAGCCCCAAAGGCACCCACCAGGTCCAGACGACTGCCATGGCTACCAGGGCTCAGCACATCCATCGCGTGGCTCTGGCGGGGAAGAAACAACACTCACGCAGAGACATTAACATGCTGAATACACTACAGCTAAATGGCCTCATTCAGCCCAGAATGAAGAAGCAGTTTCACAGAATTTAATGACTGATTAATATTCATTTAATAATTCTTGCCTAAAACTGCAGCAAATGATTTTAAATTATACCATTTGGGAGACAGCAGACTCAATTCAACGGGATCACTGGGCTCGGAGTGTCAAGTCGCTCTCTAGATTATTTGGTTCTTCCTTTCCCCGCCAGGTGACTGGCAGGCGTCTACCTTCCCTTTATTTCTCTGCCTTTCTCCTTCTCTTTCTACCTTTTTCTCTCTTTTTCTTTTTCTTTCCTCTTTCTTTTTTCCATGTCTGTTTTAAAACGCATGCAGCTCTAACAGGATACATAGAGGAACTGCTACCAGAGTGAGGCAATGGCCCCACTGTTCTCACAAACCTTTGGAGACAGCAGGCTGCTGCAAACCAAGAAGGACAAGCCATGCTTGATCTGCTGCCAGCAGACTGCAAAGGGAGCAATAAGGAGAGCATGCAGGGTAGAAAACAGATCTGAGCGAGCAAGCAGCGTAGCTTGGGTCTGCTCATGCTCTGTAGGAAGAGTGGTATTTTAATGGCATTTTTTTAAAAATGCAAAACTGGAACAAAAATGTAAGAAGCCTGGTGGGTTCCTGAGCACTCACCACTCAGTAACTGCTAGTCTTAGCACCAAAAACCTGCATCCACCAGCCCACAAGCAAGTCAAGGGAAGAACAATGAAGGGAGAAAAACAAAGCAACAAAATCCACATAGTATTAGCTTCAAACCTGTCCCTGGGGAGATGGGTCAGTGCATTGCGCACGGCAGGAGAGCCAGGCTCCTTCATCACAAACCCGCAGAGCGGTGACCCCCAGCACAACGTGCTTCAGCCAGAGCACACACCAAGCCATAGCACCCCACACAAACTCCAGCGCAGGCACAACAAAGGGGTGTCCAACACAGTATCTCTGGAGGCGAGGGATCCACAGTGCTGCCAACACAGCCTAGGCACAAGCAATATGAATTTTTGTAGCTATAGATGACCCCAAACCAATACCTCAGCCTCCCACTCAAGCAGAACCCAGGCAAGAGCAGTCTGCTCTGCTCCCCGCTCTGCCTTCAAATGGAAGAAAGTTGTCAAGGTGCAAAAGCAATGGTGCAGCAGGCCCTCAAATGCCAGACAGCACTATTCCCTCTCCTGTTCTCCCCACGACTGGTGCAGATAACATCACCTTTCTTTAAAGTCCTGTGCCCTGGCAGCATGCTTGCCCTTACCCAGAGCCAACCTCCCTTCCCGTTCCCAGAGCCTGGCACTCAGCCAGCTGGCGCCTTCACCTGAAACTCCTTCAACATACCTGCATCTGGACAACTACAATTCTTCCCTTTTCAATTTCAATTTTCATTGATTTTTGAGGCACTCATTTCTGAGATGTATGGTATCATTGGATTATACTGTTTAGCAATTTATTTGTGTCTCTATGCACTGGATTGATTCTTTTTTCCACTGAGTCTCAAAAAAAGATGCTGCCACTGTTGTTATTTGGCTATCATAACAGCTCACGTAGCCCTGAACTATTAGGCAGTGCTGCTCCAAGAAATTCTGTGCTGAAGTAATTTGGAGACTAAATCAAGTTTTATCACTGAATGAGGTTAGTGGATATTAATGGGAAGGCAGGAATTTGCACTGAATCATTAATGTGGATAAACGGAGAGCGCCTGTTTAATACTTTATACAGCGAGTGCTAATAATGCCTGAAAATGGTGGGGAAATATTACAAGTTGTATTTAAACACAGCATAGAAGGAGGCCTAATATGACCCGTCGTGGTACATTAGCTGTGACTATGCAGTGGGACCCTCCATTAGCCTGAGCCATCGCTCCAGGCTGCCCTGCTGTATTCCAGCACCCAAGTCCTCACTTTCAGAGATGTTTATGAATTTCTGTAACTGAACAAAAGAAACACAGAAGCAGCTGGGGCAATATGTATTTGAAGGAAATTGCTGCAAACAAACATTTCCAGGAACTTAAAATTTAAAATAATTTTTTAAACAATACAAATTAATTTACAAAAGAAATAACAATTAGAGCCAAGCGTGACTGCCAGAACCTGCCCATCAATTAAATGCAAAATGGTTCCCAAACAGGCTCATGAATACATTGATTAGGTTGTTCAGAACTACTCAGAGCTACTGTGACTTTTGTGTGCTGAGCAAGAAGCAACTCTCTGGGATATATGGCCTCAATTGCCAGTCTAACATCCAGCACTTTCAGAAGCCTCTCCGTGAATGAACACGTGGAAAGAGGGAAGCTAGAGAGAGCCGGACAAAGCCAAGGCATACTTCTGCAGCAATTTTAACTGGCCAGAGCAATGCAACACACAGACCATTCCTGTGTTTCACTTACAGGAAGAAATTCAGTAATAACTTTCAGACAAAAATCATTTGCCTGCACTGGGGTGTGCGTTGCAGCTCTGATGCTGTCAGAGTTTACAAAGGAAGTCCTACAGCAACAGGCACTTTCACTGCCAAGCAACTGTCAGCCCAATTATTCCAGGGTAATTCACACTAAGTAAGCAAAGTAAAGGAACATTATCAGGAGCAGACGCACAAGTCCGAGGTCACCTGCTACAGTAAGGAACATGCAGTGTCTGTACACAGAAGAGAGCTACAAGAAAATGAGAGGATTACAGAGGAAGACTGAAGTACGCTTACTACTAACAAAGGTGACATGGTATTCTCCGTTTCCCAAGCAAAAGCAATGGCTCAAAGCTTACATTAGCCCTCTGTAATAGTAAGAACGAAGCTCAGCAGTACTCACCAGCTGAAGAGATAGAGACCACAGCCAGTTACAAACCTGCATCTGCTAATCAGTTCTCCCACACAGAAAGAGCAAGCCCTGGAAAAGCAAACTAGGACAAAAGTCTCCAAGAAAAAGGGAGCCCTGCAATAGGAGAGTTTAAAAAAAGACTAGCAAGTCAAAGAGGTGCTGCTTGAATAGGGAGCAATCCATGCTGTTAGAAGAGCTTAGGTCCCCTTTTAAGCAGCTAAATGAAATAGCTAGTACCCTGAAAAGATCCCCCTAACCCACCAGAAGCTAAGCACAGGACTGTTTGTCACTAATGAAATACTGGGCACAGGTGAGCTGGGTGAATCTGCCCTTCCCTGAACACAGCTGATAAACAAGCAGCTGATAATTAGCTGATAAAATGGCTCTTGGTATTAGAGACCCTTTGCTTCCTTATTGGCTTCCTGGTCACAAAGCTGCTGGTCAGTACAGAGCGCTCTGGGGGAGCCCTGAGTGCTCTACTTGGTTTATGTCCCCAGCACCACCCTTTCTAGGCTACCTTTCCAATGGAGTGCAATGTCTGATAGTTACTATGCTATGTTTAAGGGTTTCTAAAATTCTGCTACTACAGCCTCCTGTGCCTTGGCAGGACATGGGAAGCCTCAGGTACCTCCTGCCCTCACCTGAGCACAGCTGGTGCTCTGTTCCTGCAGCCAAGGCAGGTGGGTGCTGCGCTCGGTTTCCAAAGCACGGTTTTCAAACCAACCTTCCGCGTGCAACAGGAATGCTCTGCAATATTTAGTGTTCATTAGCCTAACAGAGCATCAGCAAAGCAATTAGTGTGAAGCTGATACAGCAGCGGTTTGGGGGCTGCTCTTGAGGACAAGGAGTTTGTCACTATTTCAACTAATCACAGAAGAGTTTTCTGAGACAGCAAAAAAAGACATGGTGAGCAGGCTTTCAGAGGTGCATAGGCTAGTATCTGATGTGTCATTTGATTTCCACTCCAGGAATTCAACTATATCTTGAGTAGCCCCCTGTTTTGTATGCTATTGCTTTGCAGGCTTCTCTGACTGCAGTTCAAGCACGTTTGATTCTGCATTAGAGCTCTGCCTAGCCCGTGCAAATTAAACACAGTGTTGGGAGTCCTCAGCAAGAGTGTTCAGCAGAGGACTAAAACTGTAGGGCTCTGTGGTGGCATCCTCTTCCAGACAAGGAAGGAGGAAAGCACAGAGTTGAGAGCGAGACGAGCAGGGACAGTGATTCCCTCTTACCCTGCTCCATGCTCCCAACTGGTGAAGGAATCAATGAGACTGTTGCAGGGAAAGAAAATGCCTAGATCCATGCAAGCTACTTAATGTGCATTGTGGCTTTGGACAGCTGGTAACCATCAGTGTGATCAGTGAGAGACACAAAAGCCCGTGAGTACCTGTAGGGCAACAGCCATCGCAGCCAGGCTACCAGCAAGGGTCTGCTTGGAAGGCAGCTTCCCACTGCAAGCTCTCCCACCATCAGAAAATTCAGTCAAATTGAGTTTCTCCAAAACTTTCACGGGAATAAGGGGTTTAGCCCAGCTGCAATTCACAAATGGTGTGGCTGAAAATCTACCACTTCATTGGCTTTTCCAAGTAATAAGCTCCAGATATCGTCATATTTTAGTGAATGCATTTCCCAGAGCGACTTCTGAAATGCAGAGTCAAAGCCCTGCTCCTCATGGGCTATCAACAGCCTCGTCTAAACTGAACTGAGTAATTCCCTCTCTGATTCTGATGCAGCAGAGCACTTCAGTCAGCTGAGAGGAAAGGGGCTACTTCAGGAAGAAGTAACTAAGCCAAGTTAGACTGTGCAGGTGAGCTCAGTTCTTTACAACTCTAAGTGCAATTGCAATTCATTCAGTATTTAACAATGAATCTTTCTAGTTATCTGAGAAAATGCAATCTAGTCTCTTTTTTGTATATTTACTGAAAAGTACTGGCAAGCACAGAAAGGGAAGAGTTAAAACAATACTAACAGCTAAATCAAAGAAAAACACGAATAGTGGAACATCACATAGCAACGAGAGAATTATGATGAAGAAATGATTACAGTGTAGAAAGGGCACAAAAGAACAATATAAAAGACCGAGTTATAAAAAGAATTTCATGTAAGGGGAAAATACACATAAATAGGGAAGATGCAGAGAGCTAAAGAAAATGCTTTGAAAACTCTGAAATTTTGGGGTTTAGCATAGAACTATAATATTTTACAATATTTTGTTTTACAAAAACTTTTCAGAGTCCTGCAAATTTCTGCAGTATAAACTTTGCTGACTTTTTCTATCCTCTGCTATGAAATCAGACTTAGTCTACTAACAGAGCAGGTGAATTTTTTAAGCCACAAATTATTTTTTTAAATTGCTCTCTGAACTTCTTTTAAAGAATGAGCATCAGAACAATTACTTCAATACAGTTCTATACATTATGACATCATATATATATATTTTTTACATTACATACTCTTAGGAAGGCATGGAATGGCATTGCTCATTTGCACAGCTTTCCAAAGCTTCCGGAGCATCCCAACAGTCTTATACTTCCCTCAGGTCCTTGGATTATCCAGGAGTCTACTGCCTATATGAGAAATACGGAGTGGGACATGGTGAAGGATAGTCACTTCTTGGCAAATTCTCACCACCACACTAGTCCCTGCATTCAGAGATAATAGGGTAACGCTTAATAAAGTATTATCAAAGTGTTTTCCACCTTACGTTAAAAAGGCCTCACTGCAGCTTGGTTATCTGATGCAACACCTTCCAGGAGTGTTTTCCTGTGCTTGCTTCCTATCTCCCTTTTTAAATTCTTTCCCTCTTAGTGCCAAAAGAGAAGAATTTATGTTCGGAAAGGCAGGGAGCTGGGGAGATGGTTGTGGCTCTGCTGTTAGCAGATTTCCTGCACTCAGACCCACCGCGCACCAGGAAAGCTGTGACTACTGCAAAGAGAGTAAGGGCTGAAAACTGTCTGGAGACAGGGACTAACCTCACGCTAGGATGTTCACCCCAAATCCAAGCTTCGAAGGTTGTGCTGGATGGGTCCCAAAAGCTAAAGGCTTCCCTATAAAGGTGGGTAGCAGCTTCTTGGCCATGGCACAATCAGCTCTAGCAGCTTGTGTAGGCATGAATGCAATAGTGTACAAGGCACAGTGCTCCATCTCTGTGCAGGAGAGAATTTCCCCCTAGAATGAGGGACTGAAAAGTCAAAATAATCTCTTTAGCCCTAACTGCAAATGAACCAATTTCCAAGGCAATATTCTTAGACCTGAAAAGTCTCTCTCTCTTTCACAGAAAATAAATTCAAGCAGGAATGCTACAGGGGGGGTGGAGGGGAGAAATCCATCTCTAAGAAAATAATTATTTAGATGGCTTAAAATCTGGGAGGGAAACTTATTTTGAAAATATATGTTTCTTCCAAAGCAAATATTACCCCTCTGGCAGCTCCCTCCACATCCTCCCTATAAAATGCCCTGGGTGACTGCAGAAATACTGCAAACAGCGGGGTCGAAGGGTGGCAGAATGAGAAGTCATAGAAGGTGTATTGAACAATATAGCCCTAAGTTAAAAAACTCGCATTTGCTTATTGTATCCCATTGAAGCTTTAACTGCTTTTTTCAAACCAGCACATCAGTCCATAAACAGATGGAAGTCCAACGCTCACTTCCCTTAAAAAAGCACCATTCCTAACCCACAGCCATACAACCCGCATAAGCAGTGTCCATAAAACATTCTCCTATTATAGCCCAGGACATTACCGCTACAAAACAGCTGCTATCAAACCTGACCCTTTTTTATGCATCTGGTGGGCAATTTTACCACTATCGTCTCAACCAGAGACAGTTCCAGCTCTCTGAGGGCAGCCAAGGGCTGCAACAGGACCTGTGCTGCTTCTCAGTAATGGAGGGAATGGCAAGAAGGGCAGATCTCCTGCAAGAACACAGAAGACATTGTGGGTCTGGGAGCCTCAGGAGATCTGGTCTGGATGGAAAACTGCCAAATGAATAGCGCCACTCTACATCTTCCCATGGAAAATCCAGTTCCTGCTCCATTATTCCGTATTCGCTGAGTTACCACAGCTGCACCGCTAAAATCATCCTCAAAGGGATAATTCTGCTACAGAAGGGGCTGCAAGAGGGGAGATCTGCACTCACCAAGCAGGGACAAGGCAGGGACAGGCAAGGAAACTGGGCTGAGCACAAAGACATGTGGCCACAGCCACCACTTGGTTTGCATTTTACTTCCAGGGCAGGTCCCCACCTCAGGCAACTGCCTACTTAACCTGTGCCCGAAGCCCTGGTGATAAGGGCCCATCTTGTGAACTGTGGCCCTAAAAAAATCCTACGAATTGGCTATTTCCCTTGAGGAATCAGCTGGGGAGCATTTCCAGGAGCTGGAGACTGTGCTGAAATAAATCAAGTTAAATGGTGGTATATGAGAATGGGAATGAATAAACCTCGAGGGATATCATTTGTCATTTACTGTACTTGTTAAAAGTTACAAAACAGCAGTTCAGCAGAGGTTAGCGAAAGGACAACGCAAGAACACAAACTTTCAACCCATTTCCGAAACTGCTTAGAGCTCCAGTATTTTCCAGGAGGATGAACAATTCATAATGAGGAAAATAATAGGGATTAAAATGAAACTTTTTTTTTTTTTTAAAGTCAAAGTAATAAGCTATTCAGACCTCTCAATTGCCAGCAACCATTGCTTCTAAGGTGAGAGATCCTGATCCAATCACCAAAAATTTTTGGACAATAAAATGTCCGTGAACAAACACACGAAAGAAACGATAATAAAGAAAACTGCACAGCCAGAGGTCAGGCATACTTTATACTATGAGCTGAACTCAGATAATTCACAGTAGATTAAATTCAGCAGCAGTAGAGGCTTAGCAAGAAATTTGGATGTTAGGAAGATTTAAGCTGGGAATAGGCCTTATTCTTATTTTACCAAAGGCCAGACATAGACTCATACATGTTTATGAGGAAAAAGCAAAAGTGACTGAATTTCAAAGAATGGGCTGCGTAGAAAATAGTTTGGGCATAGCAGGGTCTATGGAAAATGCTGTCAAAAGTTAGAGGGCAATAACTGAAATTTTCATCAGCAACTTTCAACTTTACTTCCAAATGTCAAAAGCCAGAAACCGTGGCTAAGAATACTAAGTACAGAATGATTTTTGAGCACATACTTTTCATCTTCCATTTTGAAAGAAAGCAAATGTTTACGATCAGAATTTTTGTTGCTCAACATCAAGCTTTTGACTTCAAAAATGTTTTGAGGGATATTTTTCTATTAATCATGCTTTAAAGTCCAATTCCGCTTCCTTTGGAAATAACACCACCTCTTTGATTACAGAGGGCAGCAGAAATCCTCAGAGCAAAGCAGGAGACTCCGTTGGCCAGGGCTGCACTGTGCCACCCCTGGGTGATGTCTGGGTGGCACAGCGAGCAAGGCATCAGGCTGAGGACCAAATAGTGGTGTTCTCCTGGATTTGCTCCAAACTAAGTGTGACCCTGTGTTCATTACTGCCTCCTTTCCCCTGCCTGCCTTCATCCATCTTACATCTTTATGCTGTATGTCCTTCATGGCATGAGACTGTGGCTTGCAGAGCTGCTGCCATGGACTGCTGGGTCCCACACAATCTGTGAAAACACCCAGATTTAGTCACCAGGACAGGGATTTGCACAGTACCCTGTGCTGCTGAGGGCTCAGGCATCCACACAACAGAGAATTTCTTTTGGCCATTTAAAACTTGACATGGAAGAGACCATCTTCGCATTTACTTCAAAACAACTTAATTCTTTGTGGGCCAAGAAGCCCCTTCCGTGTGGCAGAGCCCCGCAGCCACTCCCATGCCGTCATGCAGACGGTTCAGGGATTTGAGGTGGGGAGTTGTGGATCGAGGTGGGTGTGTGGATTCTGTGCAGAGGAGTTGCAGGCTGAAGTTTTCCAGTGACAGGAGCGAAGGGAATTTTCAGGACAGTGAGGCAAAACTGCCTGTCATTATTATTAGCAGGTGACTACTACTGTAGTCCTGTGCTGTCAGAGTTAAATTACAGCCTGCTGAGATCTTTAGCTATTCCTGTCCATAGTCTATTCTTGAGAGGCAGTTGCTGTTGAAGAGACGATACAATTTTGATACCTGCTTAATTTGTGTACCTATATCCTGTCTGACAGAATGATTTCTCTGGCTTTATAAATGGATCTGTGTTCCTCTCAATTGGCATTCACTCCTCTTGCTGTAAGAGCATCCATCTGCCCAAAATCTTTAGAGAAACAGTTCATAGGGAGCAGTTAATTGTGATCTCTCTCAAAAAAATTAGTCCCTATTTTTCCGCTGACAAATGAAGACATTGTTCCAACAATATTTTCCTTCTCCACTGACAGTGCTAAATATTTATATCCTGTGCCTCCTAGAAATGCTAGTCTCCTCATGAATAAACACCAGGCTAACAACAAGCAGCTTCCAAGGAGGACGCAGGGTGCAGCTGACCTATTCACACTCCTTCCTCATTTTAAATACCAGGTTCCCCATGACAGCCATTTAAAATCAACACTGATCCTGATACCTGACCTGAGGTTTTTATGTTTGCCAGAAAACATACTTAAATTGGCCCATCTTGGCAGTGTGTAACAAACAAGCCTAAGCTTTGCACTGTAAAATGTTACAACCCAAGCCACATATTAAAAATGCAGAAATAAAATGAACGCGTTGTTGGTAAGCCTTGGTAAACACATCCCATTTCTGCCAGCTTCCGTTTCATTGTGCACACGAGCATTGGCATGGCGTTCCTCTTAACTCTCCTGGTCTTTGCAGGTGGACCTCTTTAGCAATGAGGCTCTAATTCGAAGGGGAAGGTTGCTTTACTAACCACCAGGGCCAGATCCAGCAGACAGCCCATTGCCATCAACGGAAAGGCCTCACGTTTGGTGAATGCGCGTTCAAAGCCCCTACACGCTCAGCTTTCCGAGTGTTTTTTCACCAAAGCCCAGGGTGGGCTGGGAGCTGCTCGGCTTCTGAGCGAGGCAAAGCTGCCACGCGCCTCCAGCAGCACTGGCCAGCAGCGAGCCTTCCCCCCCCAAAGCAAAGCTTTCACTCTCTTCTACATTTTAATTTCAAATTTAAAAGAAGCAACGAAGGAAGAAAATAAAATTGTGATGGCTGCTGATGTTATTTTCACCATTTGCCATTTTTATTCTTCTGCAGTTTAGGACTACCTCATGAGCCGGCAAACAGGTGCATGGGCTCCACTTCTGGCCAAGCTCTCTGTCTCCCCAGGACTCCACCTACTGCAAGGCCATTTACAAAAATGTCAAAATAATCATACAATTACATTTATAAGGTTCCTTTGTTGTAAAGAGTACCAGAAAGACAGCCAGTGTTCAGCAGGAGAAGAGCTTTGTATTCTAATTACTGCAAAGTAGGACTCAAGCAATAATCAAACAAAATAGGTTTCTCTTCTGGGAGGTGAGTGTATGAGCTGATGCGGAGATTTTGTGTTACATTAAGGGACTGGTTAGACAATTGGCTAACACTACAGCACGGCTCTCAAAAGCAGCAGTTCCACGCTCTTTACTTGTATGGATATTCAGTATTTTTCCACATTTTAGGATGATTTTCCCTTTTGCAGCTGTAGTTATTGTCATATTTACATCATCTCCTTTTTCTCCTTTCCTTCTCAAACCCCCAATTACGGTGTGCCCATCACAAGCCTTCACGAAGTTCCCAGCTTGTGTGTCTGCTGTTAATACAGCACTGCCCTCTTCTCCTTTGCAGGGCTTTTCAATCCTCAAACCCCAGTTCCCTCTGGAAGAACTGAGCAGCCTGCAGCAATCTTTCCTTCAGCTTTAGCCCTCTTATTATCCCACGCAACTCCCATTTGAAATTAGCCCATCAATATTTAACTTCGATCATTACATCTGGTATGGAAAATGCACACTCCCGTCCCTTGTTTGCTTGCTCCCACTGAGCGCCTCTGGAAATGATTCCTATGATGTCGGATAACAAGCACGAGCCTAAGTAAAGTAAACAAAGTTCTACATAGCTTCTCCTAGAAAATAATGCAAAAATTTCTCATCTTTTCTGCACAAGCAATTACAATTCCTCTGCGTGACTCCAGAGAAGCATGTTTCTGCTGCTAAAGAAATTTCTACGCTATTTCTTTTGTAGATGAACTAGCCTACATGTGAGCCAACTCTGCCTATATGTTTCCTTGCAAACTGCATTGGCACAAGTTAAGTAACCCGCTGAACAGCAGGAATAGGAGCTCCCAAAGTCCACGGAAGCCCACTCGCACCGAGTCTATGGCAGGAGCTCAATTCTGTTATTTAAAAGCACCAAAAATGTTCAGCTTTTGAGGTCTATTTCTCATTACTTCCAGTACCCTTTTCAAGATGGAAAGGAAACCAAAGACTTCATGATTAAACAAACACCTTATTTTGATTGCAGGAACACTTACTGAACAAAAAAACCCAAAAACAAACCAACAAGAAATCTCTTTTCTGTGGACAGAAAATTTTATCAGAAATTAGCTACTTTGCCAAGATCCCATCTGCACAACATTATTCGACTCTGTGTAAAGAGGAATCCAGAAGCATCATTCCTAACTGTGTTTAGAACTCAGATAAATATGTTTATTTATTTATTTTCTTAAAGATTAGCTTTTAAATCCTCACAGTTGCCTGACTCTTCCCAACAGCCTAGTAGAGCTTTTGTTTTATTTAAAGGTCTATCACCACCTGTCAGTGCAGCATCAAGAAAACGCTGGAATGTGCCATTAGTCCTGAGCTTGGATAGGACAGATGAGCTTTTTTTTGTAGCTGTACTGTACTAATGCCTTGTTAGGGTTTCTTGCATGTCTCTTGCTAATAGGAATAACCTCTGGAGCAATAGCAATTTATCCATACATCTAGCTCACACTGCTTGTCACAGTTAGTAACAGCTGATAACCCTCTTGGGCTGCTTTTCATCTTCCGCAGAAGCACTCCTATTCAAGAATACATTATTTTAACCTGTCAGAGTATAAACAGGACAATTACTTAGACCAATGTAGGCTGAAAGTGTTGATAACTAAAGTTAAATCCAGCATTGTCACTCTAATGTGTTCGTGTTAAACCAAGCACAATGAGGCAACTTGCCTTCTCAAATGAAAACATTTGTCAAACTCGCTAATTCAAAATCGACCTAGTGCAGATCTCTTGATTTGCACCGCTTGCCGACAAGCCTGGGAAAGCAGCAATGGAAACAGTGAACTGATTATTGGGCAAGGAGAGGAAATTATCAAGCAGGAAGACTCCAGCTGGCTTGTGGCTGCAAAGGGAGAACTCACCAGACTTCAGGAACAGCTGCAACCCACCCATTGCACTTGGGCTTTGTAACACTCGCACAAAACGCAGGCCTGCTCCTGCACTCCTGAACACTCAGGAACAACACCTGGTCACTGGGTATTTCTGAGTCCACAATAGCTGCTGTAGCTGCCTCCGCATCCTTCTCTAACCTATTTCCTACTGGCATGTGCAGCTGTGTTAACAGCAACATCGTTCTGCTCAACTCCCGCCTACGCACCGCGCGCAGCTCACCTGCTCTTGCTGACCAATTTCTTCAGAGTGAAAGGGCAAAAGATGTCAACACCATTTCCTTCCCTGCATCCCACCCTTCCTACAGCACCCTTGTCTTGCTTATCCCATGGGCACAACATTCCCCGCTAAGCAGAGTCAAGGGCAACTCTGCTCTCTAACCTTCCTGCTTTCTTCAGGGACCACCTCGGTGCTCTCTCTCAGATTTGACCTTATCTTTCTCCTCTGGCTCTTTCCTCTCCTTATTCAAACATAACACAAACTCCCCTCAAATCACCCTCCCTGAAGTCTCTGCTGACCAGACCTGGGGATTTATCCTCCATCCTCAGCTTCCTTAAGCATTCTGCTATTGCCTACAGTTGTCTTATACATAAATATTCTACTTCACCTATTTAGGCATTAGCCCCTGATCCAGCTCTGTTCAGACTGTGTTGAGACCTTGTCACTTTGTCAGTTTGTAAAAAGTCCTTAAAGAAATGTAGATCCAAATGCCCTATATCTGCCACATCCCACCTCCTAAAAATAATCCCCAGGGATGCGTGGTGTTCTCTTTGACGCTGACGCAAAGGAACAAAGCAACACACTGTTACTGAACCTAAAAGGAATATGAACATAGTTTGAGCAAAAATAGGATGTCATGTATGTCTTTGTATCAGATCATCACAAGACAGTCCATATTGGCTAAAAATTTTATGCAAAAAATTCAAATGAAGTAAAGGGATAACTTACTTTGTCTCCCCAGGATGGACCACGGCACAATTGCAAGATTACTCACAAGCTGGACCTGGGACCAAGCTGAATTTTGCAGTACCTTGTTATGCTATGCCTAATCCCACATTAAAATATCCTGAAATTTGGACATGTAAACATCCCAGCTGGAAATAAATGGGCATCATTTATTGGATTCCTCTTTTATACAATTGCCATAAGCACTTTTTTCCTGTAATACCTAGCCCAGTTTTCATTTCCCTGTGATTGTGAGAAAGGTGAAGGTTTGCTTATAATGATCTGATAACCAATATGAAGACTTTGAATTGATAGGCATCTATAAACTTATTCCTGATTGTGTTCCTTAAAGTTTTAAAATGCCCATCAGTTATGAACATTTTTATGAAATTATATACCTTTTATAATTTCCTTAAGTTTGTAGCATTTGTAATTTTTTTCCCCAATTGTTTTATTTCCATTACACTAATCATACCCTTCAATGTAGCATTTAGATGGTAATGCATCCTTTTATAATAGTTTGGGCAAATAATTATAACAATGAACATATATGCAGCTAATTGATTGCACCCCTGGATAAAGCCTTTAACCCATGCTTTTCAGTAAGACTGTCTAATTGGAAAAACGAGAGTGAAAATTAATGACCATACAAGTGCCATATCAAAATAACCGGAGGCAGGAGATCACAAAAAACCACCCATCAAGGTAGAAGGACTGGGGTTCAGATATTTTCAAGCACAAAAGGCAATGAAATGCTGGTTTGGTCCCACTCAATGTTATTATTATCAGTACCCCTCCACTGATGAGACTGACAGAAAAGATACGATTTAATAAGCCACAGTCCATTTAAAGTCTCAGGTTTATTAGATGTAGAGGCTAGCAACATAAATGTTTAAAATGCAATCAGAAAAGTTGCAGATGGGTTTGTTGAATATTTCTCCTGCAAAAGCCTGTGCCACAGAAAATGAGGAAATATGTAGGATTTTTACACATAGCACAGCCTCTTACTGCACAGTAAGCCAAACACTTGACACACAGGTTAAGTTAATATATCCTTCCAGCATCTCTTTGCACAGTTTTCCCCTTTTCTTAATCTTATCTTTGTATCATTTCTCTTCCTTTTCTAATTTGTAAATACAGTTTCAAAGTTGGTTTTTTTTTTCAAAGTCTTCATTCAACTCCCCGCTATGACTGGTTCTTTAGAAGGCCAACATCCTTATTCATTACTCTGTCACTCTCTTAATGTCTACAGCTTGTTCTTTCCTACTGTTTGCTGCTTTATTTTACTAAGGACTAAACCCAAAAGTATCAGTTTGACAAGGGAGAGAATGTATTTTCCACTGTTGCATTCTTCCCACTCCTTTGGGTACTTCTAATGGTCTCTAAGATCTGGCTGAAATTACAGACAGCAGTTTAGCAAACCAGGGAACTAATCCCCATCCAACCTTTGCAACTCCAGCATCTTCCTGAACTGCAGGCTGTCAGCCCACTGAGAGAAATAAATAACCCACGTACCCGTCAAAAACTCACCAACGTACCACCGCTATCATTGTACTGGATAACTACAGCTAGAACATTCTTCCTTAAACTAAAAGAACCCGGTTATTTCCATTTAGTTTGTACTTAAGTCATTTTAGCACAGCATAATTTTAAAATGACATTTTCTTCTTCATTTTTCATTTGCCAGTAAAATGAGAGGTATTTATTTATTTAAAAATATTGCTATCTGAGATCCAATAGAGCCTTAAGCACAATGCTATATTGAATATAGTGTTGAAGGTCAGAAGTCTTGCAATCGTACTTGGCTATATCACATGCAGTGTAATGAAGAACACATGGCTTATAATTGCAATAAAACCTTGAACAAGCAATCTCATTGTGGCATGATGGGGGAGTGAAAGTAGTTATAAATGGGGAGAAATGCCAATAAATATCAAATGTAAAAAGAGAGAAAGTTGGCAGCGATACACTAGAAGCCACGAATGACACAAAATTAATAAGGGAAGCAAAAGGACAACTGAAGAAATCAATGGCCAATAAAGCTAAGGACAATAAAATTAAGTTTATAAAGTGTGTTGTAACGAAGAGTATCTAACCAACAGCCACTGGTCCATTACCACTATGGAAATGATAACATTGTCAATAATACTGCAAGACAGACAACCATGTTCAATAAACACTTCTGTTCTCTGTTTCAGTTAATGCCAGTGATTTAGCCTTACAACAGATCAATGCTGATTAAATACTTCATTTTCCAGTAATAATTAATTGATAAGGATGTTAAACACCATCTCTTACGATCAGACTCTTTAACCAGCAATTCAAACAATTTATATCCAGGAGTTTAAAGGCTCTGGCTGAAGACTTTTTGAGCTTTTTTTCAGTCGATCTTGAATATTCACAAAATTCCAGGCTCCAGAAAAGTTACTCTTGTCACAATATTTTAAAGATTTAAGCAAATTGAATTAATTGATTATGGGCTTCAAAGCAAGAAACCAAACTGTCAAAAAAAAAACCAAAAAAAACAAAAAAAAACCCCACCCCAAACAACCAAACCCAAAAAATAATAGATGATCTGGGACTTAACTGATGAAGAATTAACAGAAGGTACTTCAAGCAAACTCTAAGCAACGGCAATGAACATTAATTCAAGAAAAACAGACACTTTTGCCTTGTGTTGTATGAGATTACAAAGTTGTAATCGAAATAAGGATAATAGCCCTAACTAAACAAGAATTCTCCTCCTCCATTCGGCATGGGCTCCCACAGCATTTTGTCAAAGAAAACAGAACAATCCAAATTTATTGATACAGACATTAAACACGCGTCAAAGAAATGCAACCACCAACTGGAGAAACTCTTAGACCAACCCAGCCAAGACAAACACTGCCCTACGTGGACACGTCACATCCACCCATCTTCCTCTACTCTTTCTTGCCGCCTTTGTACCAAGCTATGCTCCACACAGGCAGCAAAGCTGTGGATCACATTGAAGGATATAATTTGAAATTTAGTGCAATGCAGTTAAAATACAGCAGGGCCGAGAAAACATTCTCTGAGAGACACTGAATTTATGGACAGGGGCATTGCTGAAGTAAGAACAGAGGCTTTGCTGTAGGACTTTGTGGATCAATGTACAAATTGTTATTCTCATTGTTCAGTAGAACAATTACTAAAATCCATTTGCCGGTAAATGTGCCTTGTCTTGTAAATCATTGGGTCATTAACCTTAACAATGTCAGTGTGTTGTCACTATCCAATTCAATTAAATTACTGACCAAGGTAATACCTAAAAGCACATTTCAGACAAAGGGATCTACTGTTATGTTATAAACTATGACAACACTTAGCAATATCTTAATTTTGTACCTGGAAATAGGAATATATCCCAAAGCTCAAGTAATATATTCAGAAAGCCAGGTGAAGAGGTACACAAACAGGCTGAACAAAAGAAATAGGAAGGGAAAGGTTAGAAAAAGAGGAAAAGGGGAGGAGAGAGCGAGAATGGAAAATGGTACCAAACAATCACCTCCGAGGGGTCATGTGTGCATTGTTATGTGCCATATATCAATGTTCCTTGAGGTCAGAAGACAGGGACGCAGGATTTTCTCCTGTCCACCACTTATTAAATCTGGCAACCTGCCTTAGCAAATGTCCAGTGATGCTGTTTCTAAAAAGGGGCACTCTCTCCACATGCCAGAGTGACTAATACAGAAGCCTGTAGAAAGGATGAAGAAAGTCCCTGATGACCTTCCCAGGCCAGCAGCGAAGCACAAGCCTGGCAGTCTGTCTAACTGGGAGGGAAAAGAGCAGCCGCTGATTTCCAGTTTCATTTGAAAAAACAACAGTATATGTGACACGTGAGGGCTGGTAAGCTGCTCTCATCACACTGAGGAGTCTCATTTGGATGTCTTTCCGCTGCATGCTTCCACGCATATATTCTCACATTTCAGGCAGAATCTCAGCCCGCACTTCAGGGAAGGAGAATCTTACTGGCTTTTTTTGCTCCCTTTGTTTTCTTCCAGTTTCCTCCTTTACCCCTAAAAAAATACAGACTTTATGACACAAAGACACAAAAGGCAGGCTCAGTGAGGTAGTTTATTACTATCATTTATATGACTTTTGCTTTTCCATGGCCCAAGACTTCACCACACTAGATGCAGTAGAAAGCGCAAGAAGAAAGGATGGCCCTGCCACCAGAGAAATGCCAGAGGTTGTGGGCAGATGACTGGAGAATATGTAGCAACCACAAGACCATGTTTGTCAGTACCTCAGGCAATAAGGTATTGACACACTTTTTGTGAGCCGGATGGCAAATGAGTTATTGGTCTCTGGTCCAGCTGTTGTATTGCTATGGACAACTCGGTCACGTTTGTTAAACCTCAACAATCCTGTAGAGTGTCCTTGCTGGCCACTTGCCAAGGTAGGTCTGCCAAGGTGGAATGCTTTCCTTTGAATGTGTAATTTCTAGGTGTTGCAAATTATGGAGGGCTTCCTCAGGGATGTCCTTGCGAAGCACCAACACGGCACCGCATTAAATTCAACAAGCTCAGTCAGAAACGGTGGCCACTGGCTTTAGAAGAAGTGTTGATTTTAAGGCACCTATGAAAACTGCTCGTGTCTTAGCAAGTTTTGAGCTAGGCCATTGTTTATCCTTGTTTTGGAAGAATACACAATTGCAGGTTGAATCAAGAGCTTGATAAATCCTGTATGCACAAAGAGCACTTGGTGATATACAGAAATGGCACATAATGCCATGTGTCTTCTTTGTATACTACAGAAAAGAGTATCTCTGCTCTCAGACACGTAGGAAGGAAAACAGCGTGAAAGCAAGCGGAAAAAAATCAACTTCCCATTTTATATAACTGAAAATTTTGACCAAATAAATGCATTTTACTTTCAGTACAAGTTTTATCTTGAATGGAAAAATGAAAATGATTCTATCAACTATTTTCTGAAAAGTTATTTGGGCTACAAACAAAGAAAATAGAACCAAACGGGAAATGAACTAAACTAAATCACCTGCAAAACTTCTGGCTTTATGGGAGACAAGACAACAGGAATGGGCTTTAAGCATAACACCACACACAAAAGGTAGAGTGCTGCTTTGTTAATGGAACTGCAGTACGGATCATGAACCGAATGGATGCAATTTTATGTGAACTGCACACACAAAAAATTCCCTCAATAAACATATGGAACACGAGGCTTCTTTTCTCCTTACTTCAACTAGGCAGCAGGGAAACATTATGTCTGAAGAGTAGATATCAGCATTAGAAGACTTATAGGGTTGCTTAAATGGGAGTTCAAAATAAAATAGAAGGCAGACAAAATAATTGTTTGAGCAACATAAGTCATTATTGTTTTCCTTATAGGTTTTCTCCTCTTTCAGGAAGTAGTAACCTTGGGCACACATATACATTTTTGAAATTATATTTTCCTTTTAACTGCAGAAGCGTCTTCTGGGTGTATCAAAAGAACAATATATCCTGTAGAGTCTACTACAAGAGCTAAAGGACTTTGAGGGGGAAAACATATTTATAACAAAGGAGCGTACTAGCTGAATAAAGAGACACAAAGCAAGGCTTAAACAATGCTCTGTGCTTTTCAGTGATTTTTTTCAGGTAACATAATTAACCAGAAACCACTGACATTAACAATATTGGACTCCTATTACTTTCCTTGCTTTGGAAACTGGATTTGGCAGCACACTTAAGAGCTTTTCAGAAAGCTCCAGTTGATAAACTATTAGAGTGAAATCCACATCCCCTTTGCAGTTAACTATCCTCATCAGATCATCTTTTAGTAGTCCCAGCTTGCAACCCTGCTGGCAGCGACTATTTGTTTTTAAGAGAGCATCTCTTTTCAAAACTTACCTGACATTAAGACGCTCATTATGTTGGAAATTATGGGAAACAAGGACAGCAGTTCTGGACCTAGAAAACACTGGCTGTCATTGCTCTGCTGTTCCGCAGTGCCAGGTCTCAGAGGGATGATTGCAGGGCGATCCTTACAACCGTTGTCTTCATCCCTCGAGCCTTGCAAGGAAGGATTTCAGCAACACCCTAAAGCTGGCTAAGAGACAATAACTCATTGAAAGACAAGTGCAGCAGCTTCCAGAGACAGTTTTTCTTCACAAAAGTTACATGGATACTCCAGGTGCTTTATTGCCATTTTTTAAAAAAAAACCCCTCTTTTAGCTGCTGCAGTTTCCAAGCCCTCCTTTTAGATTTCTCTGGAGAATCAGTATTTTACTGCAAAATTCTTCGCCCTTTCCTAGCTCTGAGCTGCATTTTCAAATTGTAGTATCTCAAAGGTCTGCTTGGAAAGGTTTGGGGTTTGCTCCTGCTAGTCTGATTGCAAATTTGTTGTACAGTTTGCGGAACTTCCCAGTAGGGAATGTGAAGGGTGCCACAGGTATGCCAGTGTCCACAACCTGGCAAGCTAGACAGGCAATTTAATGTGGCCCTGAAAGGCAAATTTTGTAGTTCTATGATCCATGTTTTCAAAACCTTTTAATTATTTATAAGACAACTATTCTGTCTCACTAAATGCTAATGATTAGGGGCAAATAATTGGAAGTTATTGATTATTGCTGAAGTCTCCACGCTGTCAGTAGCGCTGGCACGCATGTACCACATAGCATGGCTGTGAATACCAACACCCATAATCCACCTTGCTTATTCACAGGGCAGTAATTGTAACAGACCACACAGACCTCACATACTTCATCATCCCGATAAATTCTTATCGCATGAGTCATCTTATGGATTAGCTTTCAGTGCTAGTTCTGATCTTTGATTCCTACAGCAGCACAGCCACACTCTGCCACTCACTCACCAGCAGATTCCACATCACATTCCCCATCTTCCCCGCGTGCTTGCAGTTTCCAACAGCACGGGGTCTGCAGAGTGATCAATGACTGCAATGATGCTGAAATGACTTCATTACACCCGTCTCACTTTGCCTCCAAAACCAGAGACCCAGTGCCCAAACCCTTAGCAACATGGCATTCTCCAAAAAGTTCAAAAATAGCAAAGCTTTCAGCTGTTCCATACTCCTGCTTCGGGAATGCAGAGCAGCTGGAGGGAATTTTTAGTATACCTCAGCTTCTAAAACTCTTCAGGAAAAGTTCATACTTCACTAACCTGCAGCTAGGCAAGTCTGCTAAATTTTTAATCATGGATATCCAGAAAAACACTCTGAAAACAAGACAGGAGATCCTAGTACAATCTTCAAATATCAATGCCTGGATAAATTTACTTGTTACTGTGAGGGAAGTCTTGAGGATACTGAAATGGAATTATCTTAGCTGAACCACAATTTCACTGTGTTTCTGCAGGGCTCCCCTTCCCAGAAAGGCTGCTTTTGCTCAGCAATGTTTTTTACTACAAGCAGGACAAACAGGTGAGCAGTGAGGACTCCAAAATCCCATATAAGCTATGAATACAGTATGATCTCTGTGTTCAATGGTTGCAAAATAAATCATTTTCTCATCATTTTAATGAAAATTTATTCAAATCGAATAAAGATATTGCACAAAAGATGTAACGCAAACATACACGAGCAATTAGGAATGTTGCTCCATTTCATAAATATATCGTAATTAAACAAAGGTCAGCAGTTCAGTCTTATGCAGAGATGATCTGACAGTACTTAAGAATCTCAGTTGCACAGTTCAAGGCAATTCTAAGACCTTGTTATTGTTTGCAGTATAATTTTTTTCCTGATGCATTTTACTCTAACAACCTCTTAGCAAAATTGGACTCATCTTTAATAAACACCAGCTCTAACTAGGCATGGATGTATCATTATAAAGCCTTGCTCTCCATCACAAGTGAACACAGTAAGGTAATCCTGTTGACCACTTTCCACACTTAGAAACTCAGAAAGCCCCCATGTTTCTGTAGGTATAGAATTCAAGGTTAAAACCTTCACCGTCAACTGCTTCTCAGGGCAGCTCTGTCCCTGGGGGATAGCAGTCTTTGTTAAACTGCTTTAAATTCTTCAGTTCCTTGAAGCTGGCAGATCACAGGAACTCTACTGAAAAGCCACATTCCAGTGCTACCAGACATCAAGTGAGAAATGGCCACGATTCTTTTCCACAGTGGGACTCTCAGGCACACAGGAGGGCAAGGCTCTGGGTGACTGTTAAAGCAAGACTTCACACAGGCCCACCAGCAGAACAACTGAAGACCACAGTCGGATGCCATTCCCAGTGGTGCACACCAGCCACCAGGATGTGTATATATACAGCTGCCTAGGAAATCCAGACTCTGGATGTACAAGGGAAGAACACAGGTAGCCCAGAAAGCTCCACTCACGTGCTGAGCTCTGCAGGTAGGACCTTCTCCTTGTCCTCTCTCCTGTTCATGTTCTGACCCACAAGTCCCCACCCATGACTGGAGATAGCAAGACCAGAAAGAAGAGATGATCAGCTCCATTCCTGTGCTTACTGGTTGCTAATTACAGAGCAACAGAAGTGATATCTAGATGCACCTGACAGAAAAGCCCACGCCCAAAGCCCTGTCTTTCCTTTATCTCACAGTATTTTTAAATCTTTAACAATAATAAAACACCCAGCAGAGAAAGAAGTTAGTATATAACGGCATCTGGTTTTATCCCAGGAACAAGAGAGTTAAATCATACCAAACGCTTGGCAGCATTTTTTTTTCTGAGCTCAATATAGCCATTTTCTGAGCTCAGTGTAACCATTACAGAGGCTGGATGTACAGGTAGCAGCATACCTCTGAGTGCTGCTCCACTGTGCCCATCATATTTGTCTCCTCCTGTGCTCAACTTTCTTGTGCTGATAAAAGAGCAGTTAGTGGCTCTTTCTTATATAAATGTCAGCAGAGGCAAACAGAGTGGAAATTTGGTGGTCAGGTGTGGGTGGCCAAACACCGCTAAAAAGATTAGGTAGCTGATAGAGAATGGTATTTACCAGCTGTAGAAGGTGTCAGGTGTTGCAGAGAGCTATTGTTCTCACAAAAATGGCTTGAAATAGGTTCCTTTTGTTTGCCCCAGGCTTTTCAGCTCAGCTGGAAAGGAACCCACTGATCTCCACAAGACAAAGAAGATCCTTGAAATACTTTAAAGCTTGGCTGAACCCTCAGAACCTCTTCCGTAGTATTGCTGCGCGGTGCCTTTGTGCCGAGATCAAAATCGCAGAAATACGGCTTTCTTACAACAAGTTAAATCAGCTGTCACTGACTCAAGTATCTTACCAAACTCCTCAGTTTCTCTGAAGGAGATTTATCAAGTGTTTGTAATTATAAGTTGCCTGTGCTGCAAATCGTTCCAGAGGACAGTGCAGCTCAAACGCCTGCTCTCAATGTCACAAGTCTCCACTGAATTGCAAGAAACCCCAAGCACTTTCTGTGCAGGCCCTCAGGCAGGATAAATTACAGTTGTTCTCTCCAGTCAGTGGAGCTACACTGATTTACGTCATGGGAAGATCTGCTCCCTTGCGCGTGACAAGTTTAAAGGGGGAAATAGATTGCATCTTGCTTGCTCCTTATCTCTGTTTCAACTCTCCAGTTAGATATACATTCCTTGATTATGTCTAGACGACTTCTGAGTTTGTTTGCAATTACTTGGTCACACCCTGTTGTCTGATGTGGGTGTGGAGTGACGGCAGACCCAGCTGCGGCACTGCTGCACTGTGGGAGCAGGTAAGAAGCTGCTGAGTGCTTCTATATATTGTGGTATTGCTAAGGATTTTGGTTTCAGTATAGTGGGACATGTTCTCACCTGTCTGGGGTCCAGGCCCACAGCTTTGGAAGTAGTCAAGCAGCGCATATGTGCACCCAGGAAACGTGCAGCACCTCAATGACAGGACTACTGCAAGGACTGCAGTAACGTGTGTCTGCAGCTTACGTGTGAGCATTGTATAAACCCCTGTAATTCTGAATATGGATGCCTGAAAAGGCAAACATCGGGTCATCTTTGAACAGGCCACCCTGAGGACCTCCAGACCTAAGAAGATGAGCTGCTGTAGCTCCAGCTTAAAACCCAGGCTCTGTAGCTGAGACCACAGCCAATTCACAGCCAGGATAGACTGGTGTGGCAGCACACCTTGATCAATGGGTCACATTTCTTCTTTACATGACACTTAATTCCTTACTACAGCTTGTGACTGCCTGAAATCCAATACAAAAAGAACGTGTTCACATAATCGTGAACGCTCGAATAAGTACCTCAATAACATCACGCAGCAACTCCTCACCATGAGAATAGCTGGTAACTAATTAAAAGCCTGAATGAACAGACGAGCCAGAAACCATCCTCGCGCTTTGTTGAACAGGCTCAGGCAGCAGGCTGTGTAAGGGAAGCTTTTGATCCCAAGTGCTCCAGTACTAGACAGAGACAGTTCATCTCCAGACAAGGCAAGCACACAACACTCAGATCCAGTCCCTTGTCTTGCCCACGAGCTCATGACTCCGCTGATGACACCCTGGGGATGCAAAAAGGCCTTTCCCAGCCTTCAAGTGGAAAATTTGGGTATCAGGTGTTACGGGAGACAGCCTTCTGCTTTGCTGAGCGGTGTTTCAGAGCAGTTCTTCAGGCATAAGTGGAAGTGGCAGGAAGTCAAAGCACATCTTTAGTTTTAAAAATTTGCACCCCCAAGAAAAACAAGGTTCCTATTTGGCTGCAGCATGATGTGAAAACTCCGCCCGAGGTGCCACTGAGAGAGCTGAAGGTCTAGTCCTACAACAAGCCCCAGTTCCATGATCAACATATTTTTGCTGCTCTTTGTCACTGTTTTATTTCAGTGTTTCTTAAAGATCACTGAAGTGTGACTCTTACACTCAAATGACTGGTTTGGCAGGCAGAGGACACAGCACAGATTTTGGTGCATGCCATATAAGCTTGTGCTTAGATACTGCATGGCAGAAACCTGACCTGGTGCAGCTTCATCACTTATTATAATTAGCAATCTGTGGCCTGTCTATACATGCCAAGAATCACACTTCACAGCACAATGCAAACTTAACATATCTTACAGTCCACACAGGGAGTTTGTACCAATTTTAATTAAATCGGTCTCCAGAACAATTTGACTGTATTTCTTGTGTAGGCATGCCCCAGAAGCAAATGGATTATAAAATTGCTCACCCTCATTTATTATCAATTTCATGTTAACAATTGTTCTTTCTTAAGCCTTAACTTTTGGAGTCATGTTACTGCCTGGGAAATTCAACTTCTATATTTCTTTTAATCCCGTGTTTCACAGAATGGCATGAAAAGATATCCTCGTGTCCCATAACTACTCAAAAATTTGCATGCAAATTATACAACATGCGTTGTTCAGTCATTATTTGTATGCCAGCCCCAGGATGTGCAGGAGCTGTACCCAGGATTTTTGAACCCGTGAGTAAACAGTACGAAACTAGAATAAAAGGGACTTCAGAGACACTTCACTGAGACAGCTCTGTTACTGGACTGTTAGCTCTGGGATCTTTAAAACCCCTGCAAAGATTCAGGAACCCCAAGAAGTGGTCCTGATCTTGGCTGTACTGGATCGCCCCTTGGTGGTACCTCTCTCTCCAGTGTCTGCTTGGAAAGCCCGGGGGTGCTGCATTAAAGGCTCACTTTTAAGCAGGACATTCAGCCTGTGTACATGCACAGGGGTGGCCCTGCACCGCTCCCCTCCACCAAAGCAGGTAGCGATACCAAGGCAAGGACTGCAGTGCCCAAACATCCAGCACCCCTCATAGGGACACTGAGGTCCCTCCCTATTAAATTTTCATATATTATCACTCTCTGCAACTACCTGAAAGGAGGTTGTAGTGAGGTGGGGTCAGTCTCTTCTCCCAAGTAACAAGCGACAGGACAAGGGGAAATGGCCTCAAGTTGTGCCAGGGGAGGTTTAGATTGGATATTAGGAAAAACTTCTTTACGGAAAGGGTTATCAGGCATTGGAACAGGCTGCCCAGGGAGGTGGTGGAGTCGCCATCCCTGGAGGTATTTAAAAGACGGGTGGACGTGGTGTTGAGGGACATGGTTTAGTGGTGTTTTTGGTAGTGTAGGTTATAGTTGGACTTGATGATCTTGAAGGTCTCTTCCAACCCAAGTGATTCTATGATTCTAAATGTGATGAACAAAAACTATTCTGGGAACATCCGTGTTGCAAGTGCAGTTTCTCTATGGCCTGGGGACACCAGGACTAAGCCTGGAAAAGGGCTTCTGCCTTCTGCCAGGGCTGCTGCCAGCCCACATATTCCTGCAATTCCTCCTCCTGCCTACCAGCCTGGCTGTCACCCTCATGACACAAACTCTTGTACTGAACAGAGGGAAGAGCATCCTGACAGACAGCTGTGAACGATCTGCCATCCCACTCCGAAACTGCCAGCACAAAGGAGTTAACAGAATCTGTTTGCGCTGAGAGTGTTTATGCTTCAGCAGTTCCATTAATAGGTATTAAATAACGCTCCTTTAAGCTACAATGCTGCTGCATGGGGTTTCAGCCTCATCTTTATGGATGGCTTGTCATAATTTCTAGAATTATAGAACTTCCTGCCATGCACCTACATATATCTGCAAAGTTACAAAATAGTCAAAGATTATTTTTTCTGCCCAGAACTAGGAGAAATGACTTTTCATTAACCAGGATCAGACGAGATGAAATTAAATCAATTCTTCTCCCTAAAGTTTGAGAAGCACAAAGGGGGAGAAACCACCTCTTCTCAACCCTCAGTTCAGGAGCTGTAAAGTGAAACCCCAGTTCTGGGTATATTGTCTCTGGAAAGAATTGCCACAAGTGCGCGCACACACACACACACACACACACACACACACTTTTTTGTACAAACTAAGCTTCCAAAACTCTTGCTGGCTGGACACTTTCCAGCAAGGGAATCAAAACGTCCTTGGCAAATCCAAAACTACAAGATGTTCTAATCAAGATTCTCTAATCTGGTATATAGGGTTTATCTGGCAAAGTTTTGGTCACGGCGGGCTGCAGGGGTGGCTTCAGTGTGGAGACACCAGGAGCTGCCCCCACATCAGTCAGAGCCAGCTCCAGCCAGCTCCAAGATGGATCCACCACTGCCCAAATGAGCCTGTTGGCGATGTTGGTAGTGCCTCTGTGGTAAGATATTTAAGAGAGGGTAAAAAACACTACATAACAGCAGATGAGCAAGAGGAGTGAGAATACGTGAGAGAAACAGCCCTGCAGACACCAAGGCCAGAAGAAGGAGGGGAGAAGATGCTCCAGGTGTCAGAGCAGGGATTCCCCTGCAGCCCGTGGAGAAGACCATGGTGAATCAGTTTGTCCCCCTGAAGCCCATAAAGGACCACAGTGGAGCATATATCCACTCTGTAGCCCACAGAGAGCCCACACTGGAGCAGGCTGCTGCCAGGAACTGCAGTCCGTGGAGAGGAGCCCACATATGACCATGTTTTCTGGTGTGATATGTGGCCCGTGAGGGACCCACCCTGGAGCAGTCTGTTGCTGAAGGACTGTATCCCATGGAGAGGTCCCATGCTGGAGCAGTACTTGAAGAACTGCAGCCTGTCAGAAGGACCCACATTGGAGAAGCTCGTGAAGGACTGTATCCCGTCACAGGGACACCATGCTGGAGCTGGGGAAGAATGTGAGAAGGAAGGAGCAGCAGAGACATCTAGCAATACAGAAAGTACACTCTGTCCACCTCCATGCACTTCATATGCAGGGGCTCATGTGCAACACACAAGAATTCATGGGACACATATGTAGGACTACACTATTAGATGATCCCCCCTCATTATGTCATTCACTTATTCCCAAAAATTCAATGGCAGTCTAGTCCATATGTTCGTTCTTCTACATGGTACATCACAGTCTTATTAGGCATCATCTCCAAAAGGACGATCCAGGAGATACTGTATTCTGCATTCCTTCAGGCAATTCCAAATTTATCCAGAGCAGGTGATGAGGAGGCAATCTCCTACACCTGGCAAAAAATGTTGGGGAGTAATGAGAGGTACCAGGTGTGGGAGATGTAATTGTACCTGAGGAGAGAAGTAAATGGGCTTCAGTGTAATAATGCAAAATTCAGATTGCATACTGACTTCAGGATTTCCACTGACCCAGAGTCTGAGCTCAGATCTCACATACATCGCTTCTAGTGTTTGTGTATGTGAATACATCATAGTAGAGCAGGGTGATGAAGAAAAAACATGAGTTTGCTGCTGCTCATGCTAAAATCAATGGATGTTTTGGTTAAAACCTCTCTGAGAGTCCCTGAGCACAGCGAAATGCTGTTTGAGTTCCCAGAGACAGCATGCTCTAGGACACAGCAAGCCTTGCTGAGCACCTGTCCTTGCACCCATTTATCTCTAGATGACATTGGAGGCAGGCTTTTAACACTGTTAGAGCCTATTCTGCCCAGCCCAAAAGCATCCAATACAGTTCTCAGAGTCTTCTGCATGATACACGGGAAACTTGAAAAAACATGGGTGAGGCGCATCGGATTCCAATAAAATGAGATTACATCCTCTGCTCTGCAGAGGCCAGGACAGATTTCTGTCTGAACTGTAGCGGCAAACCAACATGATAAAAGAGCTAAAGCAAGAGGTTATGATATGCTTGAATCACTCCAGAGAAAGCAAGTGCTGTGTGTAACTAGGGAGATAAATAATCAGGCAGAGTAGCTCTACCCCCTCACTCGCTTAAATCAAAGCAGCTTCTTTTGCCACCGCTCCACCCACTTGGAACTGGCATCAGTGAAGTTTAAAAGTTGTCCTTGGGAGGAACAAATAGACAAGTGCAATTCTGGAACCAAGATACAAACTCACAGGCAACAGCGGTGCCTGTGCAGTTGTGCTAACAACAGGCAGCCCCGCAGCCCTGCTCCACTAGGCGCAGGCGGCGCAGCCGAAGCCATCAGGCAGGTTTCTCACATGGCCACCCAATGCTTGAGAGCATTCAGTTCCCTGACAAGGCGCTCAGTTTGGAGGACACAGGGAGCTGGACTGCAATGCCCTCAGGATATGTCATGGCCAGGACATACAAGCCAAAATACAGCAGCAAACTATGCTCAGGCATGCTTGGCGCAAGTCCTTTTTCTGAGATCCCAATGGCAGGATGTCGGATTCGTTGGCAGTATCTGGCCCCTGACTGACTGATGCTGCTATTCAGCAACTTGGATTTGACCCGCAGCAGGATTTACATTTTGCCTGAAGAGCCATGCATTGAAATCAGAGGGCCATGTGAGTATGTCCAAGGTCAGATTTTCCTGTAAGTAATACCCTCTACCTCAAAAGCAACTGCATGTTCCTGACAATTATTTGAGAAGGTAATTGAACTCAGCTGTTTCAAATGTGATTTCCATACAATGTGCACTGTACTTTGATCCTGAGTTGAAAAAAGGAATAAATAATCCTGTTTTAACCTTGACTTGACATGGCACTTACTATGCAAACATCCTGCCTGCAGATCGCACAGCCCAAGGAGGAAAGAATGTGACATTCTAGCACGGGGGAAGAGCTACTATTTGATATTTCTGCCCTTTAGCTCCCGGTGTCAAAAAGCCATCTAAAAGCTCACAAAACAGGTAAAAACTTAACAAGAAAAATCTGCTTTGGCCTCCCACTGCATTCTTGAAAGGGCAAACTTAAAACTGCATTTCTCACAAGGAGCAGGTGCTTAATGGTAGAAGGAGGATCTTCAGTTCTCTTGTATTACCTTGTTGGTGGGTGAAGCCAGTGTACTTGCTGCGCCTAACAATAAGATTTTGTTCCTTACTGCAGATAAAAAGCAATTTTCCAAAATGCATCCTTCACATTACAAGCATGGCTGAGGAGGACCATCTGTGAGAGAGAATCGTGTTCTTCACAGGCTGCAGCAAGATCGCAGCAAGAATATCAAGGAACGGGAAAGAAGTTTCCATGCAGACAGGACTCCAGTGAGCAACCTACCTGCGCGACTGTGTACTCCCGTGGTTCTCCCCAGCACAGGGTCACAGTTTATTCTTGCAGCACACCTATGAGTTAGAGAAGTGACCTTATTCTCCAGCTGGGAGCAGAGGCAGAGAGAGTCCCAAGAAGCTTGTGGTGGATGAGAGCGCTGAACCCAGGTCTAAGTTAGACCCAAGTCTGGTAAGAGTAGAAAGAGAGAAGAGAGCACACAGACGGACACACCTATCCACCCACTTGGGCCAAGGGATAATTTCACGTGTAAATAACAGCGCAAAAGTACATGCCTCTCTGCATGCAGGAAGTGAGGCCATGCCTGAGAAGATCTAACTTCTGGGGTGCTGAGTGTAACTCTGATCTTCCCTTCTATGAAACACAAAGATGTTCCAGAAAGCGCAAGATTTGGGGAGAAACACAGAAATGTGCAAAGAAATATAACTAAAAGGATGACATAAAAGCAACATTACAATTCCAAAAATGTCTTGAGAGGACCAGCAACAAATTGGGGGCACAGCTTCCCTAGCAATATCAAAGGAAAACGTATATGCTGTGATTGCAGGAAACGAGGTAAGGTACCAGTCAGGCTCAGCAGCGTGGAAAGTAGTGACAGAACACACAGAGGCAGTGATGGGACACTAACTCACAGATATTTGCATCAAGTTCTATTTAAACATCCAGCCAGCTTTGATCTGCTACTCTTGCAAAGAAGCTGTTCTTAGGAGTCTTTCTGATCTAATCCCTGTAAGCTGCTCTGTTTACCCTGCTGACATCTCTGTACAAAAATGCATCAAATACAGTCATGCACTTTTGGGTGCAGGTGTGTCCATGCACGCACAAGCATACGCACAGGGTACATGAAAGAAAAAATTGTATATGCTTTTCGTCTTTGCAACCAGACCGCTAATACACAGGATAGAAAGCATATATCCTTTTCATCTTCCACTATGCCTGTGTCTGACTTCAGCAGAATCATTCCAGAATTAAATACAGCTCATGGTGAGCGAGAAAGGCAAACTCCAGCCCCAAATGTGGAATGATCCACTCAGAATAAACCAAGGGATTCACTGAGTCCCTACATATGCTTCCTCTCAGCATGCAGGTGTAAGATTTAAAAATCCATATTTTTCTCCAATAAGCTTAAAAACAGCTATAGTACCAAGTACCAAAAGCACCATCTGCGCTTCACATATAGTGATGATGTTTTTTTCAGAGTTGATGCTGTTTCTTGGTATAGCTTGATCCTATTTTGTCAACCGCATCATGAAAAGTGCAAAGAACCCCTGTGGATCCAAATGTCTCTGAAACAAGATGCTTTAACAAGTGCATATGACATCTTTCTGCTTCTTTAAGACACTGTTGTTGACTCACATACACAGTTACATTTTAAATTGTAGAAATGTTCAACCCAGACCCTGAAGTATTCCACACACCTTGGCAGTGATTGACTGGAGACTGCGGTGGCCGGCACAAAGCAAGGCTTGCTTGCTGAAGAAAAGAAGCTGAAAAAGGCAAGTGGTTCCAAAGCTTTATTTTCCTTGCTGTGCAGGCAGCATCTCCTAGCTGGCCATCTCCCCTTTACTATATATCCACCACAAACACCCCCTTCAAGAAAGTCCATCGCAAGCATTGCTCCATGTACCCTCACCAGTGTCAAAGCTTCTCTGAAGTCCACTGAGGACCTTGCTGTCCAAATGTGTCTTAAATAGCCAGCAGTCAGAGGCCTCAGTGATGGATGTGCATATTAAACTTGAAGAGACAGACCTGGCAAGGTGAGTTTGTCTGGTTTTCCCCTCCCTCGCTTTTTCTCTGCTGTAAACTGTAACTTAACCCTGGGTCTGTTGCCTCTCCTCAGCTGTGTTAATGCTGTTCAATTAAGCTGCTCTATTTAGGGCAACGTCAGCGCCCACCATCCTTCCCAGAAGTACTGCAGGTGTTTCTCACCATACTCAAACGCTGGCAGTGTGGGCGTGGGTGTCCACAGTTACCAATTTGGTGTTTGGTATTTGATCTGAGTCAGAAGCTGGTCATATGGTCAGAAAACCACGGTCACCAAGGCAGACCCTACTCCACTCTGTATCTTGGTATAGTGCCTGCACCTGCTCCTCTTCCAAGCCTCCTCTTCTCTCACTTTCTTTAACTCTTTCTTTTGTGTCTCATAATGTCTGTAGGCAGAAACATTACCAAATGCTACTTTTCAGAAGGCTTCCAGTTGAAATAAAAAGATACTGTAAGAGAGAATCTGGGTCACAACAGGGCACAGAGACAGCATTTCACCAGAAAGTTCCCCAAGAATGTATTCTTAGAAAGAAAGAGCAACTTTGAGCAATTTCCTCCAGTAATGTCAGCCTAAGTTCCGTTGTCATCCTTTCGCTGGCTTCCTTTTATCTTTCCAGTGGAGCACAGTTTCACGTCTGCAACTCTCTCTCTAGCAGAAATGCCGTATCTCAGCAAGGCCAGTGCCCTGCTCTGTAGATACCGTCTCCTCCTCCAGCACCCGTAACATTTTAAACAACGATGAACCAGATGGCTACCATCACATAACCTATCATCATACCATCAGATAATGTACTGAGGGAGCACTTTTTAGGAATGTATCCTGACTTGCCTTCTCTAGACATGCTTCTCACCATGACTTCCTACCTAAGTCAGCATGTTAAGCGAACAAAAAATTGCAGCATTTCATCCACACTCTAATACCACACACGTCCTTTGAAAGTTCAGATCTATTTGTTTTGACCTAAACATGTTTGCACAAGCTCCCTCCTGCTGTACTGCAGGAGACGCTCCTGATGCATTCTCCTCTGGGCAAGAAATGCAGTACGAAGCAAGGATATAATGACAGACATCAAACTGCATTCTCTGCTGGTGTTAATCAGCATAGTTCCACCCAATTCATTCTAGTTTTGCCAGTTCATAACAACAAAAAATTATGTCTCTGCATTTCTCTTCAGCCTGTCACTTGTTCATCAGTTTGAATGGCAGTCATGCTATTCATACTTGCTGGAGTTCATAGTAACTACTTAGCACCATTGCTTGAATGCTGATTTTTTGGTACCACTCTTAGTAATATATCTATTTCTTTCATAATTCTTTGAAAACATCAAAAAGAAAGAATAGAAATTATTTACTAGTGAAGCATATTAACATTTAAAACCAATGACCAATTAGAGATTTGAAAATGCCTGAATAGACCCACTATTCAAAATGCCATCTGGTCTCCTGATTATTCCTTCCATGTACTTCCTCATGACAACAACACAAAAGAAGATTAGGACAAAAAATTTTCTTCAAAAGAAGATCACTTTTACTGTACTTAGCTGCTGTCAATGTTGGGCAGGGTAAACAATCAGCTTCCAAACAAAAATACCTAAAGTGAGGTTACTGAATCAGATTTTTCTTCCACTACTTTCTTTTTGCACGGTTTCCAGCCAACGTCTATTGACTTACAGTGCAAAGCAGCAAGCGTACCTAAAGCTGTACTCTAAATTCACCCCTATTATCTTTGTGTTGACACTTCATCCTAGAAGATATATGCCGAGCTCCAGGTAGATCATTTGTAACCCTTATAATGATGATGGCAACAAATATAGCACGGTGCCCTCCAACTGACACGGAATGGATACTCAATGCTTCACTATTTTGCAATGAATAAATTGGTTGTCAACATATGCACAGTAGCAGTTTTTCCCCCAATTTAATGATCATACAGCTATGCCACAGCAGATCTCTATGTATTATAATGATCAGGGAAGCTTGATTGAAAGATTTGCAGAATGAATTTCAAGCCAAAGTTGCACTTGCCCTGGAAGGAAGCAATATGAATTGATTTCGGGGTTGGAGAGATGCCGCGCAGCAGTTTCACCTTGGGTAGGGGTGACCTTCATTAAAATACAATTGCTTTCTCAGAACAATAAAAGCTCTCTCTTATGAAGCATATTTTCATGGATAGCCAGATGCAATACCTATGTCTGTCCATAAACCGGGCATTTGTCCTGGCAGTTGGGTGATGGAACATCTAACTGTGTAGATGGTCATTATACTGCAAGCGAAAAAGACGCACATTGAGGTACCCAAATGGCATGCTGTGGCAAACAGGTTTATGTAAAAATTGCAAGTTGTTTTTCCCTTCTTCTATAGAAGTTCTGCATAAGAAAACAATCTGTAGGTCTGTATAGGAAGACAGACCTGCATTGTGAGCATTTGGATCTTAGGACTAGGATGATTTGATGGACATAGTAAAGTAGACAATCTCTGCAGAAGACAGGACGTGACCTACATCCACATTGCCACGGGTCACCAGCACCAGGACAGCCCCCACTCAAATGCGGAGCTCCCTGCAATGAGGCAACGCTGCTCATCTTAGTCCCCACTCAGTGCCACACTGCATTTCCAGCACAGCTCAACAAGAACTTCATTATATATTTTTCAGAAAAAAGTAGGGGGGTTGACAAGTAAAATTCTCACTGATGGTTCCTGCTTCTTTAAAGTTTTCTTTTTTATTTTTCTCAGGTATCCAATCACAACTCAGTTTTACTTCCCCCCCCCCCTCCCCCCAACTAAATCTGAGGACACTCAATCTTTTCAGCCAAAAACACCCCTCCAGATTTCAGATGTCAGTTTTCAGTTTTACTTTTTCAGCAAAATGTCAAATATTTGTTGAAAAAAAAAAAATAAAGAAATTTCAAAAGGAAAAACTAGACACCACGAACGAGTTCCATTTCCCAGCATATACAGATCCATCTGACACACAGGAGCAAATTGCTCATGACCCTCTGACAATCCCTTCAACATTAGGGGACTCTTTAATCCCAGCCTTCTCCTAATTGGAATTAGTAGAACAGAGAGGTAAGTGGCCTTAACAATCTTCATTATTAATTTATATTATGACTACTTTAAAAATTTACAGAAAGCATTATATTTTGAACACTCAAGACATAAAATGACATTGGGATGGATTGATAATTATAAATTATGTGTTAAATTTAAGATTAATCCCTGTGCAAAAGGAAATTGTTCAAATTTAGGGATTTTTCCCACATAAATACACGTAAAGAAAATCAGCAACTGAATTGTTATCCTGTCCCATTCATCTCATCAACTGTTAAAGATGAGAAAGTGCTTTAAAACTGAAAGGTTTTCTCTTCATTTTGCTAAATTTTAGGCAGTATTTTAATGCCCTCCTTCTTCTCAGCATATGCCTATATGCACATACACACACATACACTTAGCACTGAACAGTTTCTCTTACTAGTTTGTTTACTTTTTTCTGCGTTACTGGAAATAGGTTTATTCAAAGTGTGACTTTCACCTCTGTGTCTCTCATTGCTTTGCTCTTTCTGAGTTCTTCCCAGTCAGGAAAAAGTCAAGCAAATGAGGATAAGTCATTTTCACCTTTCTTTAGTTTTACCGGTGGGAAAAAAACCCAAGGACTCTGGACGTGCTCTGGAGTATATCAATTAGCATAGCAATTAATTATGGTATCCAGTACCAATGAAAATTTGGTTCAGTGCAACAGCAACACCATGCGACATTGTCTCACAATCGGAGTACATTTATTTCTTCCCAAATTACACATGTAGGCCTAGAAATGTCTCACTTTTTTAATTAGTATCTCATACCAGATGGGATGACTAAGAGGGAGTGTTTAAAATTCATGTTCAAAACTTTTCTTCTGCAGGAGCCTACAATGGTCTCTAATGATGTGTGCCCCTCTCCAGTCATGGGAGAACAGACCCTCCCTTTTGGGGACATAAGTGGTCATTACAGAAACTATTCATGTGACCTCAAGGCAATGCTCAGGACCTTCCAGCAGTGGAGGCTTCACTTGGATTCCACATTCAATGTGGCATTGCATGATTTGAACAGAATGACTTCTGGTTTCAGACCAGCTCCTTTGCCCATGCCCGCATCTGAACATCAGCTCTTCAGGCCTGAGGCAGTAGCGCCGATAAAGGCAGATGAAGACAAGGCAAGACAAGCCATTTAGCAGATCTCAGGCCAGGGTGTGAATTGAGATGGGAAGTTGCAGCCAATCTCCTCTTCCTCCCTCACCACAGTGTCCCAAGGGGCAGCTCAGCAGCTACTCTGCAGATTTCCCATCTGCCTTAGCTGTGGCAGCAAGTTTTTGAAATTGCTTGCAGCTATCATTATAGTTCTGCACTTTTTTCACATTACACACTTCCCTTCGAATGCAATATTTGCTTTAAATATTTGGAGAATGCAAATTTCTTTATTTACACATGCCTGAAAAAACTCTGATTCTGCTGTGTTCCCTGGGTAATTCAGTAATTCTCACCAGCCTCCTTTCAGTTAATTACTTTGTAAGACTGTCTGGTGAAAAATGAATTCTGCCTGATTTCTCTCATGAAAAACATGCAGCACGCAGCAAGTCGGACTAATTCTTGCTGCAACAGAGCAGTGCACGGAACAAACAGCATGTGAAACAAATCAATATTGTAATCAGCAATGCAACCAATCAAACGGAACTCCAGGATCAATCAATACTGTATCTTCCCAGATGACAACTGTGGAACAGAAGTTTTAATACCTTTCCAAGATAAATCTCTTCCTCCACAATGTGAGACATGATTTGCCAGTAAGTTCTGTAATTAGGGGAAGATTTTCCTAGTCATTAGCCGGATTGCAGGTTAAAGCAGCCAAACCTTTCTGTATTTCAGGAGATCTCCCTGACACTTGTCCATTCAGGGACCCTGTTTATTTTTAACAGTAACCCTTCCTGTTCTTGTATTACAAGGCAGGCAATGAAAACCCTTCACGTTTGTCACTTCGGGAGAGCGGATCATTTCATAACTGAATTGTATCTGCCAAATTAAACACTTAATAGCCCAGAAACTCTTCTTTTAGCACCATCCAACTGTGGTTTCAGGGACTAGTTTATGTAAATCACAGATACCAACGTGCTAATGTTAGCTTTAGATGATCATGGTCTATCTATATACTTATTCTGGAAATGAAAGCCATCTGTCTCAGCACTGTGCAATGATTAATAGGTTTTTATCCCATACTACCTCCATGATGCAGTGGGCTATTAGACCCCTTTGACAGAACGGAGACATGGGGAGATTAAGGGTATAGCCTGCAAAGATAGGTGCAGGCAGACGCGCGCTTCTCCGGCTGTACTGACTGGATGTGGACCTGTTTGGGACTGGAAGCTGTGAATACGCTGCCGTGCTTGGGCCACGCTCGGCCAAGCCCTTTTCCCCGGCACAGCACCATGCTAGTGGCTCCCAGGCAGGAGCCATGTGTGGCCAGTGAGCGGGCAGAGGGGCACAGGTCTACCTGCAGCCAGCCATGGAGCCACGTTTGCCGGGACAGGCCCTGCATGGCCTGATTTGGCATCCAGAAAGTTAGTAACAGAGGGATGAACCACACCAAAGCCGGAGTAGTCAATTCACGAGAACATTGTTCCTGTCTCTCGTCTGATAAGCTACAAATTAGGCACCGTGACTGCAAGCCAGTACCCCAGGGAAGAGGAGGAGGAGGAAGACAGAACATTTAAAGGGTGCTTCTTCCATCCCAGGTTGGGAACAGGGCCCAGGAAATCAAGGGGATCAGCTATGTGAGCACAGCAAATTATGGGCATGTGTGCCGCAGCGGACCCTCTGTTTCACTGCTTTTTATTTTAGAAGAAAAGCCCTTCTGGCATCTCCAGGAGCATATCATAGCTGTGAGTGGCTGCTATTATTGCCCACTTCAAAAGGACAGTAAGAAAAAATAAACAAACCCCCCCTAGTTGTCTCTATTTAAAATGGCTCAGGTTGAGTTAATTGAGATTATTGTCCTTAAAATACACCTGCAAGCATTCAGCCATGATTCTAGCACTTTGTGCATCAAACGTACTTTGCAGAGGTCTCTCTTTAGTGCAACAAGGGGAGAGCATCAGCATGAACCACATATTGGAAAAAGGCCTGTTTACAGCAGCTCTCATTTAAGGAAGGAGGGAGCTCCCTTGCAAAGAAGTAACTGAGAGATTAGTTCTTTGATTAATTGATTTTCATGCCATTAAGGACCTTTCTGGTCCTCTCATTCATTTGCCTGTATTAAAAGTCAGGGGATTTTCCCAGAGACTGCCAGGGCTCCGCTGGAGATGATGAGGTGTCCATGGGGACAACCATCTGCCCAAACGGTGCCAGTCTCCAGATCAGAGCCTCAGTCTGGTGAGCGCCAAATTTCACAGCCTGCAGACATTTCATTTTCAGTTTGGCATCCTGCTGATTCCATCAGAAGTGCTGACTGAGAAAAGACTGCACATGGACCCTGAACCAGGATCTGAAACAGACAGCGATTCTTTTTTAAAGCTTTTCCCCCAGCCTTTTAAACAGCATGTCAAGTGCTGTGGTTCCCTCTGCCCCTGAGACATTGTACCAAAGCTCCTTTTCCTTAGGAAGCCTTTCCAAGCCTCTGATGTGCACATTTTATAGAGAGAATCCTAAAATGAAGATGACAGTCCTGTGCACCACTCTATTTCTTAGCATTTTTTCTCTTTAACTTTTCACTCCAGCAAGCGAAGTTTAACAGAATCAATTTCTCTATATGCTCAGTAAAATCCTCAGTGGGAGCCGCTGCTCCGTAGGCTTCTTTCAGTTATTTATTGCCTGCCTCCTGCATATGCTAAAAGATGTACTACCAGCTTAGAAAACAATTAATCCTATTATTTCTTGGAATGTGGATGCCGCAGAAGCAGTAACAGCACCAAGATTAACCGTACAGAAGTACCGAGTTCAAATCGAAAGGTTGGTTCCAGGATGTGGAAATACTTCACCTCATGCACAGCACAAAGGAGTTTTCTCTACATGCTCTAGCTACTTGTATTGTCAAGAAGTGATTTCCAGTCATAGCAGTAAAATCTGGAGACATTTTGCAGTTTATTAAGTTTATCAGCAAATTGCTGCAGATTATCTTGACTTCCCAAAGTTTGGATGTTTACCTGAAACATGACAGATTTGGGTTGCGCTCACCTGCCAGACCACCAGCTGCGAGCAGGAGCTCCATGCATCCTGGTGAAGCCCTCGCTGAACCCAGCACGCTCCTGCTACCCATTCTCATTCTAACACATCTGCAGTTGTCAACAACAATATTTTTCCCTAACCTCAGTCATCTCTAATCCAAGCATCTCTCACTTCCACTGATCTGCTAACAGAAAAAGGTTGTTCTGTACCTGGAGATGAAGTCCAGTCTCAGCATGTTAACTTGGATGACACAGGTCTGCCTGAGATCAACCTGAGCAAGGATGTTGGTGCTGCCGCAGCTACAGACTTTCAGGGGACATAAAACAAGATCTCAACCCCTGTGGTCAGGATAGGTGCCCAAACACTTTGCACTTAGGCGGCAGCAGCATTAGCAGCGTGCCCTGGCTGAGCTCCACGCTGCTGTCAGAAAGCTGGCCACTCACCAGCCACATGGCACAGAGGACACCTGCAACCCAAAGACAGCTTGCTTTGAAAGATAAAGCCTGTGTACAAAGCACAAGAGCTATCAAACTAGGAGAAGAGGCTGTTGCACAGCAATATCCAGTACAAGCTGCTGCAGACTGAGGGCAGAGCTGTGAGAGACACCTGCGTGTGTTACCAGCAGTGTCAGCAAGTGACATCCCTGCCCCGGAGAAAGATAAACATCTCAATGTGTTCGGTGCATGTTTTAGGCAAAGACCTGGTTCTTGCTTGCCTGGTGTATCGTGCTATCAAGTTTGCAGAGGTGATTGGACTGTGACCATTTTTAGCTCAGTCTCAGTAAATCAATTTATCTGCAGGTTAAATCGATTCATCTCTCTTTGCCTTCATTTCTACATCTATAAAATGGGGATAGAGTCAGCAGCCTTTTTCTTTGGCAAAATATTTTAGGATCATGATGAGCATGATATGAGAACGCAGGTTTATTATACAGTTACCATATGCAGTTATGTTACGCCATCACTCTAATTCCAAATGAAGTCAGTGGTGCTGTGAAGTGTCAAAATTTGCATTTTTGTACCAAATTAAGACAAAAAAATGTATCAAATATTGGAATTCCCTTCCCCTCTTGGACTGTACAGCACAGACGCTGCTTATGGACTCCCGTAACACACAGCAGCAAGTCCCTCAGGCAGTCAGGGGAGTGATAACCTAACTGGGCAAAGGGACATCCATGGGGCCTCCAGCTATAGCATCTGTGGGACCCTGCGATGGCCCATGGTGTGATCGACAGAAAAAAAATAGAATGCCTTTGTCAAATTTTCCCAACTTGAAACCAAATCACATTGAGCTTTACCAGCAGAAAACCTCATATTCTATGATTCTATATTCCCCTCTGACCATTTCCAGTGGGGAACCAGTGTACAGGATAGCTTTCACCTGCTCTGGTCCAGGCTGTCACAGTCCCTGTACACTTCTGGACATTCAAATATTCATCTTACTTTAACCCTCTGCCTTTCTCTAACCTTCAAGTCCAGGATGTAGCTTTTTTTCCCCTGCTTGTTGGGGTGGCAATTACTCCTCCTGGAATTTTATGGCATCAAGCAGTCCTGGTACTTACCCGGCTGACAGAGGCCTTATATCTGAGCACCCACCACTGATCTGCTGCTCTTACAGGTCAACTGCTGCTCGCACTCATCTGTCAGATGCCGGTTCTGCACAGTGGGCAAGGCTGCGGGTTGTGGCTCCAGACACAGCTGGGCCAGCCGAGGTTGACATGCTGCTGTAAATACCTTTGCTCTCAGGTAACAAGTTTGTTACCACCACCACTTCTATCCCAGGAACAAGAAAAACTGAAAACCCACCTGCACCCCAAATCCTTTCCTTTTTGCAGGAGAAGTGAGTCATTCCTGCACAGTCCGACACATCTCTGATGGAGTCAGTTCGGCTGTAGTTTCATGGCTCAAAGCACTGCTTCGTCTTCTGAGTCTTGCTCTCATATCTGAATTACTTAAAATTTCCTAGACAGACTAGTACCCCTCTCCCAGCTTTCATACCCGTCCTCTTCTGGGCAGAATCCCCACAAGCCTGCTGCTCTTCTCCCTGTCTCTCTCTCTATTCCTCCAACCTACTTCCTGCTATTTTTCCCATGTTTGTTAACAACTTTTGCCCTCAGTCCCAGCTCTCAGTCCTTTGGGGCCAGGGAACTCAGCAGCCCTTCAGTTGTCACAGACACCAGTGTCAAAGGCTCCGCCGTTCTCTCACACAGCCCAGAAGAGACAGTCTGGCCCCTGGAGCTGGAAGCAGCCCCTCTCCCTGCCCATGGATCAGGGGCACGCAGCTTCCCCTTCGTGGCTCAGGCTCCAGGGAAAATGTTTTCAACACTAAAGGCTGATGTCTTCTAAACATCAGAAGCCAGAAAGCAGTAAAACAGAAATTTAAAAATAATGAGACAGCTTGGTAATACAATTCTCCACCCTGAAGTCCCCAGAAATGGCAATTCTCTGCTTGAATTATGGACAGAGGTGATTGCTGAGCAAATCTGGCCGTTGCTAACAGAGAAGGAAATGCAGCTTCTTGCTCTGCTTTTAGCTCCAGCCCCAGCCAGTACCAGAAAATGCAGTTGAATGAGAGGAATAAGCAATTCAGGAAGGCAAAGTCCCCTAGCTGGGAATGTCATTGCCCAAATTCTGTTTCAGTTTTAAGCTTCAGTTCTGGGCCGTTGTGACTTTATTTGACTCACTTTAATAATAGCTAATATTTACAGGTCTCCTGTAAGTTTAGTTTATTTACGAGCAAATTCTATATGTAGCTCTGATCCTCAGTGAGAAGACCACTAAAGTCAAGAGGAGATTTTCTATGGGTTTTTTATTTCATTCCCTAATCACAAATAGAAACAATCTGTCCAAGCCAATTTAAATAAAGCACTACTAGAATATTTACAGGAGAGTTTTACCTGTGAATTTCTATCGCCTACACCTCTGCTGTGCTGCCAGGACATGAAAGAAGAGTCTCCCTCAGTAAGGGATTGCTCCAGGAACACAATTAACATTTTACTACCACTTCTGCCCAAACTCTACAGTAAGCCCCACAAGTCAGAAACTGATACAGGCAGTCAACACCATCAAAGCCAACAGATTGTTCTCATTGCTTAGGAGGTCTGTATTTGGCCAGGCATCATCACAGCCACAAAACGGAGCAGCCTGCCATGCCCGCTGCTCCCTGCAGTGCCGATTCTCCACCCACAGTCATGTACGTCACATACTGAGGAATTTCTTCCATTTATAAATGAAGCTTTATTAGCTCTGTTACCAGAGCTCCTGCCGCCCTGTCAAACATGCCTAAGCCTGGCACCAAACTCCCACTGATGGTTTTCTGGGTGAGTTACTACAGTTAGAAAAATACTGCCAATACTCCGTGCAACTTTCAAAGCATTATTAAAGCAATATTTTTTATATTATTACCAAGGTCTAATACTGTTTTGAATTTGCAGTTATGGAGTTCGTTTTAAAGCACTTGATTATACTTTGAGAAGAAATAGTCTTACAGTACAAGTCATTTTCTCAAGTACACTTGAAGAAAGGATAGTCTATGGCTCAGTAAATACAACAGTCTGAAAAGTTATGAGCTATCAGACTAAGCTGAATTGACTTACTGATATTACCTGCAATGAATGAGTTTTAGATAGCCTCTCATAAATAGAAGGCTACAGAGCCTACGATTTTATGGATGTCTTGTACTTATCAATATATATGAGAAATGATGCTGTCAGGCTTTCGAGGGGATACTATGTGAACCACACCACTGTCAATTTAATTTTTTATGATTAAATATTTGGTGCTGTTAAAGGTTATTTAACATTTAATATAGCTGCTCTTCTACATAGCTGATAACTGTCATCTTTACATAATACTGAAGCTGAAAATGGATGGGGAAGGCGTATTTTTTAGAAGGTTCCTATTTTTTTTTTCAATTTACTGTTAGATTTGTTCCAGTAATAGAATAATATTAGGTGAGTTTAAAAGGCTTTCAATATTCAGATGTTCAAAAATTTAGTCTTAATGCCACCTGCAGCTGAGCTCAATGTTTGCTACTGAGGCTGCTCTGCGGTAGAGAAATCTCTCCCAGGTTGTATTGCGGGATCGCAGCTCATCCCACAGTGGGGATCCTCAGGGCTAATATTCATTCTAATCAGTTTTTATATCTTTAAGAGAGACATCATCAGCTTAAACATCATATTCCCGTTTGATCATTATTTTACTTTTCTGTACCTGTTAAGATTACTGTAACTGAAAGAGATGGAAGATAAAATTATTTTTGTGTGTTCTGCAGAAAGTACACTTTGTGCAGTGACAGAATGCCGTCTGGGCAGGCACAGGGTCCCCCTGCCCCAACCACCCTGCAAACATGTACAGAGTTGAAAGAAAAATGCCACTGGCTCTAGCCAGGCACGTCTCAGCTCTTAATAAGACAACTCGTGTGTGTAAAGGTAGGTACACGGGCATATGTTTCCAAAGCTCTTGTATGCAACAGCATATAAAAAGAAAAAAGTGCACAAGAGAAAGATGCCAATTCTAAAAGCCAAATAAATTATCAGTAAACTGCACAGACTTAATGGAATGATCTGGTGCTTATATCACTTTCCACTATTTTTTTTTCCTTTTGGCAACTGTTAGCTGTGTTTCCGAAGCAAAGTCCAAAGCTATTCTTTTTTTTTTTTTTTTTCCTACACTCATACATCAAAAAGATGGAATTTTTAAAACATCTACAGGTAGAAAATAAACCTTTCTATAATTAAAAGTAAAAACAAAATGCATAAACAAAAACAACCACACAACTGGAGTGTAGAATCAGGTCAGTTCAGGTCTTGATCCCAATTACATTTTCTGTCAAGTGGATCCCTTTGTGGAACTGAGACTTTGTATTTTCTTCAGTAGCACTTACCACGGTACATTTAGGAAGAAATCTTTATTGCTTTTCAGTGACTGAATTATATTTTTGTGTAATAAAACCCTTTATGTGGACTTCCCTTAGTGAAGTATTAATGTAAAAATGCAAGCCTTCTTAATCTCCCAAAGCTATCACTCAATTTTGCTACAGTGTAGGTTTTTTGAACGTACTGCCCTGTGTCCTGTGGCTAAGGTCCCATCAGCTGGTTTCCGAGCTTCACCAGTGCATCCCAAATGCAGACATAAGTCATCATTCGGCAGTCTGTACCATTTTTCCTGTAACAAAGCTCATTAATTGCGACGACAGCCCCTCAACAACAAAGAAACCAGAGCAGAAGTATCACTTACCAGGGACGTTAAAAATGTGCATGGGACTGTTGTTGCAGGAAAACTCATGGACAACAAAGCACCAAGGCACCATAGGTCTGGTGCAGAGAGCCCTGGACATCAGTTACTCCTGCAGGAACAGGGAGAGCACTACCATTCTGCTGCCCAAATGGACACATCTTGCCTGGGTATGCTTGGAAGGAGCTGCTGCACAATCCTTCCTGCACCAGCCAAGTCACCCGTTGGGGTGCAGCTGGAGGTAGCCTGCCACTGAGATGCGCAGCTCAGAGGTTTTACGGATGTTGATTAGGCTGGTTTCATGCACATCACACTTTCAAGCTGCACTCCACAGCTATGAGAATTAGCAATGTAAACTAAAATACAAAGCAAAGAAGGTGGTGCAAGCACATACGCATGAGTTTGGGCCCCAAATACCACCTTTTGAATAATGCCACCTCACAGATCTGGGAGAGCTCACTTTTTGTTTTGGTTGAAATTGCTTACATCTCCTTCAACACGAAAGACTTAAGCAGAGACCAAATTTTAACCACTCTGAGCTGCAATGACCATAAGTAACTGATTCATATTTAACTTTAGAGTCAAGCAGTCTCTGAATCTATGGGTCATTGAATTAAAGGGGTTTTTGGGAGCATTTTTCAACTGAAACTTCTAATATGCCTAGTGCTCCCTTTCAGTGCAGCCAAGCAAATTCAGACATTAAGTGAAATAGGCACTTTTTCAGACATTTAAATTAAGTTTCTGTGCCGCCCAATAAAGTGTATTTCATTATGTCAGGTCAAACCTGCAAAATAAATAGGGCAGAAATACAGATTTCCATATAAAAAAAAACCCAAGAAATTTTTAGTGAAAATTCTCAAACACTTGAAAGGCCTCTTCTATCTCTTTGCAGCAGAGGTAGGAAGGGCAGAAAATTATGACACAGTAATTATTATGATGGATGTTGAGCCAGTCCTTTATATTAGATACACTGCTTGTGCAGGAACCAGCACTACAGATTGCATACTTCACTAAGCAGGACACTCGAGATTATAATGGGCAATACAGATTAACAACATTAGGTTAAAGCAGGATAATTCTTCTTCTTTCTCATTTCTATTCCTTTCTCATGGACCAGCTTCTGCTTCACATTTCCTCGCTCCTTGCTCCCAACCCTTAATCTGCACACCAAGCAGGCATTTTCCATTTCAGCTGGTACAAATCTGGAATAACTTGATGGAAATTTATAAAATTGCATTGGTGTAAAACTCAACTATGACTAAAGAATCACATCTCTCTGCTGCGAATTAAAGGTGATGTTGTGTTTGCTTTTGCTGTCTTTTGCAAACAGCAGGAAAGATTCATCTTACTCTAAACTAGCACGAGAATTTAAGAGAAAGGCTTGTCTCTGCACAGTGTAAATAATCAGCATGCTATTACAAAAGGGACAATTTGTAATTGTAGCAATTATTTCAGTGTCGGTGTGAGACTGAAGCAGTGTAACACTGCACGTAGGCAGGGGCTGAACACTGTCCTACGCTCATCGCTCTCAGATTTGGGGTTGCTACTATGAAAAAGCCAAACTACGCTTCAGTAATTATCTTCCCAAACGTAGCCTCACTCCTGATGTTTGAATGGAATCAGCTAAATACCTTGTAGATCTCTGACTCAGATCTTTGTCCCAGCATCACTGGCACCAGCCCACCTCGAGTCCCTCAGCCTGCTCAGCCAGGATCGCCCTGTAGAGCTACTGCAGCCTGCAGCAGAGCAGGGGCTAACTATCTACCCAGCTCCTTTTCTCCTTGGCCACCAAGCTCTCTGTCAGTACAGTTGCACCGTGAGTATTTTCCAAGCTAGTTAGCAAGCTTAAAGATAAATTAGCCTGCGGGATCGTGGTCACACCAGGGACAGCAAAGCAGACACAACTTTTTGTTGTGTTTGTTTCTTTGTCCAAAATTAATTCCCTTCTCGGGTGACTCAGCATTCGGGTATGAAACTTTACCCAAGAAAGGTGTAGGTATGAGAGGTGCTGGGCAAGCACAGCTTCTACCCAGCTTCAGCTAGTCGCAACGACCAGCACTGCCTCCTGTTTCCAGTAGATAATACAGCACATATGTTTTGCAGTGCTTTTAAGCCTCATGTTGCAGCCGCTCTCTGCCATGACCAGATGCACGCAAAAAAGGATACAGAAGTCTTCGTCACACCACAGATTCATACCAGGCTACCCAACAGGCGAGCACAAGCAATACATTCACAAGAGGGCAGGCTGCCTGCGGGGCTGAGTGGTTCAACACACCTCCCTCCACAGCTCACGCCAGGCAGAGAGTCCGTGGAAAGCCAGAACATGGTTTCTTGGGTCTGCAGACAGGGATGATGAATTGTCCCGGTCTTGGCAGCAGCGGGGCCGTCAGGCGTGCTCCACGCTGCCCAGTTTCCTGTACATCCACAAGGGGCCGTGTCCGGCACGCCGAGGCTCCCATGCTCAGACAGGCTGCAATTCCTGGCAGGGCTGCCCGCCTTGCGGCATTCCCCCTGCTTGCTCGACGCCGATTCCTAATGGACCGTTTTGGCGTGTGTCACAGAGACTCCTTCCAGCGTGCCACAGGACTGGATTCCAGTATGGCTCATGAGGAGAGCTGTTGAATGCTTAATGTTCGCTGCAGCGGAGAAATGCTGCAAACATTTCCTGCAATTGGGCTGCTTTAAAAATGGATCTCGTGTGAAAAAGCGAAGGAAGTACCACACGGCACCTTTAAAAATTGATCTCATGTGAAAAAGCAAAGGACCCTCTAGGGCTAGAGGGTGAGGCGGAGGTGCCGAGGGCTGCGCGAAGCCTCAAGAGCAGCTTACAGGTCTTTCCTATTTCTCCTATGCTCAGCTCAATGCCTCCACGGACAGAAAGAAACGCAGGAATGTTCCGCAAACGTCTGCAGAAGGGGAAAAGTGAAGCACAAGCATAAAGAAGGGAACTCTGTGACTTAGGTGACAGAGACTGAAAGGACTGGAGATTACTTGTGCTGCGCGTTATCAGTCCTTAGGACTGGAGATAACAGAGATGATAATACAAAAGCGAGCTTACTGTGAATTTATGAATTGGTAAGTCACTTTCTTACAACAGCCCACAGTAAATCACCGTTTGTTCCTGTGTTTCTCTAAGTTGTTATGCATTCCCTACCTGCTATCTGGCTTTATTTCAGTTTGCTGCTTATTTATCAGACAAAGAATTCAAGATTTCTCCTAAATCAACTTAGCAAAACTCTGACATTTTCAGTCCTCTTGATTCTTAGAAAAGGGAGAGAAAAGTAGTTTATTCTTTCAAGTCCTTGTTTATTACATTGAAAACAGGTGGGCATCACTGGATCCCTGGGTTAGAAGAGGGGAATACCTCAGTGGGCCTGGGCTTACCACACATTGTTCAGCTCTTGGCTCTACTCTTCATTTTTTTGGTAAAATGGGGTCTCCCTCCCATCAGACCACAGCCACTGAGCAGAGAAGGTATTTCTCCACGTTCAGCCACTCAGTATTTCAGCCACTGTCCACAGCTCTTTACAGTAGGACTTTCTACTACTGTGAATATATATACTGTGTCTTTGATCTTGTTCAACTTCATGCCTCTCAGTGCCATAAAACACAGATTTTAATGTCCCTTTCTTCACAGGATCTAGCAGCCTGGAGTAGGTATTAACTGATTGTTCTGTTCATTTTGGTTTGCAGGATTTCCCCATTATATTATCACCATGACAGAGAACAGTTTTCTTGCTTATAATAGGGGCTTATGTTATATCCCTTTCCTATCTTTTGAACATTGGCAGCATCACCTATATTTCTGTAGAAAAACAAATTCACAAAAACTACCTATCCTTTTTATTAAAGTTTGTTATTGTGCTGTGTTCCCCATTTATCCCTATGAGTGCCTGTCACTTTCTCTTACTACTTATGTAAGAAAATAATTTGTCCCGTAAAAAGTTCTGGTGCTCTTTAATAAGGAGTAATTAGGTATGGAAATAAACAATCTCTCTATTTTCCTCCAGACACATAGATTGATTGGCTTATACTTTAGCTGGATGTACTAAAATGTTGTCTGCATGTGTGCAAATAAGCAGATGTGTGTGCAAGAGAAAGAAGGAAATTACAGAGGGAAACACAGTTTAAAGAAGTAATTTTTGCATTTAGATTGATTTCTGTCCTGAAGCCAGGTTAGCACAACCTGAGTGACACTGAGGTTGCCAGAAGTGCCTCACAAGGTTGGACAAACATTCTGAGACAATTCCAAAGGCTTTACTTTTCACAACCACTACAAAAAAATAAGCTATGAAAAAAACCACAGTTTTGGCATTTCAAGCCTGATCTACCCAAAACACTGTTCAAAAGCCATCACTCAAACTTCCCACTACCACAGCTTATGAAGTGGGCAAAGAACAGCACCGCAAACACTAGAACACTTATCTACACCTTGCAAACCCAAAATGTTTCCTTGAGAGGGAAGAACAAGTCACGTTGATCAAGCATGTCTGAACAGTCTTAGGGTTTTGCTTTTCCAAAATTACATCACTTCTGATATCTCACAAAGAAATTTGATAATTAAACCTTCCTAATTAAGAGGAAGGGGATATTTTATAAGATCATATTATGCATGCCATATTATGATTTATTACTGATTTATTACATAAAAAACATAAAAATTCCAACACCTCCCCCAATTTCTAAAATGATATTTTAACTTACTCCCTAGAAAGTTTCAGAAAGCTTTTCTTCGTACCAAACAGGAATGAAAGTACACACAAATTAAAACATTTCCTAAAAAATAAATTCACAAGGTCAATTCATTGCTACTTCCTATACAGTAATAATTCAATAATGGTCATAGTCCAGTCTTGTCTGGTGTAATATGTCAAAGAAAATGCTCTGGCTTTTAATGATCATTGTCTTCAAACTATTTTTTCCCTCAGAGGTTATTAAACCTTCAGGCACTATTAAGTCTCTTACAATGACCCTTTTGCTGTTGGATGATGGGGCATCCCATAAGGAACAGTAATATGGAGGATGAGTAGTCATATTCTTCTACTACAGGTCAAGAATATTAAAAAGATTTTGTAATTTAAGCTGCTGAAGAAAGGAATAATTAACTGGTCCGGGGATTCTTGTGCTGCTGCAGAAAAAGGCCTTTTCTTGTTGGATTTCTTGGTTTTCATCACTACTTGCTGCAGGGATTAGGGTAAGCTCTTTTCATTTACAAGTAGACTTGCTCAGGAAAAGAGGAGCTTTCTTTCCTTTTCTTAGATAAAAGCCCTAGCTTTGTGTGCTTTTAAATAGAATTCTAGAGAAAACACTATTCCTAACACCTCCCAGGTTTCCCCACGCAAGAAGTCGGTACACCTTTGACACTCCTCTAAGCTGTACTTCAAGTATTCCCTACTGTTTTGTGAAGGGTTAATGGTGTAAGGACACTATACATTACACATATATACATATATGAAAATAATAAATAGTAATAAATGCATCTTACAGTTGGCTATGGGAACAGACTCTTGGAGAAGAGCTTGTAGTCATGGCCAGCTTGGCCGTCAGCAAGACCAATAGGGCCAAGAGGCAAAACTAAACCAACAGGCAGACAGGATGTGAGACACTCTAGAAAAGCTGCTTTTGAGAACAGAGAGAGCAAACAGCCAACATCTACTTGAGAAAATACTTACGATGAAAGTATTTACTCTGAAGGATTCCTGTGAACTGAAATGACAAACTTGCATAGGAGGAATAGCAGCAATATTCTTGGCTATGTAACTAAGACAGTGATGTGATAAGGAAGATCACATCTACAGTAATGTTTAACTCTAAAGAATTACATAAAAATGATTATTACTATGAAACTAAGAAATTGCAGATAAAAGGGCAGGACATTTATGGGTGGCATAGGGGCTATTTAGAAAACCACAGGAGATGTTCAAAAGAAACATTTGCCACTTATCCTTTCAAAAGGATCGAGTAAAGGTTGATGTGGTCAAACGGGGGGGGGGGGGGGGG